>NC_051165.1:274928296-275475796 GCF_013339725.1 Rhipicephalus microplus
GCCGACTCCAAAAACTCGAGTGCACCACGATGCCGATTTTAAAAGAAAAGTCATCGCGTGTGCAGAAACGGACGGAAATCGGGCCGCATCTCGGTCATTTGGAGTTCCCGAAACGTGCGTGCGGGACCGGCGGAAACAAAAGCAGAAGATTGTCGACAGCAAAGCTTCACGCAAAGGCTTCAGTGGACCACAGCAAGGTCGGTTTCCGCAAATTAAAGAGCTGCTCGGCAAGTATGTGCTTGAGCAGCGAGCGGCACAGCGGCCCGTGACGACAGAACTTCTCCAAGTGCGGGCTATGCAATTAGTCTTAGAAAAAGGTCTAATGCGGAGCCAGTTTAAAGTGAGCAGGTGCTGCCTAACTAACTTTATGAAGAGGAAAAGCTTTTTCCTCCGAAGGGGAACATGCATATGCGAAAAGTTTTGCGAAGGAGTACGATGAAAAGGTTCACAGTTTTCAGAGGTTCGTCCTAAACTTGCGGCGCAACAACGGCTACCTGCTTGGGCAAATCGGGAATGCCGATCAGACGCCTCTTTACTTCGACATGCCTGGCACCACAACCGTCGAGAAGAAGGGGGCGAAACAAGTTCGCGTGCTGACATCGGTCCACGGTAAAACTACAGTGACGGCAATGCTCTGTTACACGTCAGATGGGCACAAGTTTCGCCCGTACCTCATATATAAATGGAAGACGCTCCCGAAAGGAGTCGTTTTTTCGAGTGGTGTGATCGTGTGGGCCAGCGAGAAAAATGGGTGCGCGTTGCAATCGATGTCTTACGTTTTTTTTTTTTTTTTTCGCGGTAGAAATCGGGTGCGCGTTACAATCGAGGGCGCGGTAGAATCGAGTAAATACGGTAATTACGACGGCTGCGGTCCCGCAAACTCGTGGCGCGGCGCAAGACAGAAGCGCACGATGAGTCGACCTCCAAAGATCCGTCATCACTGTAGTCTGGGAGAGTTGCCATCGGAGCCTAATTCGACATTCTCTCGGTAGTGTAGACACGGTTGTCTACAATAAAGAAAAAAAAATGGAAACGAAGCTGAGCATCGTCGGAGGGCCACTCCTTGCGCGCGCAGTGAAACCATGCACGCGCGCGCGGCATCGGAAACAAGGAGCGAATGACACGGTGCTGCGGAAAACTATTCGGTAAAGCGCCGTCCATATGCAGTGTGGCCCCGCATATGTGGCCCTAACTAGAAGCGTGGACCTGCCAACGCAAAAGTCGTTTTTCTTTATTTTTGGTTTGGAGGGGTAGGGCACATCCACTCATGCACCCACGGTGTAAAGGACTGTGGCAACACCGGCTCATAGGGTGCCGGCCCACCTGCCCGTCTCACCCACACTGTGGCACCCACGCGCAACTACGAGCACACTCGCTCTCTCTCTTGGGATTCGCCAGGGACCACGAGTGCGCCGTGCGCGCAGCCGCTGCTTCGCCGGCGGCAGGCAACCGCAGAAGATGCATTCTCTCAAAATGAATAAATCCAGGGCGAAATTCCTAGATTGTCCGCAGCAAAAGTACGTTATATCAAGGATGTCTTCTGCTGTTAGTTTGTTACATAAAGGTCGCAAATTTGTGTGCTTCTGTGGAGCAATGGCGGGGAATAGAAAAACATCGTTATATCGAGGAATTTGTTACACGGAGGTTCGTTATAAGCAGGTTTAACTGTATTGCATTTACCTCCTATAAATGTATCTTTTCTATCAGTGTGCCAAGTATGGGACAAGTTTCTATCTTTGAAGAGCTGTTGTGCATCAAATTAATACTTCAACTTAGTTATTGATTTTTTCTTTCTCTTTTTTATTATGTGACTGTTGATTTTTCATATGCTATTACTAAGAGTGGTATATTGTAGCTATAATGCCTTTGAACCCTTGAATCGCTCTTGCAGTTCCTCTTCATGTTTGACTGCTTTGAGCGGATACAAGAAGAGCGGACGTGGCATACAGAGAATGTGTCTTCTGGGTAACAGCCACCACACCCATGAACTAGGAGATGTATATCAAGGAGGAAAAGCTCTGAAGCGGGAGGGGGGAAGGGGGGAGACGGCCACCATGGCTGAGCAAAGAACATGCGGCGGCATCGGCGTGCTTCCGAGGGGCTGCACTGGAATCCAGCTGCACTGCATGTAGTTGCTTGTTTGTGCATACTTGTACATAGGGGGCTTTGTACATACTAGGTATAGAGGACATTTGGTTTGTTCAAATGTCGAGCACACACCAGATGCCATAGATGTGCAACGAGCACGCAGCATCAGAGTAGTGTGCCACAGTTCTGCTTGAAGCAGTCGGCCACGTGTTCTGTCCATGAGGCAGAAAGATTCGTCGGTGTATTCTTGATTAACAGGCAGGCAAACTGTGGTTAGGCAGAACTTCGGTTAAGTCCCAAAATACTATTGCAGTCATAACACTAAGGAAAGGAAAAAGAAGAAAACTAGTTTTGTGTCTGGTTGAGCTTAGTTTTCTTCAACAATCCATAACTGAAGTTCAGATAAAGCTCAGTTAGCCTGCTTGTGTAATTAAGGTGAGAAGAGGCTAGGGTGCCGTGTCCTGCCCTCTCATGTTTGATGAAGGAGTCGATTTTTTGCCATGTTTATTTATGTACACACCCACTGGCCTGAACAACATTTGTTTGTTCGCAGTTTTAGAGAGACCAATCTTCGAAGAAAAGGCAATCAGTCTTTCTGCTTGTTTTCTGTCTTGTGCAGCTTGGCTATAGAGAGGAAGTGTTCTTTTTATGATTCTTATCATCTTTTTTATGTGTTGTTGTTGCAATAATATGTAAGCTGCTGGATTTGGCCCAAGTGAATACAAGGCGAGGCACAATGGTTTATGCACTGTATGTACAACAGTAGTTAGTTTTGCAGGTGAGGAGTATGTTTTCTCCTCAGAAGAAGCACCGTTTGTTAATGATAGCACTGTAATTTTTCTAGTCATCTCTCTCTATCTTTTCTTTGGAGGGAGGGGTTTTATGAGGGAGAGATTTGTCATCAATTGTGAAGAAGCTCCGAGGGATATTTTGGCACCGCATGCCACTGATCGCTGCAATATACATATACAATGACTAAGCATCTCTGGTGTTTAGAAATTGGCGTGGCAGTTTTGATTCATTCTCACTATGACAGTGCATTTTTCAAGGATTGTGTGTTTACTTATATCGCATGCCCATTCTGTCAACAGGCATGCTAATACCAGCACAAAGACCACACATGCTCTCCTGTATTTAGTATGCTATGCCAATGACATCTTTGTTCACTGTATTCTACTCCAACGTGGAATTTACTTACTATTTGTTCTACAGGGGACCGCATGTTTTTATGCATTTCAGCTACTGTATACATATGTACAATGATTTTTAAATTTCCCAGTCTTTACACTGGATCATCGGATCAGGTACATACAATTTATCGGTTTAACCAGGCATGTTTTTACAAATTCAAAAATCGTGTCATGTGTCTGTGCAATTTCGCGAAGGATTGTATACAGTTCTACCGGCAAAGAGGCGTGAAGCAAGTGACCTCTAGCATGTGCTGGTGCCTTGTACTAGTGTAATTGAGCTGGTGTTTGAATTCAATTTGAATTTTCCGTTCCTTGCTCTTAGTTTAGCATTTGGAACCCTTTATTTTTATGTGTGTATTTTGCCTCTTTGTGATGGTCAGTTCCTTTACTACTGCCATATTTTTTGTCCCGTTATGCATTTGCACTGTTGGCGACAAGTAGTACAGGTGGGAAAGATGTATTTGTGTGCTGTTAGAATTAGTAGCAGAATGCGCCATTGTAGCCATTTGCAGCATAGCACTTGGTTTCAGGTTGACTGCTTACGTCCGATCTTGCAGGTTATTTCATATAGGTCACCAGGCCTTCAATTAGGGTAAGTGAGGCACTGCTTTGGTAAAGACAGAGTGCACTTTTGTCATTTATGCCTCGAAAAGTGAAATGAGGTGATATTGCGCACCTTACGACTCTGATGAGATCCTGTTAGTCATATTGCCATGACACTGTCAGAGCGGCCCTACACTGTACGTGATATTCTACATTTCATACTACTCTGCACAATGTGCATCATTTGAAAACAATGCAATGCAAAACATAAGCATTCACCTCCAGGTCATGTGCAATGCTGTGAGGTGCAATTTTTCTACATGTTTGTACGTTTTCCTGTTGCTTGTACTTGCCCGTGCCATTTTACTCCTCAGTGCCTGCCATCAACCTTATTTGACTTATGCCATCCCGATACATACTCAGTCTTTATTTTTCTTAAATGGTGGCAGCTGCTTAAGGCTAAATAAAGCAAATGATTTGAAAGAGTTCGTTCCGCATTCTAGCTGTAGAGAATGACTACGATCTGAAGCTGTAGTTGTAACAAGATTTGATGTGGTTTAGCTGTAAAAGCTAGCTAGCACAAATGTTGGCATTCCAAGAGCGTAAACATCTGAAGGAGACAGCTCAAATAACTGAATAAATAATGGAGCGCACATAGAATGATGTTTGCAGAGTGACCGAAAGGTTCTTTGTCACATTTTTCAAATATTTTTTTTTCTTTAAGTGGACCTCAATAGTAGCATATCAGCCACGCTGCTTAATCTACAGTGAAGGCAATGTGTGCAAGTGATAATGAAGTGCTGTAATAACACATGCCTTTTTTTTTATTGTTTCAAAACTTGCTGAGCCTGTGCTACATGGCCAAATCCAGTGCTTTGTTTATAGAGCATGAACCTGCAGCAGTAGAAGCTGTCCAAGACAGGCGAGATGGTCACTGTTCTTTTTGTTTGTTTCGAAATTTCTTATTAAATAAATGTTTAGTGAGAATTGCATTGCCTGTATTGCTTTTCTTGTTCAGCAGCTGTACTCAGTACTAAAAGTGTATTTTCTTGAAGCACTGCTGCTTAGCCAAGAACTTAAAACTTCATGGCAAAGGTTTGTGGCCCGCCATATGTTAGTGGTTTTTATTTTGGTACAAATATACTGAATTGTTCCACAGTCAGTAACATTTAAATTAGGAGCAAGAAAAATGTTTACAATAAGCAGTTGGCAATAATAATAACTTCTTGCAGGCACAAATTTTAATGACTGTTGCACATACAACTGGCTGTATGGTTGCCAGCATCAATCTACATAAGCTCACAGCAGCAAACATTCCGTATTGCAGGCACAGAACTCCACAAGTGCTCAAGGCACCGCTGCCATTTTGAAGTGGTTCAGCTGATTGATAGTCCAGTCACTCTCTGCACCTTTAGTGCAATCTTTAACGAACCTGAAAAGAAGTACACATTGTTTTACTCAAAGGTATTGTATCAAGGGTTCTGCATTTACTTCAACAAAAGCAATATGAGTGGTTTGATATTGGTCAGGTGATTGAGGATTGTCCTATGGCCTACAAGTAGGGTCTGTCGTACGATTGATATGTGGGGTTTAACATAGCAAAAGCACCATATGATTTATGACATATGCCGTAGTGGAGGGCTCTGGAAATTTCGAATGCCTGGGGTTTTTTTTAAAGTGCACCCAAATCTAAGCACATGGGCCTACAGCATTTTTGCTTCCATCGAAAATGCAGCTGGAAATTCGCATGCCGCGACCTGTTATTTAGCAGTCGAGTACCTCAGCCACTAGACCACCGTGACGGGGCTGGTACGTCATATCTTTTACAATTGAAATTGTAGTAATGTCTAGGTCGCAGCAGTAATCTGGGTCCTTCAATCCATGGCACACGATTCAATTATGTCTTCATAATCGTTTCAAGGCTTGCACAGCTCAGTGCAAGCTTTTTCTTAATTTTTTTTTTTTCAATGCGCTCGAAATCATTTTGAAGAAATCTTTAGAATGTGAAAGCTCACATGGAGGATTTCGCAGTTTTTTTTTTTGTTTAATGCTTATGTTCTGTCTGACACTGACATTTGAAATCGAAGGCAGCAGCTAAGGTTCCTTTCTAAAGGATGTTCCACTAGCCTCGCAATGGCATTCACATCCAGTATTAATACACTGAAACTTGCTACACACAGCAGCTTGCCAACCACGAGCAAATGAATGATTATGCCAGTGTCTGTCAAAAATACGTGCAACAAACAGTGCAGAAGGACAAGTGGAGCACCTGTAGTTGGCAACATAGACCTTATCTTCAAGCTGCTTAACATTTTCGGGATTTCGCCGCGCCTCTTCTAATCCAGGCATGTAGTGGTAGACAACAGTGGCTTCCAAACACCTTTGCTTGCTGTCTGGAAACCAAAAGCCATGTGTTATTTGTAATGGGAAAACAGTTGCTGCTTTTTTTTTTTAGGGGCGAAGCTCCTTAGGGTGGAGTAATGTCTTCCGTCTGTTGGCGTGACACGCTATAGATATGCATGTAGATATCCATATGCATATCCATATGGACATCTGAACACCATATGTACGTACATGTGATTAATAAACAACTTCGCATATACTGTACACACGTGTTGTCACGTGTTTGGGCAATGTACGAAGTCTAATGATCCCTCGGCGCTATGCCTCCTCGCCATCGTTAACTTCATGGATATGCTGCGACTTTTTTTTTTTTTTATCTTTCTACAAAATGCCGGTGTAACAAGCAGACACAGCAAGGTCACTTACTGTCGTCCATGATGACGCCAATTTGATACAAGAAGCAAAAGTACACATCGGACAACTTGACGGCCAGTCTCTGTCGTTGTCCGACACTCAAGGAGCCGCAGTTTGCCTGGGCAGCAGCGGCAACCTGCACACACGGTCGGATTTCTCAGCGACAATTCCCAAACGCCAGATGATGCAAACATGCAAGTCAAATGCTACGATATGCGCATGCGGAGCGTAAGACGTTGCAAGCTCTAACTCATCAGCTTTGCGTGCGCAGTGTACTTGCATCGTTGGTGACCAGGCCTTCCATGGATTTGAAGTCGCCATTAGCCATCAGAACCGAAACGTACGTCATTGCCTACAAACACAAATGACATTGGGCACCTGTGATGGGACACAAAGGAGTAACGGTCCCTTCAGTTTGCTCGAAGCTTAGCAATGCTTTGTGCCTGCACTAAGCCGTTATAATCGAGGTACTACAAGAAGGCGGTATCACCTGTTTGGCACCATCAAGAAACTCGAGTTGGTTGAAAGTCGCGTCCAAGTAGGGCTTGATGATGAATATAGTTTGTATCCAATTCTTGATCGTAAGTATT
This sequence comes from Rhipicephalus microplus, assembly GCF_013339725.1. Taxonomy (NCBI): domain Eukaryota; kingdom Metazoa; phylum Arthropoda; class Arachnida; order Ixodida; family Ixodidae; genus Rhipicephalus; species Rhipicephalus microplus. The sequence continues at coordinate 274,935,465 of NC_051165.1, forward strand.
ACGTTTGGCCACACTATGGTCGGATTCTTCATTAAATTGAAGTTGTTTTCGCTTCGTGATGAGCATCGGCGGACAGACTGAGCACATAGCGCCGGTGCTGAATATCGCTGGAGAGAATTGTCCGCACACACAGGCGAGCCAAGCGGACAAACATGGGCCGTCCTGGGGCAATGGTAGGAAAGGCCGGCACAACGTACACAGGCGGCGGTCGCGCCAGCGTAAAATTTGACAAAATTTTGTCGGCGGAAATACAGGTTGAACGATGCTTGCCGAAGAGCCGCCATCGTAATCGTGAATGTCGATGTCACCGCGACTTTTCGGTATTGAGCTGATAAGCGTTGCTCACGGGCGAGCCCATGGACAAAAAAAAAAAACACTCCTCTTCTATCTATGCATAGTCTCAAATATTGATATCAGCAAGTATAAAAAAATAAAAAATATTTTTGCAGCGTGAACATTGACAACACGGCATTCTCTTCACTCAGACGCAAATCTGTCGTGCTACAGTGCGCTTTATTTTGCTATTCGATGGTCAAAATTGCTAAATTATTGAAAAACAACACTTAAGCAAGTCACTTGATTATCACAACATTTTTAGTCTGCACAGGTTTAGGCAGTCCATCTTTTTATCTGGCAACGTTTGCACTGCAGGGCGTCCAGTGATTCGCGGCGTCTTTCATATGATTCCAGCCGTTCGAGCAGTAGTCAGCTGCTGACAGCTCGGAAACTGTGATGATGCGAACAAACAAGAGAAATGCTGCCGTCGGTGAAGCGTTTCGCATCGCCGTCACGACGGCACTTCAAAAGTTCTATCAGACCGATGGCCAGACAGGTTTGTCCTCGACTCGTCACTGCGAAAACACGAGCTTTACCGTTACTCTAAAGCGTTCTGCACATTATAACGGCTTTTCTGTTTTGCAGAATATGAGTTTCCATCATCGTTCACGGCCGAAGAGCGAGGTTTCATACACAAGTACTGCCAGAACCTGGGTCTCAAGTCTAAAAGCCGAGGGTAATGCGATATAGCGTGCTTCCGCCGATATGCCAGAGATGGGCACTGGTCCACGAGGACCAGCGCCCCGCCGCGGTGGTCTAGTGGCTAAGGTACTCGGCTGCTGACCCGCAGGTCGCGGGTTCGATTCCCGGCTGCGGCGGCTGCATTTTCGATGGAGGCGGAAATGTTGTAGGCCCGTGTGCTCAGGTTTGGGCGCATGTTAAAGAACCCCAGGTGGTCAAAATTTCCGGAGCCCTCCACTACGGCGTCTCTCATAATCATATAGTGGTTTTGGGACGTTAAACTCCACAAATCAATCAATCATCCACGAGGACCAGTGCCCATTTCTATTATCTGTGCGTTTTCCGTCCCTCGGAATTTCGTTAAAGTCCTTATTGGAATAGTCAATACTCATGTGCTGAATGCGTCTTCTACTGACCTCCTGCTTAGTGGCAATGTAAAGTTTGTCAATCGCAGCAGAAGTGTTCTAAGTAAGCAATAGTTGTTGTAATGGCCACATTGGTAGCACATGCAGCATGATTATGCGTAATGCCTAGTTATAGTGAGGATTCCAGAAGGTGCTGTAATGTGTCATTTCGTTCTAGCCACATAACTATCATATCGCTTCGTTCGACTCGCATTGCAAAACTTTTTCAAAATTTTGTCTTGCCAAATCATTTCGAAAGCCGACTTCATCTCCATCTACCGGAATGAGTGATTGCTTTAATCCCTGCTGGGTTTCAGACATCTCATACTGTGACCAAATTATTGTGGTGCTCTTTCTTGAACTACTAACGTGGCCGTTCCTTAGCACTGAGGGTCCCTCAAGAGCATTCTCTCGGATGGAAAAATTCATAACCTCTTCACGCAACAAGTGGCCTGGGTTATGGACAACACAACCTTTCTTCTCTTATGCAGGAAAGGATCGAATCGCTTCCTTACTGCCTACAAGAAAGCCGGTTCCACCATAGTGCAGGCTGATGCCGGGTTCACTATGGGATCCCTCTCGTGCCGATTTGCCATGCTGCTGCTGCAAAAGTTTCCGCTCAACTCTCATGAGCGCCATGAGCTGTTACCTCCCACAGAGCGAGAACGCATTGTCAGTCAGGAAGGTATGTGTGTTTTCTCCCATATTGTTGAGGCTAATCATTGTTACTGTGTTAGCGATGATACTTATAGTGAGACAAACTAGCACACCGCTGTTTTCCTCATAATAATCTGTTCTTGGCTAAATTTTTTTTTGGCCTAGAAAAGGTGTAGTGCAAATTGAATCAATGTATGGGTAGTGGTCCAGCACAAAACAGACCTATTTAATTAGAGTGGAAGGCCTTCAGTTAAAAATAATAATACCGTTACCAGACGTGCTCAACAAGGCAGTGCATGCAAGTAGGGCTGGAGGAAGTACCAGAAAACAGCCCCCCCTGCATCGGGGACACATCATAATTGAAGGCTGCACTAACCGCTTACATCTTGAGCTTATAATAGCTTAGTGTTGTTTGACCATGTATTTTCATTAGTTTGTTGTATTTATATGTTTATGTTTTTCATTTTTATTTTTGTATTACCCACCCCTTCTGTTATGCCTTTCTGTGCCCTGAGGGTAAAATAAACAAATAAATAAACATGTACAAAATGATCATTTGATGGCAACATGTCATGTAACAACCTCTCCTTGCTACCAGCCCATGAAATAATTTTTCGTAATTATTGCTGTTGCCAATATAAAACTGGTTTGCATTGACAAACTTCATGAAAGGGAGGTAATCAAAAAGCGCTAGCTAGCAGACGGCTCTCACTTCTCATATTTGCACGTGTTGCACAGTCGCTTTTTGTAAGCATCATGAACCAATTAAGTGGTCTGAAAGTTTCATTTTTTTTTTTTCTCATCTTACTTGCACCTTCGGCAGTTTGCTCAGGTTGTCTGTAGTGTAGGTAACGAGTTCCTTTACGTTTTGCCAAGTCAGATTGACAAACTGAGTTGAGTGTTCCTGAGGATATTGACATCCTTTGCATTGTGCCTGGGCAGCTAAGCAATGAAGAAGAAGATGAATTTCTCTGCCATACGCACACATCTGAAGATTTCAAAGTGGACTAGTTGTGCATCATTTCTGCAGAATATATTGGGGCAAGCATGCTGCATGTCCAACGAAGTGGCATGTTCAAGTTCAGCTAAAATAGTGGCTGTTGCAAAGCGTTACAGGTGATTTCGGCTGCTGATTTTGTTAGAGGTTTGTCCCTTACGTTGCGAACATACTGGTAATCAGCCTTAAAACATTTTCTTCTGAACAGTTTTTTTATTTAGTTAACAGCATATGAGAAGCTTTAACCAATTACATGACTTCCGGAAACATTCTCAAAGCGTATCTTCAAATAAAGCTTGAATCTTCATTTACGCATAGCAGAACTGTGCTCATTGTGGCCATGCTTTTGCGGACCTCTCTCCTTTCCTTGGTGCAGTGCGGGACGTGAACCGCACAACAGCACGGCTCAACTGTGGCATTCCCCAAGTGCCACCGCGCAGCGAAGGGGCAATGGATGCCCAGCGCCAGCGTCTACCCATCTGGCAGAGCCGCCAAAAGTTGCTCACCACCATTGCCCAAAATCAAGTGACCATCATTACAGGAGAAACCGGCTGTGGCAAGACCACTCAGGTGATCCAGCTGTCACATATACACTGTCAATTTTTATGAAAGGGAACACGAGAGCGCGTGGCTTGCACACTCCTGCGGCTGCTGGCAGTATGCTCAAGCGGGAGCGAAAGCAATCGTACCCGAGCTTCTTTTCGCGTCATCTCGAGGCGAGCAAAACAAGTAGTCATTAGTGACATGAAACTAAAGGCAAGGTTGTAGCCCCATTACCCTTCAAGGCGATTACCGGCCTCTTGCGTGGTCGCCTTGAAGGAGGAGGGGGTTACAGCCTTGCCGCTGGTTTCATATCAGTATCATCAATGACTGCTTCTTACAAGACGATAGTTATAGCGCCAGAACAAAACGACGACACAGAGACAAGAAGGACACGAAAGACACGAGCGCTAACTTCCAACTGAGTTTATTGCGCAGAGCACGAAAATATATAGAGGAGACAGTAACCATGTGACAAAAACCATATGGCACAAAGAGCAGAAAATGAGTAAGAGAAAAACAAAAAGACAAAAGCACAGAAAAATGGCAAAGAAAAATCTATAAGAAAACGAAACAGAAAAGTAAAGATAATATAACTACTTGCGCGCACCGAAACCTTTGGTGCACGCAAGTAGTTAGATTATCTTTACTTTTCTCTTTTGTGAAGAAACCAAGTTTCTTTGTGTTTTGTGAAGAAACCAAGTTCATGAAGAAACCAAGATTCTTCATGAGGACTTAGCCACGTCCACTTGCGGTTAGCCCGATTTCTGTAAAACGTATTGAAAATCCATAAGTTACTACATTCTGCGAACTCTACTAATAACGCTCCCCTTGCATTTCTAGACCCGACACTATATTCCCCCTCTGCATGGTCTCCGGCCTCTTTCTTGCCTACTTTGGCATTAAAAGTCACCCATCAGTATAGTATATTGTGTTTTTATTATTGCTGACTGTACGTCTTCGTAGAAGCGTTCAACCAAATGATCTTCATGGCTCAATTTAGGTTGGTAGGCCTGTACCACCTTCATCTTGTACCTTTTGTTAAACTTAATTACTATACTTACCACTCTCTCACTGGTGCTATGGTATTCCTCTATGTTATCATTGTGTATAAGAAATGGTATTCTTCTATGTTAGTATTCCTCTATGTTATCATTGTGTATAAGAAACCCCACCTTTCATTCTGTCAACAAATTCACAGTAGCATAGAACGTGTCCGTTCTTCAGCTCTGTATAAGCGTCACGTGTCCTCCTAACTTCGCTGAGCCCTTTTACATCCCATTTGACACCCTCTAATTAATCGACTAGCACAGCTAGACTAGCCTCACTAGATAGAGTTCTAGCCTTAAATGTAGCCAAGTTCAGATTTCAATGGCGGCCTGACCGCCGCCTTGGACAGTTCGCAGCCACTGGGGTCCGAGGGCCGAGGTTTAATTGGTCTGCTCATGTGAGAGGTAGTGGCTAAGTACTGCACTAGGGTGGCCAATTCTGCTGTGGTGAGGGAGTGCATTACCAGCTGGTGGTCGCCAAGGAGGCTGCACCCCAGACCTTTCTCACTTGTTAGCCACAATACCAACCACTTTTGGCATTGCGGCTGCAGCCTCACACTTCTTTTTCGTATTTGTTGTGATGGTTTAATATGTTTGGTGAAGTTTATAAAGCGATGAATTTTGTAAGTTCTGCTGCAACTAAAACTTTATCTGTAGCACATACTCATTGAACATACTCAGGAAAGCAAGGCAAAAAGAAAAGCCAGTTGAGTGTGTTTGTGTTGTTGCACATGACCTGTATTAAATTATTTACAACGGAACGCTGATTATACGTCCCCCGGTTTCGCGACGACCTGCATTTACGACTAATCAGTTTGGTACTGGCAAAAGCCCCATAGAAACAATGTATTAAAAACCGTGGTTATACAATGCAGTTTTACACCGACCCCGCATCTTACGATGACTTTCAGATTCCGTCGAAAAGAAAAAAACCACCTTTACTCCAATCACGTGTTGACCAAATATTCACGAGTGCAAAATATGAACTTGTGTACCCCAAGAAAAAGTAGAGTCATCTTCATCGAATGGAAAATTTATTCTCTCGGAAGTTCGTGCAGCTCTACATATGCCTCAATCGCGTGCATATGTATCCTGGGTCGTTACCTAGTCGAGCTCTATCCACATAGAGTAGGTGCAGCTGACCAAAATGCTGATATTTTCACATTTCTGGTCCGTGGAAACATTTCCTGGTTAACATATGGCTGATCTCCTCCCTCTGTCACACTCGCAGTCACTGTTTTGCGCACGCATAAGGGTACGACGCAGCAGCTTTTGCCTTGCAAAATTACTTTCACTTGACGTCAGCGTTCATAACAACAGCAGGACACTATTAGTTGCGCTTCACGAGGCAACAAATTACAATGCGCACAGCTCAGTCGTGCATGGACGCTTCGTACATGAAGTCGTTGTCCATCGCCATTATGCGATAGCAATGGCACTTTGTCTGACTCTTCTGATGGGAGGCTCACAGCAACACGATCTTGGTTTCGATTTCACGCGCAGGCCATTTTCCAACTCTATTTATCGGTAGAAAGACGCTTTAAAGCTGAGAATAAAGATTCACTTGGACCTCCTTCAACTAATTATTGCTGCCGTTAGCTACCACTGGCAACAATAATTTAATCTACTCTCATTGCAGTGGCAGGAGGTCATGCCCGTTTTTACCCTTTTTCTGTACCCATTTTTCGCGCAAGGCTGAGTGTCGTGGTCTATAATCTTGGTTTTTCTATTAAGGATGCCAGGGTTATAGGACGGTTTTGTGTGGTCCCCTAAAAGTTGTGTTATTGGTGTTCCACTGTATAAATCAGATGCTTGGCAGTAGACCCCCCCCCCCCTAATACCGTCTAGCATATGTCGCTCACTTCAGCCAGCCGCTTTGGATGTCTGTGCCGCAAAAGAACTCACACTTGCTCTGTTAAAATGAATCCCAAATCCTGCCCGTTCCTATTTCTTTGTAATTGACATCTGTTTAAATGCACTGCACGCAGGTGCCGCAGTACCTGTTGGAAGAGTACTGCAGCCTTGGTAATCCATGCCGCATTGTGTGCACTGAGCCCCGACGACTGGCCGCTGTAGCTGTGGCTGAGCGCATTGCCACCGAACGAAATGAAAAACTGGGCTACACTGTGGGCTACCAAATACGTCTGGAGAACAGGTTGGGCAAATATAGTGTCAGCATATTATCTTAAGAATGATGGCAGGTGTTTAGTGAAGTTTTGGGCAATGCCATGTGATGTAGAAGTCACTTTGAATTGGCCCAAACGGAAGCATTGAACCAGTTCAGACTCGCTCCTTGTGAAGTTCGTGGTCTGTATTTATCAGAAGTGGTCGGTGCAAGAAGACAAAATCAAGGTGAAAATAATTTTCTGTCATTTACCCTCAAGTATCTCTTGGAAAACCCGATTCCGGTATTTCAATGTTTTGTAATGCATTTTTAATGTTTTCTTTTTCATGTTTGAGTCAGTGAGTTATTGAAATGAAACAATTTGAGATCGAAAAAAAAAGAAACACAGAATTTTTATGTGCCAGAACCACAACATGATTGCATAGCATGTAATAATGGGAGGCTCCAGGTTGATCTTGGCCCACTGAAGTTCTTTACCATTCATCCAAAAACTTAAGCACATAATCAACCATATAAATTGCACTCATTCAAATGTGGCTACCATAGACAGCATTAAGCCTGTTACCCAAAGCTCAACAACACAGCGTTATTAAGCACTTGAAAGCACTTAAGTATGAACTGAGCTTAATCAATAAGTCATCAAATTTTGACATCATTGTAAGCTGGGATTAATGCCCATTTTTTATATCTTGCATTTTTTCTATGTTATCAGGCTTCATCTCATAATGATGATGGCTTTTGTAGTGTTTAACACTGTTCAGTGCTTGAAGTTTATTTGTACAAAGTAGAGCTAACTGCTAAACAACTTGTGACACTGTCATTAGGGCAGCTGATATTACAAGCTTATAACACAGAACACTTTCATGGTGCTTCCCAAGCATTTGATGGTTGGTTGGACTACTTATCTGTTACGAATAAATTTGTGTTCTGTTGAGGAGTCTTCTGCTCAGCTTATCTAAAGAAAAAATATTTGCCATTAGTCTTTTGGGCAAGCTTATCTCAGTCGCTACGATGTTTTGCTGCTGAGCACAGGTCGTGTTGAAACCATAGCAGTCATGGCTCGATAGTAGTGAAACACATCAACACTAATGTACTTAGATTCATGTGCACATTAGAAACCCTGCAGGGTCAAAAATTAGCCTAGTACCCTTAGCCAGCGCACATGATACAGTGTGCGTTTTCAGGATCTTAAACTCCACAATTACTTTATTTATTGCGTTACTCATCTATGAACTCGAGCAGCACTTCACTTGTACAGGCTATCTATTTTCTAAAGTCATTGTGTTGCATTACTTGCAGCAGCCTGTGGAACTGTCATAGTAAAATTTGGCCTTGTGTTGCAGGGTTTCGCCCAAGACATTACTGACTGTGTGCACGAATGGTATCCTCCTGCGCACCCTCATGGGCAACGACTCTGCAATGGCAACAATCAGCCACGTTATTGTGGTGAGTGTCAGAGCTTCACAATCAATTACTTTAGCACTAGTGTGGTTGGGAATCTTATGTAGTATCTGTCCTTCCCGTATTTTGCTCTTTGCGAGTGTATTTCCTACTACAGTGGAACCCCTATATAAGAGACATGCATTGGGGAAGAATTTTTGTCTTTTGTACGAGGCGATTTCTATGAGAAGGGCACCGCGTACACGTTTTCTAACCAACACCTATTTCATTGTAGGCCCACTGGTGTCACTTATACCCAACAGTCTCTCACATCAGTGTCTCTTATGAAGGGGTTCAACTGCATGCAACTTTGAACACTGAAAGTTTAAAACTACAGTAGAATCTTGAAAACGGTAGGAAGGGGAAGATGGAAGCTTGCGATGATTTTATAGTATTATAGATTTTTTTATAGTAGAATCTTGGTAATACAAATCCGGCTGATACACATTTCAGCCTGATACGAATTCATAAAGTTCCTCGGCTACTTTCAGTTGTGTCTAGAGTAAAAATTCGGATGATCTGAATACTTTTCAGCATGGCAATAGGTAATATGAATTGGGGTGCCGAAACCACCGAGTGACAGCCAACAGAAGTGTGCTCCAGAAGGTTCAGAAGTGTGTGTGCGGCCAGTGCACACACAGTTAAAGCTGTGGCTATCGCTTTCCCCAACTGCCCTAGAAGAAGCTGCAGTCATCGATGCCGCAATCATGAATGGCAACAACGAAACTTCAAAAGTACATGTATATACGACACTCGCCGAGCCTAAGAGATGCTGCGTGCTGAAACCGCTGATGAGAAAACTACTGTGGATGATATCTTAGATAGCGACGCCGTTAGTTCTGACTGCACCTGTGCGACGAGGGCACATGAATTGAAAGCAAAACTGACACTTTTGCAACCACTGCGCACGGAAATGTGGTCACGGTCGGCTGGGCCCTGCTAAAGAAGAATACAAGTTGAGGGAACGAGTTTCTTTGTGTGACAAAAAGTGATCATGGTATGTATGAATGGTAGACATGGAACGAACGAACCACATGATGATCGATCAGCGAGTTTGTTTAGGCTTGCTTGGAAAGTCAGCATGAACATGACAAGGACATAAAACGACAAGCACACAGTATACACTTATTTTTCATGTATGCATCGTTTCAAACTCACCCACCCTTCTACCTTATACATTTAAGCTCTATGGGCACTCGGCCAGAGATTTGTTGAAACTAGGTTTCAGCTATTAGTATGTTTAAAGTGAATACTATATATTGACAGTGTTTTACTGTAGGCAATATGACAGCCACGTGGATTAGTTCTTTTCAGACAACTGTCTTATTACTCTTCCAGTGATGTTGCTCTGAACTCCTCAAAGGTTGAGCAAGGCTAGGTTCATGCTTGTCTATTGGAGCTATGATGTGTATGACATAAAAGACGCTTGTGTGAATAATTAAGAACTCCAGTTTGTCATAATTAATCTAGAGACTTCCAGCAAGGCATGCCTAATACTCAACACTGTCGAAATTTGGGCTTGTTGGTGCATTGCGACGACTGAAAATAGCGCTAAGAAACGGGGACACAAGAAGAGGACACTCGGCACAGGCGCTAACTTCCAACATAATGTTTATTACCACCGCACGCTCGCCTATATCACCAAAAAAAAATATATCACATGACATGAATGATGCGCACATAAAATTAAAGTCTTAGAAAATACAATTCTTTATCACTAAGCGTCAGAGAGGGAGTGCTGACGCACTTATACCCCAGTGAAGCGATAGCCTCAGCCTCAATAATCCCTCTAGTAAGCTTATAAAACATTCTCTTGATAACTGTGCATGCATTGAATATCGGCGCGCAGCCGCAGGAGTTACAATGTATGGCCAACCAACTCCCCTGGCCGTTTTTCACATTATTACAATGTTCTCTTAATCGATCATTAAGGCAACGGCCCGTCTGTCCAATATACTCTTTACCACAAGAAAGCGGGATACGATAAACAACGCATATGATGCAGGGAACATAAACAGTTCGATGCTTCTTACTACACTCTTTGGGTTTTCTGTCACGGTCATGAAGGCCACAAAGGCTGACCAACTTCTTGGGAGCCGAAAAGACAACCCTAACTTCAGAGCGCTTAGCTAATTTCTTTAGGTTGTGCGATATCTTGTGAAAATATGGTATGACGACTAGGTGCTTCGGTTTCTCGGCATCACGACTCGCTGTACATCCTGGGTTGCGAAGCGTACGAAGCAAGCCTTCTGCAACTGAAGTTTGGACATGCATAGGATAACCTGCTTTCAACAACCGGTCTGACTGATTATGAAAACTATTGGCGATTTCGTGCTCACAAGATTTGCTTAAAGCATGACGAAAACAATGACTGATGATGCCTCTTTTCACTAGTTTAGAGTGAGCTGATTGGTACGGAAGGACCGGTTTGTTCGTACGTGGTTGGTACGCCCAACATATGCGGTTAGGATGAAAGGTGAAGAGGACATCGAGGAATTTTACCGATTCCCTTTCATCCTCTTCACCTTTCATCCTAACCGCATATGTTGGGCGTACCAACCACGTACGAACAAACCGGTCCTTCCGTACCAATCAGCTCACTCTAAACTAGTGAAAAGAGGCATCATCAGTCATTGTTTTCGTCATGCTTTAAGCAGATCTTGTGAGCACGAAATCGCCAATAGTTTTCATAATCAGTCAGACCGGTTGTTGAAAGCAGGTTATCCTATGCATGTCCAAACTTCAGTTGCAGAAGGCTTGCTTCGTACGCTTCGCAACCCAGGATGTACAGCGAGTCGTGATGCCGAGAAACCGAAGCACCTAGTCGTCATACCATATTTTCACAAGATATCGCACAACCTAAAGAAATTAGCTAAGCGCTCTGAAGTTAGGGTTGTCTTTTCGGCTCCCAAGAAGTTGGTCAGCCTTTGTGGCCTTCATGACCGTGACAGAAAACCCAAAGAGTGTAGTAAGAAGCATCGAACTGTTTATGTTCCCTGCATCATATGCGTTGTTTATCGTATCCCGCTTTCTTGTGGTAAAGAGTATATTGGACAGACGGGCTGTTGCCTTAATGATCGATTAAGAGAACATTGTAATAATGTGAAAAACGGCCAGGGGAGTTGGTTGGCCATACATTGTAAATCCTGCGGCTGCGCGCCGATATTCAATGCATGCACAGTTATCAAGAGAATGTTTTATAAGCTTACTAGAGAGATTATTGAGGCTGAGGCTATCGCTTCACTGGGGTCTAAGTGCATCAGCACTCCCTCTCTGACGCTTAGTGATAAAGAATTGTATTTTCTAAGACTTTAATTTTATGTGCGCATCATTCATGTCATGTGATATATTTTTTTTTGGTGATATAGGCGAGCGTGCGGTGGTAATAAACATTATGTTGGAAGTTAGCGCCTGTGCCGTGTGTCCTCTTCTTGTGTCCCCGTTTCTTAGCGCTATTTTCAGTCGTCGCAATGCCTAATACTCTAATTAGAGTTTGGACACCTTATACATCACATTTTACTTTACAATATTTTTTTATTTCTAGAGTATCCTTACAGGAGCACAAGAACATTTGCTTGATGTGCTAGAGTTCCTTTCATTCTTGAAAGGTTAAATTTACGAGCATAAGCATCATACCAACGTTCTGACGTTTTATCTGTCTTTTCTTTTTCCCAGGATGAGGTTCACGAGCGTGATCGGTTCACTGACTTTTTGCTCACTGTTCTGCGGGACTTGCTTCCAAAGTTCCGAAATCTGAAAGTTATTCTGATGTCAGCTACTATGGATGTAGAGCTGTTCATCAAATATTTTGGTAACTGTCCTGTTGTGGAAGGTAGGTTTCTCTTTAATTCTTGATAGCATCAATATGTGCCAATTCTTTCAATCTGATTAGCACCTGAAATAATATATTTTGTAAAATTTAATTGACCTTGGCATGGCGTTCAGGTGGACTCGGTAACTGTCATCTTGCTATTATGCATACTTCAAGTTTCTTTCATTGTCATTTTGCAAATTTGCATTATATGGGTGTACTCTTTTGCATAAATGTAAAAGCGAAAAATAGTTTTTTTGTGTGTGTTGTTTGGTCGTTGACAGGTGCGAAAACATACGATAGGTTGATGCTCCAATTTTTTAGTTGTACAGTCTTTATGCATTGAAGTCAACATAATCTTTATTATTACTTTAATAGCTGGCATGAGCGATTTGTCAGGATAACTGTGTCATGTTGTGATGAATCTCGGCACTATAGGTAATGTTAGCTTTAAAGTGTCAGAGTCAAAATTAGGCCGGTATGACACGAACTGAAGACAGTGAAAATAAAAGAAATTGCATTTATTTGGACATAAATTCTCTCGTTTCAGTTCATGAAGTGCTGTTCCCGCAGAGCATGTGCAGTATAAAAACTTGTTAATTCGAACTCGAAGGTTACTGCAAGATTTTTTTAACTAAGCGGAGTTTGAATTAGCGTGCGTGCACTAAAAAGAATGGATATCACACCCCATTATCCGGGCAGAACTCAAAGAAGCCACCTCTAGACTCATTATTGCAAACTAGGAGTTACCACACTTTTGTGGCAAGCGATTTTGTTAGTTAAATGGAGATCTAACAGCTAGCTGAAATAATTGATCAGTCAATACGCCAAACACAAGCACTGACATGCATTACTTTAAGAACTTGGCATTAATGTGAAATATATGATGCTATTTATGCTCCAAAACATGCTTATGTTACATGGCAGAGTAGGCGTAATCAAATTTAAAAGTAATCAGTACTTATTTGCATTTTCTTCTGACGCGACTCCATGAGCATCATTTGCAGCTTGCCTAAGAGCTCCAGCGCAATTTCTGAATTGTCATCTTCTGAGAAATGCTGCTATTTCATTCTTTTTCAACTCTAGTGATGTTAGTTTGGCTTGTTATTGCAGCACATTGTAATCACCGAGGGCAGACATGTGCGAGGAGCGATGAAAATGAGGGGCTCCTAGTTCGAATTAACGATTGGATACTGATGTGTTCGAATTATTGTGAGTTTTCCATCATAGAAATATACGGGGTTGTGCTGGGACCAGGGCATCAGTTCGAATTAACTGCAAGTTTGGATTAACTGGGTTCAAATTAATGAGCTTTTGCTGTAACTTCTTCATCCTTTTTTCTTTGACTACTGACTATGTTTCTTTTTTTTTTTCCTTCTTCTCCAGTGCCATCACGATCGTATGAAGTGAAGGCCTACTTTTTGGAGGATGTCTTGCGACTGTAAGTGCAATTCTTCATGTATATAATACTTTCTGCTGAAGCTTGTGATGCAAATTGGCCCCTGTCGTCTTCCAGGCTCAAATCCTTCTCCTTTTTCTGGCATCGGGGGCACAAACTACTGGGGATGCATAGTTTTTTGCGTAGTGTGCATATGTCTGTTTCAATAATGGGCATTTTGCTGATTCCTTTGGGCAACTTTAAGAAAAAAAAAGGGGGGTGAACAGTGGGCAACACTTTTAGCTGTGTGCATCAGTTATGCAGGTTGCATGTGGCTTGGAGACCACACGTTTTGAAAACACTTGCTGACGCCAATACACAAAGCTAGGTCTTTAGCACCTGTGTTCCTTATCGCATTATGATTTCATGAGAGATGTTGAGAAAAGATACCTTAATCACTTTGTACAGTGAGCTTTTGCTCTTATGCATTCTGTTTCTGGACCTCTTGTCCCGAGAGCTGTGTTTTGATACTTTGAAATTAAATGCAGGACGGGATACACCAGCCAAGACATGCTGAAGCTGAAGAAAAGCAAACCCCGAGCGGAGCAGCAGAAGGCACAACTTGCTAAGTGGTGTGATAGTCAGGGCATAACCACAAGTAGTACCGCCCCTTCAGCAAACAGACTGTCACCTGAGAAGGACCAGGTATGCGTTGGGTACCTAAATAGTCGAGTGCATAGAACAGGCCGCTGTTTCCCAAACAGTGGTGCATCAAAAAAATTCTTTTGATTCATTAAAGATTGGTCATCTATTAAAATACAGAACACAGCATTCAGTGGTTGATAAAGTGCCAGAAATAATGCACGTGGAGGTTTGTGCCTCACTTTTGAATTTTGTAAGGGTCAAGTGCTCTCATCAACTCTGTGTGGGGCTCTTCATTCAGGAAATTGAAAGCAGAATAATATTATTACTTATTTCCAATTTTCTCTTGCATGCAAGGTGGATGGAAAGGACGATGGTGACAACGAGGATACACTTGGTGTTGATACACGCCTTGCTGCAGTGATGGACCGTGCTCTTCAGAATGCTTGGATGACTGGAACAGACGAGGCTTTTTCCCAGCTGCTCTACCACATCCTCTCAGACAACATCCCGGGTAGTACAATGCAGCTGTGTTATATTATGTGACTTCGTACGTTGGTCATACATGTACAGGACTTTCACGATTGTTTTGCTATCTGCTTGTCTGTAGTTGAGTACCACCATAGTGAAACAAGCGCCACAGCACTGATGTTAGCTGCTGGACGAGGCAAGGTGGAAATAGTGGAGGAGCTGCTGTCTCTCGGGGCCGATCCCTTGACTCGAGCATCAAACGACTGGACTGCCCTCGATTGGGCACAGCATTTTCACCAGTCAAATGCAGCGGAAGTCATTCTGGCTCACTTGTGAGTGCCAGCCCTGTGGCCCTTCCTTTGTTCTTTAGTTGTCTTCCTCATTTTTTCTTTTGACCACCCCGAAGCACAGTGAAACCACCCTGAAGCACTCGAGTGAAAGCACAGTGAACTGCCAAGCTGGCATAACAGTAGTGTTCATACATCCTACTACAATATACCTTCATTAAATGGAAAACTTAAGATGCAACTGTCTATTTTCCTTTTCCCTTCGCATCCTATTCAACAAGAGACTACTGTACCTTAAAATTTTCATAAAGCTTACGAATAAAAGGGTTTTTAGGGAAATAAAGTAGGAGACTTGCCTGTAAAGTTTTTTTGCTACATTATTAGTCTGCATTTTCTGTTTGATGTCCTTCCATGGTGAAAATATGTAAGATATATATGCTTGCTTCAAAAAATTTACACAGACTTGGCTCAAGGAAGCTGGTGAAATTGGCATCAGCAGTGTTGCCTAAAAGTCACTGCAAACCCAGAAAAATATTGTTGCTTGTCAGCTCCTGCTGCTCCAAATTTACTGTTGTTGAAGATGTTGGGTGTGATATGTCATAGAACATGTTTTATATGTGCAGAAAATAATGTATTCTTGGTCAATGTGTTCTTTCTATTTGAAGTCTACGTCACAAGATATCAACAATGCAGGTCTATGTCTACTGTTAACTTGGCACATCATGAATACTATACAGTTGACGCTCATTTATCAGAACCTGAACAAATCAGGAAAATGTTCTTTGTTCAAAAAAGTTCGAACACTCGGAGAGGAACAGGGGTGCAGTATAAACAGAATACAGGCAAACCTCATTATAACAAAGTTACATCTTACACAAAAACAAGTTTGTTATATCTAAAAATTTGTTATAAAAGTATATTCCTATAACTGTATCTATTGGAAGAGTATTTTTTCATTTCCTTCATTATAACCAATACAGTCGACGTCAGATTTGTCGGACGCCCGAAATTCCGGACATGCCTAATTTCCCGAACTCATCTGTGGCACCGTCAAGTTCCCCATGGAGTCAGTGAGTAAAAAGTGCAAAATTCCGGGCGTTTATAGCTTTCGTCATCCGATTTTCTGGACTTTTTACCGCTAACCACACACTCAAAGTCACTTCGTACCCTCGAACTCACTGCACAGCGGCTGCCGTACGCTCAAAACTGCAAATGCTGCAATCCAGTGCACACCAATTTGTTGCCAACCATAGCTTAGTCAAACCTGTGGCCACAGCAGTATGGTCAGGCATGGTGCTGTGCAGCCTGTGCTTCGACAGTGTGAAGAGCTACACTGTTGACCTATCGTCTGCCGCCGGCACTTGCGGACTCATGGAAGGTGGTTATGCAACAGACCCTCCGGAATTGTTTTCGCCATGCAAGTTCCGTACTGGACGCTGAGATGGCTGTCTCGCTCGGAGTGGACAGCGTGTGCAACAAACTTCCACCCGCAAACGTGGCCTTGGATGATTTTAACGTTGCCACTGTTTCGATTGCAATTGCGATAACATTTGAGGGTTTCACCGATGCTGATGAAGAAATTGAGCTGTGTGCCAAATTGAACGACGGCGAAATCATTCGTCAAGTTACGGAGGATTTCGACAGCTCCGAGGTCAAAAAGGCCGCGTCTACACAACCAACGAGCTCGGAGTTGACGCGAGCACTGACACTGTCATTGGTATACAACGACAGCATGACGTTAGCTGAAATTAAGGCAGACATCATTGCGGGCAAGTGGAACGCCGTGAAAACGAAAATATGCAACTTTCTTATTGCATCTAAGTGTTTACTAAAACGGTAACTCCAGCCGCATTGTATCTTTATTTCTTTTCTTTCTTCTGTTTTTTTTTAATATAAACTGCTCTTTTGAAAGCACCTAAACGATTCATTGGTTGAATTGCGATAGGAATCCTGTACTCCTGCTTTGACCCTCTTCGTCAGCGAAAAATAGCCTCTTTAAAAAGTGTATTTTCGCTTGCATTTGTTTTTTTGGTCTGCCCAATTTTCCGGACGTTTCCGTGGTCCCTTGAGGGTCTGTGAAATTGGATGTTGACTGTATTTTGCTATATCCAGGCTCATTATATCGCGGTTTGAATATCTGACGGAGTTGTTCCATTTAACCTGCAGTTATTTTTAAAGGGTTTTGGTTTACTCGGAGCCAACTGCAGTATGTGTATGATATTTTCATTAGCATAGTAGTGGCTATTTTGCTCAGGACTGCTTGGTGGTATCAAGGTTGTAAGATTACAGGCGTGGTTTTTATATTTATTGGCCACTTCACTGTTTTTTTTATTACCAGAAGCTACAATCTTTCAAGAGCTGGCTTGCTGATTTAATCAACGATATTAAAAGAAAAAAAGTTTTAGCCACCTGTAGCTACGTGCCCTTGATCTTCGGAACTGTCTCTTGTCACAAGCATTCCCTTGTGTTCCTGTGTTTTATTTTTCAAATGTTGGGCATGTCTTTCCTTCCTGAAGGTTGGTCATGCAGAGCGGCCTCCCAAAGTCTGATGACTATGGTAGCGTTGCTGAGCAGGAGCTAACAGCCGAAGAGCGTGAGCAGCTGGACCTGTACCTTCGTACGACCAACGACGATGAGACCGACCTGGACCTAATGCTAGCCCTTATTCAGAAAGTCCACTTGAGTGCTGAAGATGGTAAGCAACATTTCATTGTACACTGTTCGACAAGACACATGAAAGTTCCTGTATGGTACAACTTTATCAGTAATCATCCCTTGGGCTGGCTTAGTCTTTCCTTGGAGTACTGATGTTACTGTGCAGTATACTGCAACCAGTACCTCTTTTGAAAGTTAATTGATCTAGTCCTGCTTCCTAGTTAATTGAAAATACTAGCAATCCACAATAAGCAACCCGGGTCACAGCGGTATTGTAGCGTATGTTTCTTCCTTGTGGCAACGTGCTGAAGTCCTACTGTTACGCAGATCGGGTAACAAACAGATGTTAATAAACTACTACTAGCTGCTTTCTCTGACTTCTCACTCGACCCTGCTGATGAACCGCAGGTTGCGGGTTCGAATCCCGGCTGTGGCGGCTGCATTTCCGATGGAGGCGGAAATGTTGTAGGCCCGTGTGCTCAGATTTGGGTGCACGTTAAAAAACCCCAGGTGATCGAAATTTCCGAAGCCCTCCACTACGGCATCTCTCATAATCATATGGTGGTTTTGGGACGTTAAACCCCACATATCCAATCCAATGACTTCTCACTCGTGTAAACTACTCAAACACATAGCTTACAAACATATTGTAACGCGGACTGAAAGAGCGAAAAAGAAGAAGAGGTTGGACGTTCTCGAGCGATGGTGATTCGGCAGTGACGGTAGAACGCTGACATTTTTCAGTGTAAATAAACCCATCACAACCGTAACAGCTTTGGTGGAGCGGTGCTGGGTAACTTGCCATCCTGGACCCCGCAGCAGAAGTTCTTCGAAGAAGCAGACGCTTAGCTGGCCTACCCCCGGACAACATCAGCACGAACGACACAGCAACCCATTGACGTACTACGCTGCTGCATCCACCAGTGCCACCGACACGGCACAAGGTGGCCGTCGACCTCTACAACCAGACTACTAGGCGCCTGAGCCACGAATATTTTCAGGTAAAACTGACGAAGACGTGGACGCTTGGCTGAAACATTTCGACAGAATGAGCCGCTACTACGAATGGGGCGTGCCGGCGAAACTCGTGAACGTAGTATTCTTCCCTGCCGGGACAGCGTTGCTTTGGCTTGAGAACCGCGAACATGTCCTCCCCACTTGGGATATATTTGTTAAGGAACTGAAGGCCTGCTTTGGGGACACAAGTTCCATGAAAAAGAAAGCTGAGCAAACGCTGTCACGTAGGGCTCAGTTGCCCGGCGAAACGTGCACAACCTACATTGAAGAAATATTGAAGCTTTGCGGGATTGTCAATGCAAATATGTCTGACGAAGACAAAGTCGGTCATTTGTTAAAGGTATCGCCGAGGACGTGTACAATTCTTTGATAATAAAACAAAACTTGAACACTCCTTCTATTTTCAGACAGCAGTGTCGCGCATTCGAGGCGTTGAAGACCCGGAGAATTTTACCCAAGTTCGGGCGCTTGGACAATGTTCCCACTGTTGCAAGTATGGACATCGCCGCCTGCGAAGACATTCCCTTCCTCGTATGTGGGTTAGTTCGAGAAGAGCTCGTACGACTTCAAGCAGGTGAGGTTCACTACCAATGCTCGTTCGCCGCATGCCCCGAACCACCTCCCTACTGAATGCGAGAGCGCCACGTCAAGAACCGATTTAAGTACATAAATTGCAGATTTCACCTCGCGGCTTCCGTTTTCCCCGACGGGTCATGGCCACCACGGGATGTCATCTCGACGTGCTGCTGCGGACCTCCGGCCATCATCAACCAGGCCTCTACCAGAAGATTACTATGCATCATCACAAAATGTTCCTGCGGAGCACGACCCGTCTCCGCGTACTTCTGCCACCTCTGCTCCTGCTAATGTAACCCAACAAGTCCCCGTTTGCTACACGTGCGGTCTCTCAGGGCATATTTCGCGCTTATGTCCCAGACAGCCGCCTGCACCACCACGTTTTTCGACATATCCGGCTCGTATGTACGAAACGCCTGTGCCGCCACGTTTTTCGACGTACCCACCTCGTATGTACGAAACCTGGACCTCTCACCGGGCCGACCACCGTCCCCGACAGCAATGGCCTAATGAATTTCGCAGTGAGTCCCCCGCCTCCGAGCGAAGCCTGACGTCGCCTTTGACACGGTCCCGCCGGTCGCCGTCTTCGCGTCGTCGGTCACCTTCCTTGCATCAGCTGGGAAACTAACTGGTGCGACCGATGTAGGTGCCATCGCGGGACGGCGAGTTTCGCCAATTCCTCCTTCTGCTGTGATGTTGATGAACAAAGTGCGTGTGTGTATAGACGGTGTTGTATCGTTTAGCTCAGAGACAAGACAACGATGAACACTTGGCTGGGCCTCGCCATGACGAAAGACCCCTGGCCGTTTATTTGCTGGGCTTAAGTAGCCGCGCTCACAGCGGGAAAGGGGGAAAGAAAGAAAAGGAAGGAACGTAAAGCGTACTAAACGGTGGAGAGGAGGAGAAGACGATATCGCCTAGGGCGAATGCTGATAGCAGATAGTCCGGTCTGTTACATCTTCTCTTCACACATTTTCAAAACACTGATTTCTTTTGCACTCATTTACTTGATGGAAGGATGGCCCGTAGTGAAGGCGCTTCGGTTCGCTGCGCTGGCGTCCTGACCTGCGCAGGCCAGCCAGTGGGCTTCCTGGAGTGTCTGGAGAAATGGTGGCGCTATAATCTTCTTCTGGCTGAGCTGGTTGCACCTGGTGACACCCCAGTGGGTTGTCCGGCGTGATGTTGCCGCGGTGTCCATCACTGAACTTCGTCGGGGGCCTCGCGTCGGGGTTCGGATTACCCTCGGGGCTGACCTTGTCGTTGCAGTTTTCGTCTGTTCGCAGCAAGTGCTGTCGGTTCCGTCTCAGGAGCCCATGGTCTTCCGTTTTTACCACGTATGATCGTGGTGCAGTCTCTCGTACCACTTTCGCTCGGCGTGACCAGCTTCCATGTTTGATCCGCACCACATTTCCAGCTTCCAAGGGTGGTAGTGGCCTGCCTCGGGAAGACTGTCGCTGTTTCCATACGGGTATGCCTCCGTCGACGTTGTATTCTGGAAGAGTGGCGTGCAGGCGACGACCTTGCAGTAGTTCTCCGGGTGAGTGACCGCTGTCAAGGGGAGAAGATCGATAAGCCAACAGACCAAGCCATACATCACCCCGGGACTCGTGGGTTTTCTTTGGAATACGCTTTACGATCTGTACCCCCTTTTCAGCTAAGCCATTTGATCGTGGGAACTCTGGACTTGAGGTGATATGCTCGAAGTCATATCGGCGCACGAAGGACGCGAACTCTCGCGATGCAAATTGAGGCCCGTTGTCAGTGCAAACTTGGTTGGGAATGCCGTATCGCGAGAAGATAGCAGATATCTTGTCGATTACTTCCGCCGCCGTGGTACCTCTGAGTTTCTCGACGTCAGGAAAGTTAGAATGGGCATCAAACACAACTACGTAGTGTTCTCCAGCGAATGTAAATAGGTCTATGCCTACGCGATGCCACGGTCGGTCGGGCGTTGGCTGTAGCAGGAGGGGTTCACTCGGTTGACTGTATGCGTACTTTCGACATATGCTGCACGTTCGCGCTCGTCGCTCAATGTCACTGCTCATTCCCGGCCAGAAAACCATTCTACGGGCTCTAGCTTTGCACTTGTTCATACCTAAGTGGCCTTCGTGAATTCGCTCAAGAATTTCCGCACGCATTGGTTTAGGCACCACAACTTTGCAACCCTTTAGCACCACTCCATTGACCACGGATAGCTCTTCCGCATACGGTTTCAGTACACCGTCTATTGCCATGCCATCTTCCATTTGTTTCATGGTGCGGCTGAGAAGCGGATCTTCGCGGGTTTCCTTCTGCAGCCGCAACATAGTCGCTTTGCTTATGATGCTGGTGACTACTTGCGTTGTGTGGACGTCCACGTCCTCGACTTGGTCGCCTCCGCCAGTTGGTAGTGCAGCCCGAGACAGCAGGTCTGCGAGTAACAGGTCCCTACCAGGTACAAACTGCAACAAAAAAATCATATTTCATAAGACGGATGAAAAACCGCTGTATCCTGGGTGGCATATCTGCAATGTTCTTTTCGGCAATCGCAAGTAATGGCCTGTGATCAGTTTCTATCGTAATGCTTCGTCCATACACGAACTGATGAAATTTTTCACAAGCGAAAACAATTGCCAGTGTTTCCTTTTCTATCTGGGCGTATCGCTCTTCACTCGGCGTCAGCGCTCTTGAGGCGTAGGTCACTGGGCGCCAGTCATCCCCGTGTCTTTGCAATAAGGCAGCGCCAATACCGGTTCCTGAAGCGTCCGCAGTTATCTTAGTGTCTCTTTTTTCATCAAAAAGAGCCAGCAATGGAGGATTAGCAAGCGCTGCGCAGATCTGGTCCCATTCGCGCTCATGGGTTGTTGTCCACTCAAACACCGATGCTTCTTTCACCAGGCTACGCAGCAACACCGTTTTATCACTCAAAGCTGGCAGGTATTTCTGAAAGTAGTTCACAACCCCGAGTAACCTGCGCACACCCTGTTTATCTTTTGGGGCTGGCATGGCACGGACGCTTTCGATTAGATCGGGGTCCGGACGAATTCCGTCTCTTCCGATAACGTCGCCAAGGAATGCAACCTGCGTGGTGCCGAACACGCATTTAGCTGGATTAAATGTCAGCCCTTCCTCTTGCGCCCGCCTTAGTACAGCGATGACGCGTTCGTCGTGTTCTTCCTTTGAGTCGCCCCATATTAAAACGTCGTCTACGTAGACGCGCACTCCCGGCAGCCCTTCGAACATTTCTGTTAGTCTTCTGGAACACCTCGCTGGCTGAGGAAATTCCGAAAGGCAGACGCAAAAAACGGTACCGCCCAAATGGTGTCGCAAAAGTGCATATTCGTGAAGTGGCCTCATCTAAAGGAATCTGGTGAAAGCCGGCATTAGCGTCGAGCCGGGAGAAATATTGTGCTCCTGCCAGCTCGCTCTCTATGTCCTCTCTTGAAGGGATAGGATAGTGCTCCCGCTTAATGCTCCTGTTCACTGCTCTAGGGTCCATGCAAATGCGAAGGGTACCATCCTTCTTGTGCACAACTACCAGGGGGCTCACCCATTCAGTTGGTTCATCCACCTTGACGATGATTGAGGCCTTTTCGATTCGTTGCAGTTCTTGTCGCAGGCGTCCTTTCAACGCTATGGGTACTCTGCGGGCAGGCTGCACGACTGGAACGGCATCCTCTCGTAGCACCATTTTGTAGGGTCGCCTGACGCAGCCGGTGCCGCTGAAGAGGTCAGGAAATGCAAGCTGGAATTTCGTTTGCCCATCGCCTACCTTCACGGCGTTCGTCACCGGTACCAGACCAAACTGCTGGCATATCTTTAAGCCAAGGATGGCTTGGCGCCCCTTTTTCACGATAAAGAACGAGACTGAATGCTGTGCTTCGTTTATCTCGAGATCTTCGGTCGCCACGCCAACGTGTTTGATTGTACTGCCGTTGTAGGCGGAGAGGACAGCGGCGCTCTTTTGCGGAGTGCTTGCGTGGGCGATTCGGTTGAACAGGGTTAGGGGCAGCAAATTTGCCTGAGACCCGGTATCTACCTTGAATTGTATCTCCTGACCGGCTATTTTTCCGCGAACCATCCAATCCGCTCCTATATCTCCGGTGACGCCGCAAATGCTGATTCCCAAGATGTCAAAATTTTCATCGCTTTCTTCGGCTTTGTGAACCTCGCTTATCCTGCGCGCATTGTTGCAGCATGCGGCGAAGTGATTTCGTTTCTTGCATGCATAACAAGTTTTTTCATACGCCGGGCACCGCGCGGGGGCATGTACCTTGTTACAATTTCGACACCGAGTTTCATTCGCAAACTTCGTTCGGTGTGTGCGGCGTGTAATGTCAACGTGCAGGCTTTCATTTGACCATGCTGCGCTCTGAATGGCAGCAATCTCAGCAGCTTTGCAAATTTCTTCTGCTTTCTGCAAGTTTAAGTCTTTGTCGCTCAGCAACTTTTCTCGAAGTTTCGCATTATTTGTCCCAAACACCACTTGATCCCTGATCATGGACTCTTCAAGCGTACCGAAGTTGCACAGCTTTGCTTGCTTTTTTAAGTCCCGTAGGAACCGCTCAAAGGGCTCGGCCTCTTCCTGCTTTCGCAGTCGAAAAATGTGCCTTTCGTAGACTTCATTACCCTGGTCGACACAATATTCTTCAAATTTCCGCACTAACGTGTCATAATCTTCTTTGCTCTCACCTGCCGCAAACGAGAAGTTGTTGTAGACCTCGAGCGCCTCGTCCCCCGCCGTGCTCAGAAGAATCGCTGCTTTTACGGCCGATGGGCGGGGCTTCTACGGTTCCGTAGCGGTGATGAACAGCTGCAGCTTCTGCTTGAATACCAGCCAGTTTTTCCTGATGTTGCCGGACAGTTGCAGCGGTTCCGAGGGCTTGACGAGGTCCATTTCGAACATCAGTACCCCACTTCTGACACCATGTATCGTTTAGCTCAGAGACAAGACGACGATGAACACTTGGCTGGGCCTCGCCATGACGAAAGACCCCTGGCCGTTTATTTGCTGGGCTTAAGTAGCCGCGCGCACAGCGGGGAAGGGGGAAAGAAAGAAAAGGAAGGAACGTAAAGCGTACAAAACGGTGGAGAGGAGGAGAAGACGATATCGCCTAGGGCGAATGCTGATAGCAGATAGTCCGGTCTGTTACAGGTGTAGATACTCTTGCTCTTGTAGACGCTGGTGCTGCTATTTCGGTTATGAGTATTCATTTCAAACATCGTTTCTTGGGTCACAAAGTTATGTTCGCATAGAATCTTAAAGAAACTTTTCGTGGAGTTGGAGGCGAAGCGTTGTGCCCTGTTGGTATTTGCTCAGTTGTACTCACGATTGGTGGACAAAATTTCCGAGTTCAATTCACTTTACTGGCTCGCGCTACTCATGACGTCATTTTAGGGATAGACCTCTTTCATGAATGCGGCGCTACGCTTGACTGTGGAACTGGAGAAATTCTTCTGCAAAGTACGTTGTCCGCTGCAATAGTTGACGATTTTCCGACTCTGCCCATCAATGCGCTTTCGTTGTCTGAAGATGTGACGATCCCTGGTCGGACAGCAGTGTTTGTACCCCTATGCTCTTCTCATGTCCGCTCAGGATCCTGCACTGGACTTGTGGAGCCTGATCATGCAAACGCCATCAAGAAGAATGTGCTGGTCCCACGGTCTGTCCTTACAGCCATCGAAGGACATGCTTGCTTGTGGGCGCTCAACGCAACCTCAGAGCCTGTTGTTCTACCCGCCGGATTCAAACTAGGATTGTTCGAGGAGCAGGCCACAATTGACATCAGAATGGTCTCAGAGTCTCGAGCCATCAGTCAGACTGCGCCCAACTACTCAGCCGAGATGAAACGTATGATCAACAAGTCGTTGCTTTCTTCCGAGCAGGATGTCCTCGAGGAGGTGCTTACACGCTACGCGGGAGTCTTTGATTTCGCTCAAAATAAGCGTTGTTCCAAGTCGCCTGAATCTTGTATGCACCACCGCATCAACACGGGAGATGCTACACCTATACGCCAGAAACCCTATCGCGTATCCCTGTCAGAGAGGCAAGTGATCGCCGATCAGGTCAACGACATGCTGTAGAAAGGCGTTATACAAGAGTCAAGCAGTCCCTGGGCAGCTCTTGTTATATTGGTAAAAAAGAAAGACAAATCTTGGCGATATTGTGTAGACTACCGCCGTCTCAACGCCGTCACAAAGAAAGACGTGGATCTGCTACCACGCATCGATAATGCTGTTGATTGTCTGCACTCGACCGCATACTTTTCGTCCGTCGACCTAAGGTCTGGATACTGGCAAATACCAATGCATCCGTCTGACAAAGAGAAGACCGCTTTTGCCACGCCTGATGGGTTATTTGAATTTAACGTTATGCCGTTTGGCTTATGTAATGCCCCAGCTACCTTCGAGTGATTTATGGACTCCATCCTTCGCAGTCTCAAATGGGAGATATGTATGTGTTATATTAATGAAGTAATTATTTTTGGCAAGACATTCCACGAGCACAACCATCGGCTTAGCGTTGTCTTAGATTGTGTCAAACAAGCTGGTATCGTTTTAAACGCAAAGAAGTGTCATTTTGGTGAGCATCAAGCCCTTGTGCTTGGATATCTAGTCGACAGAGACGGTATACGGCCAGACCCGCAAAAAATCAGTGCTGTCCGAGACTTCAAGCAACCAACGTCTGTGAAGGATCTCCGTAGCTTTGTGGGCCTGTGTTCTTATTTTCGTCGGTTTTCAAAGACTTCGCCCAGCTTGCTCATCCCCTAACAGAGTTGCTCGCAAAAAAAATTGCAGAATATTCACGGATTTGCAATGAGGGAGAGGGGGCGAAGAATTCTCCGTCCATTCGTTTCTTGCCTCTGTCCGTCATGCGTCCGTCAGTGTGAACTTACATGCGTGGTCTTTTTCCTGCGTCCGTCCCTGTGTTCGTCCATGGCCAGCCGCTTGAGTGACCGTCCATGCAGTCCCTCGGTCCATGATCAACGCTTTTGGAGCTCCGTGCCGCAGTACTATGTTGGAGACGAAGAATTCGGCTACTTCAACGGCTGATCCTTTAACAAGAGTAGCTGTCTCGGCATATCTGGTTAAATAGTCGGTGGCAACTATTATCCACCGTTTTCCCGATGACGACGTAGGAAATGGGCCCAGTAAGTCCATTCCCACTTGTGTGAATGGGGCTTCTGGTGGTTCTATCGGTTGAAGGAGACCTGCTGGTTTTAGCGGTGGCATTGTACGTCTTTGGCAGTCCCGGCAGGTTCTGACATAGTGTCATACAGAGCTAAGCAACTTCGGCCAGTAGTATTTAGTGCGGATGCGTGCTAACGTTCTGCTTACTCCAAAGTGTCCAGCTGATGGATCGTCGTGGCAAGCCTCCAAAATCTCTGGTCGCAGAGGTGAAGGGACGACAAGCAGGAATGTCGCTGTATTGTTGTCAAAGTTCCTTTTATACAGGATGTTGTTTCGTAGGACAAACGCTGACAAGCCGCGGACAAAAGGTCGTGGAACATCGACAGACTGTCCTTGTAGGTACTTGATCAAGAGGAGTATCTCAGGGTCGGATCGCTGCTGAAGTGCCATCTCTGATGGTGTCACAGCTCCCAAGAAAATAAAATCTTCACCATCCTCGGTGGAAGCAGAAGCAGCAGGTTGAATCGGAGCACGTGACAAGCAGTCCGCATCACTGTGCTTGCGACCTGACTTGTACACAAGCGTGATATCATACTCCTGTAATCGCAAGCTCCATCGTGCAAGCCATCCACATGGGTCCTTGAGATTAGCCAGCCAGCATAGCGAATGATGGTCGCTTATAGCCCGAAAAGGCCTACCATATAATATGGTCGAAACTTGCTGATAGCCCATACCACGGCAAGGCATTCTTTCTCGGTCGCTGAGTAGTTCACCTCAGCTTTCGAAAGAGTGCGACTGGCATACGCAATGACTCGTTCTTGTCCGTTTTGCCATTGGATGAGCACGGCCCCAAGACCTAAATTGCTTGCATCTGTGTGGATATCGGTTTCCGCTTCCTCGTCAAAATGCGCCAGAACAGGATGGCTTTGAAGGCACTTTCGTAGTTCATTGAAGGCATCCTCTTGTTCGGCAAGCCATACGAAAGGCATTTCCTCTTTTGTCAGCCGTGTCAGTGGTTCAGCAATTCGTGAAAAATTTTTAACGAACCGTCGATAATAGGCGCAGAGACCTAAAAATCGCCTAACAGCTTTTTTGTCTGTTGGCTTCGGAAATCTTGCTACGGCCTCAGTTTTCGCAGGGTCTGGGCGGACGCCTTCTGCACTGATGACATGGCCGAGAAAAAGGAGCTCACGGAAGCCGAAATGACATTTCTGCGGTTTTATCGTCAAGTCCGCTGATTTGATCGCAGTGAGCACGACCCGGAGCCTTTCCAAATGTTGCTCAAAGGTAGCAGAGAAAACTACAACATCGTCGAGATAAACCAGACATGACTGCCATTTAAGACCACAGAGCACTGTGTCCATCATCCGTTGGAATGTGGCGGGTGCTGAACAAAGGCCAAAAGGGAGTACCTTGAACTCGTATAAACCGTCAGGTGTCACAAACGCTGTCTTTTCGCGATCTCTTTCGTCAACTTCTATCTGCCAATACCCACTTTTAAGATCCAATGAGGAAAAATACCTGGCATTTCGCAGCCTATCCAGAGTGTCATCAATTCTTGGCAGAGGATAAACATCCCGTTTGGTGACGGCATTCAGCTTCCGATAATCAACACAGAAACGTAAGGTTTGGTCTTTTTTCTTCACAAGAACAACAGGTGACGCCCATGGACTTGATGAAGGCTGGACTACATCGTCTTTGAGCATTTCTTTAACCTGATTACCAATAGCTTCTCTTTCTCTTGGTGACACTCGGTAGGGATGCTGGTGTATTGGCCTCACTGACTCGTCGACAATGATGCGATGTTTGGCGACAGGAGTGCGTCGAACCTTAGATGACAACGAGAAACATTCGGCGAATTCCCTTAAAAGACCCTCTATTTGCTCTTTTTCGCTCGGTAGTAGGCCTGGCTCGATGTCGATGGCTGCAAGGACAGACTCCACGTCTTCGAAATCAGAATCATTGGTTTCAAAAGTTCGCAGCTCCGTAACCTGGACGAAATCATTCAGACTGGCGATGACGGTTCCTCTTGCAACATGCTGCACCTCATTTCCAAAGTTTGTGAGTAGAACGTTTGCACATCCGTCACGTAACTTAACAAGGCCTCGTGCCATGCAGATCCCTTTTTGGAGTAGTAAGGCAGTGTTGTTGTCAGCAAATCCTTCGAATTCACTGAATGCTTTGTTGTTTACTGCGACAGATATGCTCGATCTTGGCGGCACCATGACGCCATCATCTGCAATACAAAGGTCATATACGTTTTCTTCCGTTTCAAAGGTAGCAATCGCGTGCCTAGTCGAGAATGAGACGGAAGATTCTCGCAAGTTAATTACAGCGCCATTAGCTCGTAAGAAATCCATGCCGATAATCAAGTCTCTTGAGCATTCCGGCAGCACAATAAAACTGGCGACGTACGTGAAACCCCGTATTCCGATTCTTGCTGTGCATATTCCAGTAGGGTCGATGAGGTGCCCTCCTGCTGTGCGAACTTGTGGTCCCTTCCAAGGAGTCAGCACTTTCTTTAGTATTTTAGAAAGTCCGCGACTCATCACTGAATAATCTGCGCCGGTATCTACCAGTCCGATGACTTCATAGCCGTCAACGAACACACGTAAATCGGAAGCAACGTCACTATCGAAGCACCGGTTTCTGAATCGGTCGTCGTTGAGAGTCAGCACTGGAGGTTTTTCTGCATTAGCGTCGACAGCGGCCTTGCCTCCACAGGTCGCTGACTCTAGTTTTCCCGACGTGGGCTTGGGGAACGGGACCTTGGGGAGCTTGCTGAAGGTCGGGGGCTAGGCGATCTATACCTCCCCGTTGTCGTTGCCCGAGGTCGGTGTCGTTGGAAGCCACTTGAGGTTTGACGACCTGACAGGTATTCTTCAATTTCGAAGGGACGTTCACCATTTCGTGGTCGAGGTGCATTAACAGGAAAACCACGTAGTCCTGCCTGGCGGCAGTGGCACGTTCGGTAGAGATGACCAGGCTCCCCACAGTGGTAACACAGCGGTATCCTGTCGGGGGTGCGCCAGACATCGCTCTTCCTTAATCTCCTCTCTGGCGTTGGCTACAGGGTGCTCGGCGGCATCGGGTACTGCATAGGTGTAGCCGCCGCGACGTCGGCACGTCCTGGAGGTCCTCGTAGTAGCACATCAGCATACGTCATTCTCGTCTTCTGTTGCAGTGGCAGCCCTGGCTGTGCGTTGCTCGAAGGTTCGCGTACCACCTGCCTGACCTCCTCACGGATCACATCGGCCAGAGACGAAAGCATTGGAGTGTTCTGGTCAAGACGCTGCCTCTGCAGCTCTTCTCGCACAACAGACCGCACCAGCTCGCGTAGTGCTTCCATGCCGTTACCGAAGGCTGGTGGCAACATGTCCAAGGAAGTGACGATCGCATCCCGGTTGTATAACCTTGCTCGCTGTTGTAGCGTCCTTTCCATTGTAGTAGCCTCGGAACGAAACTCGGCGACGGTGCGCGGCGGGCTTCGAATTAGTCCGGCAAAGAGTTCTTGCTTCACGCCTCGCATCAGATGGCGCAGCTTCCTGTCTTCGCTCATATTTGAATCCGCTCGGTGGAATAAGCGAGACATGTCTTCCACATACATGGCGACAGTTTCGTTATTGCGCTGATTTCTTGTCTGGAGCGCAGCTTCAGCTCTCTCTTTGCGGTCTGTGTTCGGGAAAGCACCGAGCAGCTCCCGTCGAAAATCATTCCATGACCGGAAGGTGGCTTCGTGGTTTTCATACCACGTTCGTGCGCTATCTTCCAGTGCGAAGTAAACACTTCCAAGTTTGCGCTCTTCCTCATATCCGTTAGCCTTTGCGACGCGTTCAAAGTGCTCAAGCCAGTCCTCTGCGTCCTCGTAGCTTTCGCCGTGGAAAGGCTTTGGTAGCATTGGCTGGTTTACTACAATGTTGGCTGGAGTGACCTGAGCTGTCATGTCAGTTGCGTACCCGTTCACAGCCGTTGATGTTCCAAGCGAAGTCGATAAAGGTGAAAATTCAGGACCCTCACCACGTAGGCGTCGACTGCAGCGCTGATGAACAGGCGTCAGCTCGTTGGGTCGAAATCGCTGTGGTTCTGGACTGTGCTCCGTCACTCGAGAGGGGCTTGGCATCACACCCAGCACTTCCACCAGATTTGTAACGCACCCTTCAATAAACTCTTTTAATACGCTAACGTACGCTGGGCGAACTTGTGCCCGAGAATAATAGCACAGCTAGATTGTCTCGAGGATTCCCTTCTGCCTCTTCTTCTACGTTCGTCTTTTTTTCCAACACGGTTCGCGCGCAGCTGGGTCCCACAGGCTCGTGCGTCGCAAATCATCTAGAAGGCACAAGTATTTGCTAGCGTGCGTAATTTGAAGTCACATTGTGTCAATATATTCCCCATATAGAAGCACCGCCATCCAGCGGACATTCCAAGGACTAAACGAGAGGTGGCACACGCACACTTTCTTACGGCCTGCGCTTCGGGTCCACTTCCCACCTTTAACCACCTCGAGTTCATGGTGTATACTAGTTCACTGTATTCATGGCACTGCGGCCGAACGCTCGCTAAACCTTTCGAAAACCAAGGAGGTTACGCCCAGCGAGTATGACGTAGCAAACTTTTTCAGTCAGATAGTGCTCAATGTACATGCCAATGGCTGCTAATGGGAAATGAGAGGCGGTGAACTCGGCTTTTACTTTCTTACGGCTTGCGCTTCGTATCTACTTCCCATTTTTAACCACCTCGAGTTCATTCATGGTATATACAAGTTCATTGTATTTATGGCACTGCGGCTCAATGCTCGCTAAACCTTTCTAAAGCTAAGGAGGTTACACCCACCGAGTATAACGTAGCAACCCTTTCTTGTCAGATAGTGCTCAATGTACATGCCAATGGCTGCTAATGGTGATCGCAGCCTGCGCGTTAACTAAAAGCTGAATGCTCCTGTCTCTGATTCCCTATTAGCAGCCATTGACATGTACATTGAGCACTATTTTTTATTGTTCAACAAGGCACAGAAGAAGTCTCTCACCGGCACCACCTTGGAGGTCAAAATGTTATACTTGTTACATACTAAGGGGGATGAACGGGTGCCGCTATAAGGAGCTTCACCCTTAAAACGCCCCATTTTGATGGACCGTTGAGTGTGAGGCTGCTTTCGAGCAGCTGAAGTATTTGCTTACTTCCGGGCCCCTCTTGCGCCATTTCGACCCGGAGGCACTCACGGAACTGCATACAGATGCTAGTAGTATCGGTGTTTGTGCCGTGCTAGTTCAGTATCACGACAGCCGCCAGCACGTCGTGGCGTATGCAAGTCGCACTTTGAATAAGGCGGAGAGGAATTATACGGTCACCGAACTGAAATGTCTTGCGGTTGTTTTCGCCGTCCAAAAGTTCAGACGTTATTTGTACGGCCGGCAGTTCAAGATTGTCACAGATAATCATTCTCTTTGTTGGCTCGTCGGACTACGCAATCCAACTGGCCGGTTGGCTCGTTGGGCCTTACGGCTTCAAGAATATAACTTTTCTGTGACTTACAAGAGTGGTCGATGTCACGCAGATGCCGACTGCTTATCTCGTCTTCCATCTCCGACTGTGGATGCTGATGATGATGATTTTGACAGGTACCTGGCTGCAATCTTATCCAACTTCCCAAACTTGGACGTCTTTCGTCACGAGCAACAGCGTGACCCTTCGCTGAAACCAATGATTGATGTGGGTCGTAGCTCTAAACGCGCCACGCCATTCGTGATTCATGACGCCCTACTATATCGCAAGAATTACTCCAGCCATGGTTCCACACTACTCCTCATTGTGCCAGAATGCCTGCGTCTTGTGGTATTCCAAGCCATGCACGATGATATCACGTCTGGCACCTTGGATTTGCCCGAACGCTTCACCGTATCTGAAAACCTTTTTACTGGCCTCGACTCTGGAAGACCACCAAGCACTACGTCGCAAGTTGTAATGTCTGCCAATGCCACAAACAACCTACCACACCATTGGCCGGCCCACTGCAGCCGGTTAAGCCACCATCACCACCATTCGAAAAAGTCGGCATAGATTTACTGGGCGCTTTCCCCAAGTCTACCACCAGCCGTCGCTGGATTATTATGTGCGTAAATTACCTGACGCGGTATACTGAAATGATGGCGATCGCTTCAGCCACATCATCTGATGTGTCATGGTTTCTTCTGCACTCTATCATACTCCGTCACGGGGCCCCTCGTGTGGTGACCACAGAACACCTACCAGATTAGTGGTGATAAGTGATCGCGGCCGGCAGTTTACCGCTGACGTTGTCGAGGAGTTGCCACGGCTTTGTGGGTGCCAGTATCGGCATTCCACGCCATACCACCCTCAGACCAACGGCCTCACTGAGCGCAGCAATCGTACCATCATCAACATGCTTTCATAATACGTCGCAGCGGATCACAAGATAGGGTAGCCGTATCACCTTTTGTTACATACGCCTTTAATACCGCGAAACACGTGGTCACAGGTTATACGCCTTTCTTTCTTCTCTATGCTCGTCATCCCCAAAGTTTCCTTGACACCATACTTCCTTTTTCGACAAACGAAAACGCCAGTGTCGCGCAGACTTTGTGTCGCGCCGAAGAAGCTCGTCGACTTTCTCGGCTCCGAACTCTTCCTGCCCACGCTCGCGCGAAAGACCATTACGACACGAAACACCCGCCCGTGACTTTTGCTACGGGTGACTTCGTCTGGTTGTGGATGCCCATTCGAAAGAAGGGGCTTTGCCAGAAGTTTCTTCTAAGTACTCAGGACCATTCGTCATTACTCAGTGCCTAAGTGACGTCACTTACTGTAATTACTCGAATCTAACGCGCACCTTTTTTCTGGTTAAGCGAGCTCATAAATCGCATGCGCGTTAGAATCGCGTACGAAAAAAAAAATGAATACGGTCATTCTATTGCCATCGGATGAATGTATGTATGGATGGATGGATGGATGTCGCTGTACCCTTTAGATCGGGCGGCGGCTAACGCCACCTAGCCGTAATACTTAGTGAACTAACCATTAGATTTATCCTTTTTTTTTCCTTAAATAGTGAGGTTGAGGATTTGTACTTTGCAGTGAAGGGTTTTATTTTCACTCGTGCCTTCACTTTAGCCACCCATCAGATAACCTCCTTCTAGTTAAGTCTACCCGCTTAGTCTATTTTGCCCTCCCGGTCCCTTAACCCCAGTGCTTTGAAAAACTCTGCACCATCATCCTGAACTATAGGGTGAAGCCCTTTACAGAACATTATCAAGTGTTCGGCAGTTTCTTCTTCCTGTCCACACGCACTGCATACTGTGTCTACCCCTTCGTATTGCCCGATATGTCTTGGTTCGCAGTACTCCCGTCCTGGCCTCAAACAGTAGAGAACTACCCCGAGTATTATCATAGAGCCTTTCCTTGGCAATTTCCTGCTTAAAAGTTCGATAGATCTCTAGTGCAGACTTCTTTAATCATGCCCATTCTCCACATGTCAGTCTCCGTTTCCTTCACTTTCTTCTTAACCGATAGTTCTTTTTGGTTTGGCCACCTGCTGTTTTCTAAGTATTTACCAGTCAACTTCCTGGTTCGCTTCCTCCATTTTGTATTGACATTCTTCATGTACAAATAGCTGAAAACCTTCCTAGCCCAACGCTCCTCCTTCATTTCTCTCAATCGCTTCTCAAATTTTATCTTGCTGCTAGCTTCCCTGCCCTCAAATGATGTCCATCCCATATCACCTTGCACTCCCTGATTTGGTGTATTCCCGTGAGCTCCTGAAGCAAGCCTACCTATTCCACTTTGCTTAATTTCTAATCTTGCTTGAACTTCTGATCTCATGCAGAAGACCGCATTGCCGGACGTCAGCCCAGGAACCATGACCCCTTTCCATATTCCTCTCACAACATCATAACTATTGTAATTCCACAGTGCCCTATTTTTCATCACTGCTGCATTCCTGTTACCTTTAGTCGTCGCGTATATTTCGAGTTCCCTTAGGTACTGGGTCCCATTGCTTATCCATGCGCCCAGATATTTGTATTTATTTGTTATCTCTAGCGTGACTTCCTGTATTCTAAGCTCACTACCTTCGTTATTAAAAATCATGACTGCTGATTTTTTCTTACTGAATCTAAAATCTAACCTATTTCCCTCATTACCGCAGATGTCTATCAATCTCTGCAAATCTTCCTTGTTGTCGGCCATTAGCACTATATAATCTGCGTACATTAATGCTGGTAGTGCCTGATCAATGAGTTTTTATTGTTTGACTAAAGAGAGGTTGAAGCCAAGTCCACTTCCCTCTAATTTGGCCTCTAATCCTTGTAGGTACATCATGAATAACAAGGGTGACAGTGGACACCCCTTGCCTAAGTCCTTGTTTCACCTCTGTGGGCTTGGATACCTGTTTTTCCCACTTTATAACTACCTTGTTACTTTTATAGATTTCCTTTAAAAGATTACTGACTTTATCTTCCACACCCAGTGTGTCTAGTGTTCCCCAGTAGTCCTCTTGAACCACGCTATCGTACGCTCCCTTGATATCCAAAAATGCTAGCCGCAGGGGCCTGAGTTCCTTTTCTGCTATTTCGATGCGCGTCAGTGAGAACAGATTGTCTTCCAACCTCCTGTGTTTTCAAAACCCATTCTGCAGTTCCCCCAGCACCCCCTCATCCTCTATCCATGCCTGCAGTCTTTCCTTTATAATCAGCATCGCCAGCCTGTAGACCACTGATGTCACTGTTATAAGATGGTAGTTGTTTATGTCAGCTTTGTCCCCCTTTCTTTTATAAATCATGCTCATCCTGCTAGGTTTCCATCCATCAGGGACTTCACCATCGATTATAGTTCTGCTCACTGCCTCTCTCAAAGTCTGTTTAGACTTCGGACCCAATGTCTTTATCAGCATAATTGGAATGCCATCTAGGCCTGTTGATGTACTACTTGGAACCCTCTTCTCAGCCCATTCCCACTCTCGTCGTGAAAATTGGGCCATTGTGCCACTTGATCCATCCCTGTCTATTGTGGTGCATAAAGTACTTCTTTGTTGAAATTTTTCTGTCACCCTTGTTCTTATATATTCAATAGCTTCGTCCCCTTCTAGCCTAGCACCTTGGGATGTAATAAAACTCTGCTTTAGGCTCGTCTCATTTCTTAGGGAGTTTAGATGGTTCCAAAATTTCGCAGCTGCCTTTCTGTCTTACTTATGTACTTCTGCCAGCCACTGAGCTCCCTTTCTTCTAATATCTTCAATGATCAGAAGGGTTGCATCCCTTCTACAGCTTAGAAAGGTTTCTCATTTTCTTTCAACATCATCTGTCGGTTCACCCCGTTGCTTAGCATGTCTGTGTTCCCTAGAGGCTTCCTGGTGTTTTGCTATGGCTCTCTTAACTTCCTCATCCCACCAACTTTTGGGTTTGTGTCTTCTTTTCCGGCGTGACTTCTCACATGCCTTAGCAAGCTCTAGCCCAAACAGTCTAATTAGATTTGTGTATGTCCACACAGTTTTATTATCCTCAGTGTTTACTTTCTCAATTTGTTTAGCAGCAATTTCTATTTGCCTTTCTGAATGAAAATTTTCCTGTAGTTGCTCATCTTGTCTCCTTCCCACTTTCGCTGCTCTTCCAAAACTCAGCTTGATACGTTTGTGATCACTGCCCAGACCTCTGGAGCCACCTTCATCTATGTGCATTCCCCTAAGCTTATCATACATCCTATGTGACATCAGTGCGTAATCTATCATTGACTGCAGCCTTCCTACCTCCCATGTTATTTGCCCTTCACACTTCTCGGTACTGTTGCAAATGATCAAATCATGCCTTTCACACATATCCATGATCATTTCGCCTGTTGAGTCAGTATACCCATCTATATCTTCTATGTGCGCATTCATATCTCCTAGTATAATTATCTTGCACTCTCCTCCTAATTAATCAATGTCCTTTGATATACACTCCACCATTGCCTGGTTTTCCTCTCTGGCCTTTGCTCCAGTCCACAAGTACACCAAACTGAGGAGTATCATCTGCCCAGCTACTTTCCCTCTTAACCATAAATGTTCCATGCATCCCTGCTTGACTCTTTGCCAACCCACGCTCTTATGTATAAGTGCACCAATTCCACCCCCCTTTTTGCTGCCTTCTGTTCTATTGCAATATTCCCATACGTAGTCCGGATTGCAGGGTGGCTGCTCCATGTCCCGAAGATGTGTCTCCACAACCCCATATACCATCGGCTCCTCCTGCCTCAACTGCTCTTCTATCTCTTTCCACTTTAACCTATTCCTGCCACCCTGCATGTTAATATAGCCTAGGTGTGACTTAGCTCGGCCCTTGTGCTTACGTCGATTTCTTCTCCCACGGACTTCGTGTGGCTTGAATATTTGTGCCCCTCTAGGTCCGTCTTTGGCTACACTGTTGGCCTCAGGGCTCTGGGTCCCCCTAAAAAAGCTGTGGCTTGGCGACCCATTCTGTTACCGACCCTCCTGCCCGCCGCACCACTGTGGAGAATGCCATCCTGTGCAAAGGGGCGAGCGCCGGGCTCGTACACGTCTTGGTTAACTTCCATTACGTTGTATCCGAGTTGCCGGCTCAATTCTCGATCACACAATTGGCCTCCACTACCCTCCTTTCAATCCCACGAGGCTGCCCACAGACCTCTGGGACTGTGCATATGGTCACAAGCACACTCCCAGAAGTTTCTCAGAGCTTACGCATCCCATTCTCTAACTTTCTTTGAAGGTTCTGATCCTTGCCCGTCAACACATCATTGAGCCCAGCATGAATAATGACTAGATTTTCGCCCTCCATGCTGTTTTTTACAACCTCCTGAGCTTTGGCCAGTGCATCCACCATGCTCTTCCCTGACTGTGCCTCCACCCTGACTCTCCCATCTTCCTTCACTGTCTTGAAGGTGCCATCCCTAGCCCTGGCCACGTTAGAGTCCCCCACCACTAGGACCCTTCTATGCTCCAATCGCTGGCTTCCTGTTTGTGATGGCGCCCCTGTTTGCTTCACCTGTTTCTCTCTCTGCCGTCTGTCCTGTGTTTCTGCCCTGCTTGAAGACTGCTGCGCCACCGAGCTGTATGTTCTCGGAGCCTCCGTGCTGTGGCCAGACACTGCGGCTCCCTGACCTCCCTTCTCGCCTGTTCCTTCCTGCCTGTCCCCTTCTCCGCTACCCACGTCTTCCATCTCACACAGCTCGGGGCTGGGGCAAAGCGCCATTAGCTCCTTTACCCGCTGCTCTAGCTCGGTCCGTCCTTCCCGTTCTTTTCGAAGGTCGCCCTTCATTTGCTCTAATAGGCTGGCGGTAGCCTCCTCCCGCTCACGCGCCGCTCCGAGCTGTTTTTGGAGTTCTATCCTCTGCTCCCGTTCCACCCTAAGCTCCCCCTGAAGCCCCTTGATGCTAGCCTCCATGCGCTGCACAGCTGCCTTCAGTGCCTCGCACAGCCTGCACACAAAGCTCTCCTTCTGCGCGTCGGCCAAACTCGTGAGTGCTGTCTCATCTAAGTAGCACCAGTGCTTGCATTCTTCGCACTGTACCAGCTCACTCTCGCTCGTGGTTTTCCTAGCCTCCTTAGCCATCGCCCGCCCGAACATCGGACCGAGTGCCCGACAGACCTACAATCAACCCTAATCCCGCTATCCAGCCGCCTCCGTTAACTCTTGTACCTCAACAACTGTTTGAAGCTGCCGCCTGCACCGCACACAACGTGTTCAATTTCGCTAGTAGCCTCTCACTAAATCCCCTTCGTGTTCGGCTCTAGCTTTTTAACAACTAACCGGGCGCCCCGACCTTCTTCAAAACAGCCGCCTAGCCCGTTCACGTGGTCAACGTCACTACAACGTTGCCCATGTCCCACACCTACAATACTCGCAACGCTAATTACTGATTAGGAGAGAAAAAATAATAATGGTTACACAAACACAAAGAAATGAAGAGAAACTTATCTCTCGTTGCGCGCTGCTTCTGCACCAATCAACCTTGCACGACCTTGAATTTGCCGAACAGGCGGAGCGCGCGAAAACACGTCCTCACAGCTCGAAAGTGGGGCGAGAATCGGCATTTTCAAAACGGCCGCCCCCTACGTGCGTCGGCATAGTGCGTCGGCCATTTCTGCCTATGTGTTTCCCATGTGCGGCACTTCGTACGCGTGCTGAGGAGTTCGTCATCTTGTAGTGCATTAGCATCGACGGCATGGAAGGGCCGATTCGAAAAACTCCAGTGCACCACAATGCATAAGTGGTTGCCAGACAGGGAGGGTCAGTGTTGCCAGACTGCCGCTAAATTTGACTGCAAAATTTTTTTCCTGTAGTTGTGGCTTCTCCGTGAGAATTTGGTGCCATCCGCAGTGCATTTCGCGAACGAGCGATGCTGGCCGTTTTAATTAACGGAATTAACTAGCAGTAGTCGAGTGTGGCACTGCCGTGCAATTAAGAGGCCGTTTTAATTAATGTAAAGCGCGGTTTATTCCGTAAATAAAACGAATTCTGTAACACGTGCTTCATTCCGTTAATTAAAATGCATTCGACTTCTGCTAGGCGCGGTTCATTTCGTTAATTAAATTGTCCTCCTAATTGCACGGCAGCGCCACGCTCGACTGCTGCTAGGCTCGGTTCATTCCGTTAATTAAAACGAATTCTGTAATGCGTGGTTCATTCCATTAATTAAATTGGCCTTCTAATTGCACGGCAGCACCACGCTGTACTTCTGCTAGGCTCGGTTCATTCCGTTAATTAAAACGAATTCTGTAATGCACGGTTAATTCTGTTAATTAAATAGGCCCCTAATTGCACGGCAGTGCCACGCTCGACTTCTGCTAGGCTCGGTTCATTCCGTGAATTAAAACAAATTCTGTAATGTGCGGTTCATTCCGTTAATTAAAACGAAATTAAAACGGCCTCCTAATTGCACGGCAGCACCACGCTCGACTTCTGCTAGGCTCGGTTCATTCCGTTAATTAAAATGACCAGTGTTGCTGATGCACTCGCGAAATGCACGGCGGATGGCACCAAACTCTTACGGAGAAGCCACAACTACAGAAGAAAACTTTTCAGCCAGATTTAGCGGCAGTCTGGCAACAACCACCCCAAAGTCTGGCAACTGACTTCTGCAATGCCAAAAGGAACCTTGCCGTAAAGCTTCACAGTTTTCAGAGGTTCGTCCTAAACTTGCGGCACAACGGCCACCTGCTTGGGCAAATCGGGATTGCCGATCAGACGCATTTTTACTTCGACATGCCTGGCACCACAACCGTCGAGAAGAAGGGGGCGAAGCAAGTTCGCGTGCTGGCATCGGTCCACGGTAAAACTACAGTGACGGCAATGCTCTGTTACATGTCAGATGGGCACAAGCTTCCCCCGTACCTCATATTTAAATGGAACACTCTCGCGAAAGGAGTCGTTTTTTCGAGTGGTGTGATCGTGCGGGCCAACGAGAAAAATGGGTGCGCGTTGGAATCGATGCCTTTTTTTTTTTTTCGCGTAGAAACCGGGTGCGCGTTACAATCGAGGGCGCGGTAGAATCGAGTAAATACGGCGCTGTTGCGAAAGTGACAGCTCAGAACCAGCGTTCGCGCCAGACACAAATAGTGCACATTGCCCGATTGAAGCCCCACAACAACCGATCGCTTCTACTCGCTCGGTGAGCTTCGTCTGGCCCGGAGGGAAATGTAACGCAGACTGAAAGAGCGAAAAAGAAGAGGTAGGATGCTCTCGAGCGATGGTGATTCGGCAGTGACGGTAGAACGCTGACATTTTTCAGTGTAAATAAATCCATCACATCTGTAACAGTATTATGGATTACTTGGAAACCAATAGTGTACTAAGTGACAGCCAGCATGGCTTTTGTGGTGGTGCTAGGAACGCAACTTAACTAGCGGAATTCACCCGTAGCATTGCTAAAGCTTTAGATGTTGGTGCACAAGGTGACGCAATTTCTATAGATCTGTTAAAAGCTTTCAACAGTGTCGTGCATCATGAACTACTTTTCAAGCTAAGCCTCATTCTAAATAATCCTAAACTAGGAGACTGCATTGCCAGTTTTCTGTCAGGTTGCTCCCAATACGTACACTGCAATGCTTCTGACTCCCCTGTTGCTAATGCATCCTCAGGCGTGCCGCAGGCTACAGTCCTGGGCCCTCTCCGCTTTCTACTTCCACAAAACATAATCACTAAGATGCGTCTATATGCCGATGACTGCGTTCTTTACCACACTATTGACTCTACCAAAGACCACACAATTCTTGATGCATTTTGTCACTTTTGTTTATGGTGTAATGCCTGGAAAATGAGTAGTACCGTGTTTACTCGCCTAATGAACGCACTTTTTTTTCGAGAAAAATCAGAGCAAAGTTGGGGGTACGTTTATTACGCTGGGAAAAGTGTATGAACTCTTTTTCGGGATGAGCGGTAATGCATAAAAAAGTTTGGTGGCTTAGCCTTTCGTAATTGACATACACGTACGCTGTTTGGAAACAGCTTCTTTGTTGCACTTCTCTAATCTTCAGTGGTTGATGGTGCAATCTTCTGCAAGGTGTCCCCGCACCGCCTGCACATGCTATAAAAGCGTTTCGTGGCTATCTTTTCTCACAATCGTTTAATCGCAACAGTGGTATCTGTTATATTGAGGGCCGCCCAGAAGCGTGGGCTATAACGCTACGTTGCAATTTGCCAACTTCGTGGCAACCTCGCACGACAATCGGGACACCACCGTTGACATTGCAGCAAGTGACCAACATTGCAGCAAGCTACCACCGAAGCATCAAAACTAATCGTCTATAGCAAGAATAACGAAAAAGTACAACTGCAGCCTTGCTGCCCACATGAAAAGTTACTGCAGGAAAGGTAGCCTGTATCTTGCATTCCTTGAACTAAGCGTGGATAACAGGCACGAAGAGCAAATTACAAACAAAGCGGAAATCGGGGGTACCAGTTGTGGAAATAGTCAGGATCTTTTCTGGGCAACAATCTACTTTTTTTTCTGGTTCTATAGAAACCTTGACGCAACGGCGACGAATGGGCCTTCGCGACAACCATGGCGACAGCAAATCTTGTCGTTATCGCTCGAAAATTGCGTGCATGTGGTTGGGCTTTAAAGTATCGTATTTGCAGGAAGCGACCGTCTGTTTGCGCGGGTAGTTTCGTGACCTTTGCTCACTGTGTGCTTGTCAGCTGCCATGCCTCTATGGTCGCACCGTTCGTGAACGCTTCTGTGGCGGATAGATAATTAAAAAAGATTGGGCTCGTGTCATGTACAGGTAGAAAGAAACAACACGGCGCACGGCAACGGGCGAAAGAGTGGGAGGATTAAGCTGAGGTGGTCATGAGGGGTCGGCATAATAATAAAAAACAAGAGATCCAACAGCCAAGGAGGCGGCAGATGTCAATTAGCGGGACTGCAGCGGATGAATGTAGGGGGTGCATTTATCACATGGGGGAAAAAAAATTCAGGTTTTGACGCTGAAGTTGGGGGTGCGTTTAATATGCGAATAAAAACGGTATAAACTTCACAAAAACTGTGACATTCACTTCACTGTGACAAAAACAATGACATACACTAGGCGATTAGATCCCTCAGTTTTCTCTTACTCTTTCAATAATTCTTCTTTATTCTAAGTGCCCAAGTACAAGTATCTAGAGCTTCTATTTACTGACAATCTATACTGGAGCAAAATATTCAAATAATACGTAATAAATAATTTAAAACTGGGTTATCTCGAGTGCACCTTTCGAGTAGCTCCTCAAGAAACCAAACTGTTCCCGTATAAAACACTAATCTTTCCAGTCCTAGAATACAGTGAAGTCTTGGTAGAACGAACACCACATTAATGATCTTTTAAGAAATCCCACACCAACTGCTAATAGTTTCAATGTAAAATTATCGCTACTATATACATCAGAATACAAAACTTTTCAGAATAACGAGTGCTATATGTAGTTTCGCTTTATATTAACAACGCCTCAGTACTACGAACTCGTGTTCTAATATCCATTGGGACTACCAGAGCGGCACGCCAACAGACAACACGACGGACGGACACCTTGCTTCTCGGAAGACGCGCGACTGTGCGCAGCTCTTTCTTTTCTTCAGAAGAGACGATCAACGGGAGACGATGACAGCCTTGACCTTTCAGGTATTTATTTTCTTAGTCGCTTATACATGTGCTGAAGGCCTTGTCAGACGTGTCCATCTTTTTTTGGTGTTTACTTATCGCATCCGCAAAGCAAGTCGGCGTTCGCGCTGCGGTACTGCAATGAGTTCATCACTGCTTGCCACGAAGAAGCGGAAAAAGTTTTCGCTAAAAGAGCAAGTCGACTTTCTTCGGCGACTTGAAGAAGACAGAAAGCAGGCTGTTGTGGCCAAAGAACTTGGTGTGGCGTGTTCCGCAATTGCCACGATCCGGATAAGGACAAAATAATCAAGTGCCAGGATCAATCACAACTTGCCCCCTTGAGAAAGTGACTGCGGCTCGGTGACTTCAGATATGATGGATATCATATTGGTGACGCGGATATGATAGATACTTGCGGAAAGCATTCATTTTTCTGGCGAA
The DNA here is from genome assembly GCF_013339725.1 of Rhipicephalus microplus. NCBI lineage: Eukaryota > Metazoa > Arthropoda > Arachnida > Ixodida > Ixodidae > Rhipicephalus > Rhipicephalus microplus. The sequence goes on from NC_051165.1 coordinate 274,978,190, forward strand.
AAACGACAAAGCAAGCGAATCCCTCCACAGGAATGAAGATGAGCTGGTGGCCTTTGCTCTGCAAAGTTTGTGCTTTACGCGTCAAATAAAAAAAAATCGGACTTCTTAAACGTAAACATGCCTTTTTTGGTATTCAATTGTGCATTTGTTTTATCTTGTGGAAAAATAGTTCAAGGACCCACAGTTGTAAAGTTAAGTCGTTTTGGTCTGTGGAAAATAAGTATTTATGGTTAATTTTTGGGCTTTCACTATAACGACCTTTCAAAATAATGAACAAATTGCCATGGCCCCCTGAAGTTCATTATACTGAGATTTCACTTTATGCATTTGTTGTTTGTAATCTATTTCATAAAAGTGATATTAATACGATTGAGTCTGTTCAAAAGAAAGCTATCCATTTTGTCTACTGTAGATATGATGACCACTTTTCACCCTCTGCCAAACTTTCTCATCTCAGTCTGACCATTCTGGTAACACATCAGCACAACGAAAGCCTGAAGTTCATGCATGCCTTGATTGAGTCCCAACGGTGTGCCCATTTAAACCCGTACTTTCAGTTTGCTCAACACTCCTGTGTTCGTAGCTTGCATAATGTTAATCTTCTGCCGCTAAAATCTACAGCTGATTTGTACAAATATAGCTACTTTCGTGCAACAGTCGACCGTTGAAATGCTTTGCCTAGGTTTGCTCGTGCATTACAAATGACCGATTTTTTGTGTGCACTTGACATGTGATGTTAGCTCTACTCCTGCCATAGCCCATGATGGTTTGCAGTATGTATAAATAAATAAATAAATAAATAAATAAATAAGTTGTTTTGAAAATTAGCAAAGAAAGAAACTTTTGTGAAAAGCACTGGGGACAAGTATAGCATAGTGTTCTGTAAACTCTGAACAATTCCAACTGTGATTACTCAAACTTTTGATCAATTCAAACAAATCTTAACTTTTTGATTGGCCCTATGTTTTTAGTGTATTTTAAAGCCACTTAATGCATACTGCCCCATTGCATAAATTTGGTTCGTTCAAAATTTTGATTGTCCGGTTCTAGAAATGTGTCCTGTTTTTCTTGCTTCTAGTAAACATTCGTATTTTTATGTCACTATCAGTCAGAAATAAAGCAGATTATCCTCATATATAATGGCTAAACTAGCAAAACCGCACGCACCAGCTAACCCATGCTTATTGAGGAAGAAAAAAATTATATTAGCTTCACACTCGAGTGCCAAGCCTAAAGGAAGAGGAAGAGTGGAGCAGGGCAGCCTTCCTTGTTTCTCTTTATTTTTCTCACTTTCTTCTTCTCTTTGTCTCTGTTTCTTGTATCTTCGTTTTAGTAACTGCTTCCATCTGTATCTTCTTTCTTACTCTGTTTTTTTCTCACTTTTTGTGCATTTCTTTCTTTTTAACTCTTTATTATAGCTGTCTAAATACCGTATTTACTCACAAATAGGCGCACTTTCTTTTTTGGAAAATTCGGCTGCAAGGTAGGGGTGCACGCATTACGTGGGGTAAAATTTCCGGAAATTTTATTTCCGACTACAGTGTAGACCACGGATAACATATACGTCACTGAACTCACGAATATCCACACTACAGCTGAAACAACCTCCTTCATAGGCTCAAAACGTGTTGAGCACGCAATCTTGCATGTCCAAAAATCGAGGCATGCAATGCAATGTGCATTCAAATTTCCAAAAAGAAACATCGAAAGACCTGTGTTGCCCATGAAATAACACGAGAAAAAAAGAAAGAAAAACTCTGAAAAGAAAGCACCATTGCCGAAATTCGCCGATTGCGCTTGAGGCCACCCAGATTATGCGCATTATCACAACTGAAACTTATGCGCTGAGCGGTACCAATCGTTTCAATTCATGGGCTCGCACCCTATAACCAAGACAGCGATTGAATCGAAAACCGCCATATGAGTGTTACCTACGCCACCTAAGCCCCCTCTTCAAGCAGAGCCACTGATAGAAGTTACGTTGCTTCCATACAAAACAGCAGGTTTGATGGCCCGCAACTGCCACCTAAAAGCACCAACAGTGATTAGGCCTAGCAGACAGTTCGGCATGTTGTCGCGAAAAGTTTGAACAAGACGTGAAATTTGGGCTTCAAAAAGATGGCATACACTGATCCAAGAGCAGCGCGCCTGATGCAATGTTTAGGTTCGTGGTCAGCAAATCAACGGCGACAAAAGTCCGCCAAGCTTGTGCAAGTCCGCGTAATAGCAACAAAGGCAAAAGCTTGTGTCATAAAGCTGAAAAGCTTTTAAATTTGTGGATGAGGTAGCAAACGCAATGACGACACATTTCCCAACAGGATCGAAACTGTGAATGCACACCGATGAGGACGCGATCGCGAGCTCCATATGGAGCGTGCGTGGCCGGCTAGCGGCCAGAGCCACGCCAGCACTGGCGCAATGGTTACTCCGACAACCAGAAAACCGCCCTTCTACCACAGTGGGAGAGCCCGAAGAGCTGGCGCAAAGCTGCTGCGGTCTTTTTTTTTTCTTTGCTTCAGTTAACGTAAAAAGGCGGCGAATTGCAACTGTGCAAATACGCTACAGTACTACTGATCACGGCCAAGTTCAGGGTGTGCTTATTTTGCGTGGATAAAAAAAAACCAATTTCTCTGTATCAACCGGGGGTACGCCTATCATGTGAGTAAATATGGTACCACAGTTCTGGATGTGAATTGAGGTTTTCAGAGACTCCCATAAGTGGCTCCACGAACCCATAGGGTACGCAATCCCCATTTGAAAATCACGGCCCTAGAGAGTTCAAAAAATCAGACGTTGACTGCCTTCCAGAAGTTTCAATATTTCGAACAGTAAAATTTGTGGTGTGAGTCTAGTCTTATAGCTAGCACTATTTGAGAAACATTTGAATATTTGCAGGCCCTACTTTTTTATATCTTTATTCCCTTCATTTCTATCCTTATCTGTGTTTTTTTCTATCACTTTCTCTCTCTCTCTGTTTTTCTGTTATGTATCTTCGTGTCTATTTTAATCTTAGTTTTTCTATTGCTTTGTTGGTCTTTGGCATAACGGACACTTCTTAGAGTCACTATTGCTGCAGTACACAGGTGTCATGCAGGAAAGTGTCCCAAGCTTGGGAAAGGCTTATCAAATATAATAAGATGCAACACACATTTCGTTGCGTCATTACATACGCATGCACACGTGTTTCAAGACGATCATTGGGGTATAAAAATTTGGTTGCTAATCATGAACAGCCGTCTTCATGTTGCTGTAGCACCGAATGTAATGAAGTACGGACATGCGGCTTGACCATGAGAGAAGTGCTACGACGAGCGACCTCTACCCCCTCTGCTAAGTAGCCCTTGTGGTAGGAAAACCTGTGTCCAATTGTCGCGACTCCTGCCATGAAAACACCCTCTTTTGAGAAACATTACATGCAGAGAAACATTATGTAGCAATGGTATATGTATACAACTTACCAACACTAGTTGCTTTGTTGACTGTGTCATACAGTTGAACCCCTTTATTAGAGGCACTGATGTAAGGTACAAATGGGCATATAAGAAACACCAGTGTGCCTACAGTAAAATATGAATGGATAAACAGATGCATACGAGGTACCCTGTTTATGAGAGAGATCTCATATAAAGGACCAAAATTGCTGCTTGAAGCATAGCTCTTATGAAGGATTTAACTGTACATGAAAACCTCTAATAATTCATACTTTTGATAATTCAAACGAATTCCCGAAATTACCTTGAGTTTGAAATATCGAGGGTCAACTGTAGCTTCACCCATTCACAGAAGTCAGATGAGGGATTCGATGAAATTTAGCTTCACATATGCAGTCTATCTTCTTTAGATCAGCCTACTATAGACTTGTTTGCAATAAGTTATATCTCATTCTATTTCAATAGCCAAATCGGTCTTCCTAACCATAAAGCATTGCTTTCTTTTTTGCAGGTGCCATTCTGGTCTTCCTTCCCGGGTTTGATGACATGAGCAGACTGAGAGATAAAATTCTGGCAGACAAAGGTTTTTCTGAACAGAAGAGGTAGAAACATTTTTTGCATTATTTTTATCTACGATTTACAAACTAGGCATCAGTGTCAAGAAGAATTTTCGTTTAATATTTTTGTGTATACGTATCCCGAAAGAGTACGGCCACTAGCGTGGGTCTAGTCTTAGCGAGCCGCAGGGCATGCGTTAACCATCGCCGTGGTGAGAACACGATACTTACTGCTTAAGGTCGCAACACTTTGTTGTCTTTGGCAACAACAAAACTCAGTACAGCTCGTTGCAAAGGCGCGGCAGGAAAGCAAATGGGCATATCCACGCCACGAGCGAGAGGCACTACACAGGCCGCGAGCACATCTCCGTAGTAAAAGTGATTCACGGAGACAGCGGGACAAAGGTCTGGTTGCTTGAGTAAGGGCAAAGGCGCTCGCGTTGGCTTCCGAGAGATACGGGTCGGCGCAGTTTGACTAGAATACCGTACTAGGCACTAGGACACCGTACCGCTTTTCGGCTTAGCGTACACAAAGAGGCAGCAAAAAGGTAAGCGTTCGCCTCGGCGCGAGGCGTCGTTGCAAAGTTCGATGAGCCCCAAACAATGGGAGTCGACGGACGAAAAAGGGAATGCGTGCTCACCCTCAGCTGTCCCGGATAAATCTGACTCACACCCCGAAGCGTGCGTTAAAACGTCCCGAGAGACTTTACGCACGGCGCCACAGTCGGCATCCGCTATTAAGTCATCATCATCATCATCAGCCTGACTACGTCCACTGCAGGACAAAGGCCTCTCCCATGTTCCGCCAGTTAACCCGTTCCTGTGCTTGCTGCTGCCAATTTATACCCGCAAACTTCTTAATCTCATCTGCCCACCTAACCTTCTGTCTCCCCCTAATCCGCTTGCCTGCTCTGGGAATCCAGTTAGTTATCCTTAACGACCAGCGGTTATCCTGTCTACGTGCTACATGCCCGGCCCATGTCCATTTCTTCTTCTTGACTTCAGCTATGATATCCTTAACCCCCGTTTGTTCCCTAATCCACTCTGCTCTCTTCTTGTCTCTTAAGGTTACACCTACCATTTTTCTTTCCATTGCTAGCTGCGTCGTCCTCAATTTAAGCTGAACCCTCTTTGTAAGTCTCCAGGTTTCTGCTCCATAGCTAAGTACCGGCAAGATACAGCTGTTATATACCTTTCTCTTGAGGGATAGTGGCAATCTACCAGGTAGATTCCCGCTATTAAGTGAGAGGGGTTAAACGTCACTCTTCGCTCCCCCAGCGCAGCAGACAGTGGAGGAGAAGAGTCATGTCGGGACATGAGAACGGCAGCAAGAGGCGGCCAAGCCCGCTCAAAGGCGGGGGGCTAGCCTCGATTCCCAGAATATACATGCGCAGTAGAAACAAACATGATATTATGGGCTGTCTCCACGACACTGCTAATGTTTTTTCAATGCCAGTGCAAACGCGTGCTTCTCAACGAGAGCTGTTGTTGTTAGTTCATGAAGTGGTTGCGATGCGATGCTACATCGTCACACGTGCCTCTGAGTGCTTTCTCCCGGAGATGCTAGACTTGTTTCCCACTCCAATATTGTACTTCTTTCAGATTTGTTCCTTCGTGCTTTTTCTTTGTGGCTCGAAGCAATGTTGCCGCTGCATCACGGAGCAATGCATGCCATATAACGTTGCAATGATGCTTCCTGATTGACTGCCTGCTTAGCGGCATGAACAGCGGCACCCTATCTCAAAACATCGTATCTTTTACAGAGCTAGCATGACCGCCAATATCCTGAACAAGAGGAATACATGACACCGCTCCACAGATCTGTACACAACTGAACAAAAAATTCCTTCATATGATTTTCGTCATGAGGCACTGCATGAAGGGTTCTCTCTCCCATGACCTCAAAGCACAGGCGAAGGCTAGGCGATGGGTGAGAGAAGGAAAGGGCTAGAGGAGAGGGTGGTAAACTGCTGGATTGGGCACATCTGGCTGGCATTGACAAAATAGAGGAGGAGTTGGTCTTTTAGGGGCGAAGCTCCTCTTAGCCTAACCTTGTCATGCGTCATGCGTAACCGAGAAAAGAAGAGACGAGAAAGAAAAGAAGGGAGTATTTCCCGAACGGTATAATAGACAGCACTGTCTCATAGAAGTACATACAAACTTCGGTTGAGTGAGGATATTGTAGATGGCGTTGTACCACTACTCTCCGATTGGCTGCTGTACGGGCTGTGCCTGGGTAGATGGAGAATCTGTCTCCTGGATAGTCGTCATATGTGGCGGATCGTTGGTGAGGCATGGGCAAAGCAAAGTGACGGGCGCATTGAAGGCACTTGCGCTTGGCTTCCTTGGCTCGCTTCTCATCAGTGTTACCCGCGCGCCGTCTGCATTCTCGAACGCGATTGGACGCATGCACGGATGGATGAACACACGGATGGATGGATGGACATCATTCACTCTGTGGATATGTTGACTTTTTTTTTTCAGGCTTATATCGTAGTGCTGTGTGTTCTTTTATTTTTATGTATTTATTTGCACTTTTGTGAACTGCTTAGACACACCCTTGGCATGGCTGCTGTACTTACACCAATTCCAGTAATTGAACATTCATGCTGGTTTTTTATTTTTGCAAAATTTTCAGCAATATCTTAAAGTACCCTTGTCACTTTTCAGGAGGTATGTACTGTACATGTTACACTCAAATGTGCAGTGTAGCGAGCAGCGGCTTGTCTTCAACACAATGCCACCTGGAGTAAGAAAAATTGTGAGTTTCTGTTTTTACTTCATGAGGTTCAAATCTCTTTCCTATAAACCAAAGACAACTAATAAGTCGATGTTCATTGTTTAAATAGCAGTCCAGAACTCTCGCAGTGCTAAGGAAGTGCTTATTTGGAATAAAATCACATTTTAAGTGGTCTGCATCGCGTCAGAGCACTTGGAATCCACCCATGCTTGATAGCGGTCTTTCAGACGTCACTGTTACCGCGCCCAAAGTTGCTTGCCTTTACTATGCGGCCATCAACACCAGTAGCAGCAGAGCGAAAGTAGCAGGAGCCACAGTAGCAACAACGACCATTGCTCAATTTTCTGCAATCTCGGAGGCCATGATTCTGCTTGCTTGGTTCAACTGGGCCCTGCTAAATGGCTCCATCTATCCAGCCTAATTAGCCAAAAACTGAGCTGTTGAACCACTCACGCCATTCCCTATAATAACGCCAGGCATTTCTTTTTTCTATAAATCAAACAGAAACTGGCAAGCAGCATTTTATTACCTCTCGTGATGCACGGAAAGTTTTTTTATTGCAGCTAGTTTGATTACTAGTGATTAATTGTAGTCGAATGCTCCCACATCATCGGAATAATTTTTCGAATGTGCCACTCGTGGCGCATGTCGTGTAATACGTTTAGCTTAATTTCTTGGTCCATACTGGCACGATTCATATAGGCACAGCAGTTGCGGTTCTGCAACAAGCGCGCAGCTAAAACGCAACTGACGGAGTTGCGGGAATGGGAAGCAGGTGGTGTTCAAAGCAGTGCATCAGCGATAACATATGCCACGTGAGATTGGGAGGGGGCATGAGAGGGGCACTGAGCGAGAGGGCAAAGCGGCTTGGCAGAGGATACCATGGAGGGTAGTGCACGTGAGAGCGAGTCCCGGTTTTGATAATCAAACTCGTCCAACTCCGCTATTACGGCACCGTTTCTAAAAATTCTCAAGGCTCCGTGTTCATCGTACACTCGTGCACAATTTCCCCACCACAATTGAATTTCGACCTCTGGGTGGTTTGGGGGCCCTTTAAATATTATTCAGAGCCTTTTTCAGTAAGTTTGAATGGTGTGCAATTATTGGAAACTTTTCAAATAGCGATATTTATTATACAAAAAGCAGAAGTTTAGTGGAAGATGGAAGCTTGAAGAGATGAAAAATTCATGAGCATGAGGTGTATTTTGAGGCAATGTTTTGATAAGCGGACTTGAAAAAGGCAAGTCTGCTTCTTAAAATGTTGCCTCCAGTGACACCCTGCATTCACAAATGTTTCAATATGTATAAAGTCCCCTTCGTCTTTGATTCATCTACGATTATTTATCAATATATGTTGTTACGATGCCAGAAATACAGGAATGAAATCATTGACCGAGAAAAATGGTAACTGATTCAGTCCTTCAATATTGTTTGCAGGTTCTGTCAACCAATATCGCTGAGACAAGCATTACCATCAGCGATGTCACTTTTGTCATTGACTCCGGCAAGGTTAAAGAGGTAGGTGTGGTATTGTGTATAATTAAAGACCCATTTTTTGGACAGGATTATTAATATTATTCACAAAAACCGGAGGATGGAGAAAGTATTTGCCATTTGTTTGCTTACCTGTGATTTCAAAAGTGTGTTAATTAAGCTTATGCAAATATTAAATTTTAGGTTCAAAGTGAATATTGATTTGGTTGCATAATTTTGAATCAAGTTTGAATAGTATAATATCACATATTACAAAGAAAAGTAAACATATTTGTTAGACCCAACTAACCTGCACAATACTATATTTAAAATGTAAACAAGGTATGTGCAAATGTCATTCCTTTGGGATCAAGGGAAGTCTAAGCAACTTTAAATAGTAGCAGGATTAGACTTTCAGTAGAAGGCAAGTGACAACCTGTAAAATGCATTGCATTTTAAAATTCAGCATACTTGGAGCACATAAGGCGGTATAAGATTTAAGAGAATATAACGCTGAATCAATGTGAAGCTAATGTTTAACCTTGAAGTGGGACTTTGCGGCAGTGCAGATTTTCCCTGGATAAAGGTGTTAGCGGTATAGCATTCCTTCACTGCAGTAAAACCATATTTGTAGGTGGAGGTTCATGTTCATGTGAAAATTTTCTCGTTCATGTGAAAATTTTCGATAATTTAATTATTCTCGAAGTGCATTTGTATATTCAAAGTACTCAAACATCCGCCAAAGTTTAGTTTTAATGCTTTATAGAGTCTGTATTGTTTTCCCAACATCCTCCTCAGCTGTAAACACTTAGTGTTTCGATAATGATGCTCAAACACCTTGACGTATTTGTTTTTGAAAACTTCAATGTATTTAGTGTAAAGCAACTGCCCTAGTTTCTTTCAGTTTTCTTACTTTTTGCAATTTCCATCCATCAGATTTGGTTTGGCCAATGCAAGAACCCTAAAAGCTCACTTTCATGTTATCGGGATCTTTTCACCCACAGAGGCATAAATTTTCTTGCCCATATATTAAAAAGACTGGCTGTGAAGCTGTGAAATTTATGTGGCTGTTCATTCCCAATGTCTTATGGCTATGAAATTAAACCTCTCACCATGAGTTAGAAGGTTTAATTCGTAGGTACAGGAAAATATAAACAGGAACAACATGCAAGGATTGCAAGATGCTTACAAGCTTTTACTTCTGTCACCCGCCATTGTGGTGTAGGGGTTATGGTGCACGACTAGTGAGTCGCAGGTCATGGAATCGAATCCGGGCACTGCAGCCGTAATTTCAGCGAAGGCAAAAATGCTTGATGCTCGTGTACTTGGATTTATGTGCACGTTAAAGAACCCCAGTAGGTCGAAATTTCTGAATCCCTCCACTATGAAGTCTCGTAACCATATTGTGGTTTGGGACGTCAAACGGAAAGAAATTTTTTTTGTATACGTTCATAATTGGTCTGCTGCCCTCTACTGCTACATTTTGACTGAGCACTACCCGGTAGCAGGATGTTTAATCCGGATTCCAATGTATCTGTGCTTGTATGCACGTGCAGAAGTCCTTTGACAGCCTGACAGGCACCAGCCTGCTCAAGTCCGTGTGGGTGAGTCAGGCGAGTGCCATGCAACGTCGAGGCCGGGCAGGCCGCACCCACCCGAACGGTGTCTGCTTCCACCTGATGAGCCGGCAGCGCTTCTGCAGCCTGGCTCCCTTCCAGCAGCCCGAGCTGCTGCGTCTGCCGCTTCAGGAACTGTGCCTCCAGGTGAGAAGGCTTCTGCAGTGTATTGTCTGTGGCCGCAACATTTGGGATTCCATGCCCACTGTCAACCTGAGAGTTTCGTGCCAGCTCCACCTTCAGAGCCACACTGCACCAGCATTATGTGCTTTCATGCTTTCTGAAAGAATGAGAAAATCTTTCTTCTTCTGTTATGTCACAAAAAAATGCAAGTGTAATGGGCTGCCACATCTACGCTAATCCGTCGGGTGTTGAAGAGATATTTGTGCAATGACGCTCTATTATTGCTGACCATGGCATGCATTACTAACAGTACCAAGATAAAAGGTACTACAGTAAAGCCTCGTTAGTTAGAAATTACTGGGAGATGAGAAGTCTTTGGATTGAGCAGGTTTTCAAATTAACAGAACATACAAAAAGTTAGATGCTAGGAACTTGGAATTATTCAAAGTATAATCAGGGCTGGTCTTTTGCTCTGTTTACTAGTTTGTGGCTCCAAGAGTTATGTTTTCTAGCAATACAAGGTCACATTTTTCCCGCAAACAAGGTGGACCGCCGGCCCTTGTTGCTACGGTCAAAAAAAATAAATGTCGTGATCAATTAAATTGCGCGCCTGCGAAAAATAAGACATCCTTACTGCAATACATTAGTGATACGCGGGCAGCGTGTCAACTGTTTGTTGCTGCATTGGCACGTCATGACGCGACCATTTGCAAATTTTTTATAGTAAAATGAAGACATTAATAATAGACAGTGTGACCAAGTTCACCATGTTCCGGCTGCAAACATCATTGAAGCTTTCGAACTGAATTTACGGAGTAGACGTAGCAGGCAAGAACGCTGCCAGCAGTGCAAGTGCGCAAATATCTGAAGCAACCGGAACTCGGAGGTTCGCATACATCGCGAATTTCACCAGATATTAATTTCTTTATATTCCCTGAAAAAATGGGTAAGTCATGATGCGCTGTTGTTGTGAGAAGCATGCGACATGCTGCCTGCGCATGATTGCTGTGCTGCAGTGAAGCATGTCTTGTTTTCCGCAGGCGCACATTTCAGTTGATTACGAAACCGTTTTTTGTTTTTTTTTACAATTTTATTTTTCGTGCTGGAAGTATCAAGGCTGGAGTAATCCAGCTGTCTCTCAGTAGTATTGCTACAGTACATTGCCTAATGGCTCTTAAGGGCTGTCATTTCTGCGGTTTTGAGGTGAAATCTGGATCGGGAATGGGTGCACTGCACCCAAAGTTTTCTAATTAACCAAACTGGTGCTGACCGCCCCTTAAAATTATCTGCTCAAACTTATATTACAAAATACAGGACAGCTGTAATACTTTGAATTAAGTGGGATTCAAAATAACTGAGTTCAAAAAATGAGGTTTTACTATACGCTTCATACATCAGGTGTAGACGAACTTAGGCTAAGAAAGACCTCCATAACTACACCACCCATAATGTGATTTCTTTTTTTTCTTAGAATAATAAGGGAAGTTGCAGTGTGTCTTGTAAATAAACAAAGGTCATTATTTATAAGGTTGCTCAGGATCGCATAGCATCTCTTTGTTTTCATTTTTTGGCCTCCAAGATTATTTCAGCCCCCCCCCGCCGTGGTCTAGTGGCTAAGGTACTCGGCTGCTGACCCGCACGTTGCAGTATCGAATACCGGCTGCGGCGGCTGCATTTCCGATGGAGGCGGAAATGTTGTAAGCTCGTGTGCTCAGATATGGGTGTACGTTAAAGAACCCCAGGTGGTCAAAATTTTCGGAGCCCTTCACTATGGCGTCTCTCATAGTCATATGGTGGTTTTGAGACGTTAAACCCTATATATCAATCAATCCTAGATTATTTCAAGTGACGCGCAACCAGGGTCACTTGCAGAGGCCATATTCAGTGCTACGAATTATTTGAAGTGTGACAAGTGCTCGTCACAGCTCTGCACGGGCCGATTTATCCAATCCGCGCCCGGACCGGCCCGAAAACTTCATGCTCCGGCCCGCCCGAGCAGGGCCCGGGGTTTTTCAATACGGCCCGTGTCCGGCCCAGGCCCGAATCGTCTGGGGCCGGCCCGACCCGTGTCAGCCAGTTTTGCCTTGAACATAAACGAGGCACAGCCCACTCTCCGGTTATTGTGAAGGTATCTTCCTCACACAAAAGATATTCTAGTACCGTATTTACTCTATTCTACCGTACCCTCGATGGTAACGCGCACCCGATTTCCACGACGAAAAAAAAGAAAAAGTAATGCATCGATTGCAACGCGCACCCGATTTTCTCGCTGGCCCGCACGATCACACCACTTGAAAAAATGACTCCTTTTGAAAGCGTCTTCCATTTATATATGAGGTACGGGGGAAGCTTGTGCCCATCTGACGTGTAACAGAGCATTGCCGTCTCTGTAGTTTTACCGTGGAATGATGTCGGCACGCTAACTTGCTTCGCCCCCTTCTTCACGACAGTTGTGGTGCCAGGCATGTCGAAGTAAAGAGGCGGCTAATTGGCATTCCCGATTTGCCCAAGCAGGTAGTTGGTGTTGTGCCACAAGTTTAGGACGAACCTCTGAAAACTGTGAAGCTTTTTATCGTCCTCCTCCGCAAAACTTTTCGCATATGCCCATTCACCTTCGGAGGGAAAAGCCTTTCCTCTTCATAAAGTTAGTTAGCCAGCACCTGCTCGCTTTAAACTGGCTCCGCATTAGACCTTTTTTGGTGGTGGTAGTGGTTAGAAGATGAGAAAAGGCACCTAATTTCTGCAACCCGGTCAAGAGCACGGCGCAGAACCTGCGGGGAAGGAAAAAGGGAGGAAAGTGGAAAGAAGAAAAAAGGTTAAGTGAGCAGGGGCACGGTCGTCATCAGCATGAACAGCAGTCCGGAAGCAAGGGTAGGGGTGGCAAGGGGGCCCGTCCTCAGCGGTAGTTAGACTTTTTTCTAAGGCTAACTGCATAACCAGCCCTTGGAGCAGTTGTGTCATCACGGGCCGCTCGCTGCTCAAGCACATACTCGCCGAGCAGCTCTTCAATTTGCGGAAACCGACCCTCCTGTGGTTCACTGAAGCCTTTGCGTGAAGCTTCGCTCTCGACTATCTTCTGCTTTTGTTTCCGCCAGTCCCGCACGCACGTTTCGGGAACTCCGAACGACCGCGATGCGACCTGATTTCCGTCCATTTCTGCACATGCGATGACTTTTCTTTTAAACGCGGCATCGTGGTGCACTCAAGTTTTTGGAGTCGGCCCTTCCATGCCGTCGATGCTAATGCACTACAAGATGACAAACTCCTCAGCACACGTACGAAGTGCCGCATATGGGAAAGGCAGAAATGGCCGACGCACGTAGGGGGCGGCCATTTTGGAAATGCTGATGGCAATAGAATGACCGTATTCATTTTTTTTTTTTCGTACTCGATTGTAACGCGCATGCGATTTATCAACTCGCTTAACCGGAAAAAAAGGTGCACGCTAGATTCGAGTAATTACGGTAAGTGTTCTGGAACTTCTTTTAGTGTCACGACTTTATCTAGTTCACTTTGTGTACTTTCGGTTATTTATGCCCATAACACTTTTGGGAAATAATTGCAAGGTAATATATAGTATATTTGTAGCCATAGCTGGCTGTCTCATGTACGCACTGCTAACCACTCAATCTTATTTTTGCATTTCAAAGAACCACTACAAAATATACCCACATAATGTGGGAAAAATGTCAGACACTTATAGTTTGAGTCTATATAAATTGCGTGCGAGCCGTAGCTGTCGAGTAAAACTAACACTTCTCCTGCAAACATGATGTATTATGGCTATTTTTGTGCAACATACACTTCGACGAGAAGAGACAGACACCACGGCACAATTTATAACGCCATGCAATAACAAAATCACAGCATATACACGGAGTGAATGATGATGAGGGGGGCGAAGCGTTTGTCTATGCGTTCGTCTATGCGTTCGTTGGTCTGTCCGTCCATGCATCTGTTCGTCTGTCCATTCGTCAGTCTGTCCGTGCACGCGTGATTTCGTCCGTCCTTCTGTGTATCCATCCGTGCATCTGTCCATCCTTCCATTCGTGCGTTCATCTGTCCAATTGTGCACAGTTCTATCGACCAACACCATCTAGAAGCTGAGTCGAGAAATGGCAACTAGACAGTGTCATCTATTCTACTATTCAGGACAATCTGCCAGTTACGCTTGATGCAGGACAAGGTTAAACTAAAGGTACCTTCGCCCCTAAAAAACATGCTCTAGCTGTTTCTGGGAGGGATACACCATTCTGGGCAGCGTTAAAAAATTAAAGCTGTCGTGTTGGCTCCTCGGCTGTCTCCAAGGTATACTATGTGTTACAAGAAGGTTATTTTCCCCACCCTTCTTTTCTAGTAGTCACCACTGCAGTTCCGTAATCTGTCAAAGTGAGCTACACCAATTAGCAAGCGTGTCATCATTTTCGTTTTAGGAGCGAAGCTCATTAGGGTGGGGGTCGTTCCCTCTGTAGTAGTAGTAGTAGTAGTAGTAGTAGTTGTAGTTGTAGTATGTAGCTATCTCTAGTTTTTTTTAATTGCTCAATAGAACGCATTGTGTGTATATGCCCTTGGAAATATCAGTAGATGGCGTTGGTGGTTTTCGTATAGTTCACGATTTCGTGTAGTTGAAAGACAGACAGGACGGACGATTTCGTATAGTTGACGGGTGGACAGACAGACAACCAGACAGACGGGCGGACGCTTTGCCCCACTCATCATATTCACTCCGTGGCTATGCTGCAAATTTGTTCCCTGAAGACGCCTATCGCGTCGTCTTCTTGTGACGGCCTTCGATCTTTGAAAGTGTGAAGTCTTTATGGCAAAATCTCTCTGGGGCTTTTATTGGCGGTCAGCGCAGTGCCGTCTACATTCAAACAGTCCAAGAACAAACACGATTGTCCCCCACTACCGGGTCTTCGTTTCTTCAGCCCGTGTCATGAGCAATTTTTTCACCATTCATCTCAATAGTTTCACTATCTTTTCCTTAACATTATCCACAGGCAGGCTTTTACAGTCCATATCATCCTTTGACCAATCTTTCCCACAATAAATAAAGCTCACCTACAATTTTCGCATTATTTGCATGAGCGTAGAGAAGTCCTAAAACAATGTGTCTTCAGTGTGCAGGTGTCTCAAAAGCCTTAACTTCAGTGTTTAGTGTTACTTCCTTATCGAAATATGGAACTGCGTGCGATAAAAGAATGTAAAGGCCCCAGAGATGTAATTGCCGCAATTACACTTCAATAATGTGCACTGTGCTAACATGCACACGTTTAACAATGACAATACGCCCTTTCACGGTAAAGCCTCCCCCGTAGCCACAGGCGCAAACACTGTAGACATTGTCGACTTGAAGCAGCTTCGATCGGGACACGCTGTGTTTCAAAAAGGTGTTGTAGCTGTTGAGCGAGAAAATCCATGTGGATTTTTCAGAAAGAAAAGGCTCTTAGTTGCCAAAAAATTGGTCATGTACTGTGATCAGGACAGAGTCGTCATGGTTCAGGCTCAGGACCCCAGACCAGGACGAATTTTTCAGCTACTAAGAGGCTTTTTTTTTTTCTGAGAAATACGTACAAATTTCTTTGTGGCTTCTTGCTGCAAACTGGTGGTTGTATTCTGTTCCTCTCTTAACCCTTCCCCACCTTGCAGGTTTCCGCAGAACTTATTTGCACTATCTGTTGAGCGAGCATTGAGTGAAAATCGCGCCCATGCATCACAATTACTGCGCACTTGTTAAAACACGTTGGTGTCGTCTTTAGTGACCGCTACCGTTCACATAGCTCAGCGAGACTGCCATGAACGCCACCATGACGACGGCATCGACGCAGGTCACTCGAATTGAGGTGCGCATAATGCTGATATGGTGGCAGCCATTCAGGCCAGTTGCAGTCTTCTGAAGTTGTTGCATTGTCGAAGGGAGAGCTGACTCCAAGAATGTCTTTGTCTTCAGCTTTCTCTTCAAGTTGGAGATAGAGGGGTACTCTTTTGCTCCGTTCGAAGATGCTACAAATACAACGGGGGTTCTTGTCATACATGTTTCGCGCATTACTTATGCCATTTTGTCAGTGGTGATCTCCTCCACATGTCCATTTCAGATGCGAAGCAGCTTAGGGTGGAGCTCAATCCGGTGTGCTGCGTCACCACCCTTATAGCGCATGCGCGTCCACTCCTCCTCCTTCGCCTCGCAACGCTGACGCAGGCACCGTCTGCTAGCGAGTTTGTTGATTTAAAAAAAAAACGACTGATTGTGCTGCGTAACCGTTCACAGGCCACACTGTATATATTGGCTCTGGATCTTGACCTCCAAGGTAATGCTGATGGGAGGTTTATTGTGTGTGCTGTTAACAAATATTCCCAGCGTGCACGTTATCTGAAAGCGAACTGCGGGTCTTTGTGTTCATTCGGAGTCTTCCATCTCTCATTGCCCATTAGCAGCGATCAGCATGTTCCAGTAGGAAACACTGGTCCACGACTGTGTGCTTTGTGCCGCCCCAGGTTTCTCTTCGGTGCAACGCCACACTGAGCGCCAGCGTCAACGTCGCCGCCAGTGTAAGCGTTAGCCCCATTGCTTCGCATCTTCATATGGTTCCCTTTTGCAGGACATGGTGTAATTATTTTTTCATGGATGTCACAAGGTTGAGTTGTTCCTTTCTTAAAGAAATGACAACACTGCCATGATCCTTCGCTGATGTCATGGTAGCACAACTTCCTCGTGACCATTTCAGAAATCGACGGCCTCGTTGAATCCTCCTATGTCGATGTCCTGCTGCGGGAATTTCTTTTCGGCAATACCACTGATATCGGGCTCATAAACCCGTTGTGACAAGTAAGAGAAATCCTCTCATAAACATCTCTTCTCAAGACGCAGATATGACTGCTCGCATAATGTCCAACTTGCTCCTCGACGGATGATGGTCTATGGAAAGTCGAATGGTGATTAACGCTCTCTTATCCGACACCGAATGGGCTCCGCTGTTATTGGGCATTACTTTTCAGAATCAGTCCGATCCAATCAGAAGACTTACTTCGGGTTCGTAGGTGGCGCTTGGGAAAACAACTGCAACTGCCAATGGTTGACTTTCTGCAATGACGACTTTGTGAAGATTGTGCGTATTTGAAGATTCAGTGATGTCGCCGCAGATGAAAGGATTGACAGCTTCTATATGCACTACTTACGAGAGTAATTACAGAAATTAAAACAAATAACCTTTTAAGCACTGGAAATAGTGGGTCGAGTCAAATATGCGAATTAAAGTTCTTCCTACGAATAGTCTGTAGCCACTTGAAAAATTTTCTAAACGCGGCCACTGGTAATGACCGCGAGTGATGAAATCTGGGTGATTCAGTTAACGAAACCGAAACCGGTGCACCAAAGAGCCCATCTGCTATTCACTTCGAAAACACCCTCGATGATAAGTTAAAGGTTGTAAATTGTGTAAAAAGCTAACTGTTTAATATATTTAATTACTGCCGTAAATATTGTTTGTGCACGTTTGAAGATGCCTTCTGCCAAAGTAAACGGAACACCGCAGGCAGCATGCGGATGCATTCTTTCTGTAATTTCTTCAAACACCTGGTATATGAGACTCGGGCCAACTGCGGAACTGCCCCAGGCTCGAGCTCGACCCGAGTCTGTAACTCATGGGCCCGAGCCCGGCCCGGGCCCGATCCAACAATGCCTTGCCCGGCCCGGCCCGCAGGGCTGGTTGGGCCCGGGCTTTCAGGCCGGCCCGGGCCCGTGCAGTGCTCCAGGGCACGTTTTTCTGACTGAACTTGCCTAGCTCCACAGCACTGCACCTAATGTATGAAATGGAGTGTAAGAAAGAAAGACGCAACATTTCCACCATGACAGCCATTGACTGCTCTGCCTGCCCAAAGGCCATTAAGAGGTCATTAAGGTGCAAGGATGCACTCCTAATACAGCAATATTTGTTTGTTTGTTTTGCCTGTGATGAGAGCACTTTGCCTCTTTTTACTTCGCTGCATACCACTTCTGTGTAGTCTTTTTGCTGTGCCAATGGTGGCAGACCGGTCTTATTGAGTGAAAAGTGTGAAAAGGTTTGCTGAGTGACTGCCAGGACAACAGGCTGGCAAGGCATGCTGGTACAATCTGCAAGTGTGGATGCTTGGGATAGATCTTATGAGAATGGAGCTCCTGCTTCAGTCCTTTGAAAACATACTACTATTCACAGTTGACACTGGTTAAACAGAGCCTGCTGGGACCAGGAGAGTGTGTTCGGCTTACTGAGAGATGAACACGAATTCAGCAACCAAGCCAATCATGTTAGGGGCAGTTCAGTTTGAAATATTTTTGTTCACAAAGAGTTTATTTTATATGAAAATGCTCAATCACTCTAGCAGGTGAAAATTATGCACAGCAAGGTCAGAGCGCAAATGGCCTCGCTGTACGTGAGTATATCAGCAGCTGATTCATCTAATAAGAGAGATGTAGTTCAAGCAGTTGCTCACTATCATAGGGACTTTTTTAAGTTAGAATAAATATTTTGTAATGGTATATTATTCATTAATTTCATTGTATAAATTCAGTAAGAATTAATTTCAGTAAGATTCTTCCGTAGTGTGCCAAAAATTCATAGCTTTTAGTGGGCACCTTCAGTCCACTTTTTGTTATTTTTATGATCAGTGAGTTTTTATACAAGTAAAGCCACAGTGCAATGTCAGTTCTAGCATACAGTTGACACTGCAATGAAGGCACAGTGAAAAGCTGCCCACGTAGTGGCAGTGATTTTGTGGGGGACATCTCATGACGCAGTGCCCTAAATACAAGCGTGCATATATACAGAAAATTTTGCAGGTTTTTCATGATGTACAAATATTCATCTTATCCCTCTGCAAAGTAATCTGTACCCTCCACCATATGTATGTCCATGAACTGTTTTACCTGAAATTTACACTTTGTTCTTGTGTTGCAGGCAAAGCTCCTTGTTCCACCTAATGTTCCTATTGCCGACTTTTTGGCTCGAGCTCCAGATCCTCCTGCATTCTTAGTCACAAGGACAGCTGTCACCCTCCTGAAGGTAATTCTTCCAAGTCCTCACCAGAGTGTCCAACCATAAGAATAGCTGTTCTTGTTTCTTAGGTGGCGTGGCCACATCTTCAACAAAGTTTGTACTGTTAGTATCGCAGATGTGTTGTGATGTGTGCTGGGTTGCGTCTAACATATATGAGATTGTGCATAGATTGAACTTGGACTGGACAGTGTCCAAATAACCTGGCCACTTTGTAAACGAGAAAAGGGCTTTACCAAAGCACTTTGCCACTTACCGTATTTACTCGATTCTACCGCGCCCTCGATTGTAACGCGCACCCGATTTCCACCGCGAAAAAAAAAAAAAAAAACGTAAGACGTCGATTGCAACGCGCACCGATTTTTCTCGCTGGCCCGCACGATCACACCACTCGAAAAAACGACTCCTTTCGGGAGCGTCTTCCATTTAAATATGAGGTACGGGCGAAGCTTGTGCCTATCTGACGTGTAACAGAGCATTGCCGTCACTGTAGTTTTACCGTGGACCGATGTAAGTACGCGAACTTGCTTCACCCCCTTCTTCTCGACGGTTGTGGTGCCAGGCATGTCGAAGTAAAGAGGCGTCTGATCGGCATTCCCAATTCGCCCAAGCAAATAGCCGTTGTTGCGCCGCAAGTTTAGGACGAACCTCTGAAAACTGTGAAGCTTTTCATCGTACTCCTCCGCAAAACTTTTCGCATATGCATGTTCCCCTTCGGAGGGAAAAGCCTTTCCTCTTCATAAAGTTAGTTAGCCAGCACCTGCTGGCTTTAAACTGGCTCCGCATTAGACCTTTTTCTAAGACTTATTGCATAGCCCGCACTTGGAGCAGTTCTGTCGTCACGGGCCATGAGGTACGTCATGAGGTCGTCACGGGCCATGAGGTCGTACGTCATGAGGTCGTCACGGGCCATGAGGTAAATATGAGGTACGGGCGAAGCTTGTGCCTATCTGACGTGTAACAGAGCATTGCCGTCACTGTAGTTTTACCGTGGACCGATGTAAGTACGCGAACTTGCTTCACCCCCTTCTTCTCGACGGTTGTGGTGCCAGGCAATGTCGAAGTAAAGAGGGCTCTGATCGGCATTCCCAATTCGCCCAAGCAAATAGCCGTTGTTGGCGCGCAAGTTTAGGACGAACCTCTGAAAAACTGTGAAGCTTTTCATCGTACTCCTCCGCAAAACTTTTCGCCTATGCATGTTCCCTTCGGAGGGAAAAGCCTTTCCTCTTCATAAAGTTAGTTAGCCAGCACCTGCTGGCTTTAAACTGGCTCCGCATTAGACCTTTTTCTAAGACGTATTGCATAGCCCGCACTTGGAGCAGTTCTGTCGTCACGGGCCGCTGTGCCGCTCGCTGCTCAAGCACATACTCACTGAGCAGCTCTTTAATTTGCGGAAACCGACCCTGTTGTGGTCCACTGAAGCCTTTGCGTGAAGCTTGCTCTCGACAATCTTCTGCTTTTGTTTCCCCCGGTCCCGCACGCACGTTCGGAAACTCCCGAACTAAGAGAGATGTAGTTCAAGCAGTTGCTCACTATCATAGGGACTTTTTTAAGTTAGAATAAATATTTTGTAATGGTATATTATTCATTAATTTCATTGTATAAATTCAGTAAGAATTAATTTCAGTAAGATTCTTCCGTAGTGTGCCAAAAATTCATAGCTTTTAGTGGGCACCTTCAGTCCACTTTTTGTTATTTTTATGATCAGTGAGTTTTTATACAAGTAAAGCCACAGTGCAATGTCAGTTCTAGCATACAGTTGACACTGCAATGAAGGCACAGTGAAAAGCTGCCCACGTAGTGGCAGTGATTTTGTGGGGGACATCTCATGACGCAGTGCCCTAAATACAAGCGTGCATATATACAGAAAATTTTGCAGGTTTTTCATGATGTACAAATATTCATCTTATCCCTCTGCAAAGTAATCTGTACCCTCCACCATATGTATGTCCATGAACTGTTTTACCTGAAACTTACACTTTGTTCTTGTGTTGCAGGCAAAGCTCCTTGTTCCACCTAATGTTCCTATTGCCGACTTTTTGGCTCGTGCTCCAGATCCTCCTGCGTTCTTAGTCACAAGGACAGCTGTCACCCTCCTGAAGGTAATTCTTCCAAGACCTCACCAGAGTGTCCAACCATAAGAATAGCTGTTCTTGTTTCTTAGGTGGCGTGGTCACATCTTCAACAAAGTTTGTACTGTTAGTATCGCAGATGTGTTGTGATGTGTGCTGGGTTGCGTCTAACATATATGAGATTGTGCATAGATTGAACTTGGACTGGACAGTGTCCAAATAACCTGGCCACTTTGTAAACAAGAAAAGGGCTTTACCAAAGCACTTCGCCACTTGCTTTGGCAAACGTCGCATGAAATTAAGTGTCTTGCTGTCAGTTTCAGTTAGCTAAAGCTTGAATTTGCTGAAGATGCTTGAGCTTAGCCTATGCCATACGATTCCATGCTAAGGTTGATGGAAGGAAATCTATGAAGTTGCTGGAGTCAATGTTCAGCAATAAATCACCAGGCGTTTGGCAATGTTGTGTTGGCTTGATAGCACAGCCTGTATGACATGTTACCCACCATACCAGAGCAACCTGTTTGAAAAGTAAATTCTACACTGTTGCCTGCTAGAGGTGCTTGTATAACGTTTGCAAGTTTCTTTACCTTTCCCGTAATGGCTTTTAATTTTGCCTGTGGTTGTTGCATATTTTGTCGTTCAATCAGTTGTTCATGCTTTTGTGCCTCTTGTTATGTTATGTTCAAACCTTGGTATAACAAAGTTGCATGTTACTCAAAAATATGTTCGTTATACAGTGAAATGTCGGTATAACGAACTTCAGGGGGCCACGGCAATTCGTTCATTATTTTGAAAGGTCGTTATTGTGAAATCCCAAAAATTAACCATAAATACTGTGGGCATTTGTTGTGCACTTCTCATATATGCATTATCATAATCATCATCATCTGTCTGGGTCTCTGTCCTCATTTTCACTGGGTGTCACCACAATCATCATTGAGTGTGTACAGCGCTCAGTCTCAGACTGCCCGTTCACTGCTGAGCCCGTGGGCTGAATAAACGCTGTCTCAACCCAGACGTCATATGTGGTGGAGGCGGATTTTCGGTCCTCGGTCCTCTCCCACCTCGTTCGGCTCCCTGGAGCTGCGTTCAGGCCGCCGATTGCACCCACTATCTGGCAGCATGTCACAGAACAAGCCTGCCAGTGCTTCTGCCATCTCTCCCCTGCTGTCTTCAGCCGCGCCTCCTGTTTACGTACACAGCCACCAGCGCGATCCCCCTCTCTTCGCTGGTCTTAGCGGGGAAGACGTGGAGGACTGGCTCAGTGAGTGTTGCTAATCGCTGGGACGATAGCACCAAGCTCCGTTACGTTTCTTTTACTTGGCTGATATGTGGCGAAGACATGGTACTTTAACCACATCATCGACATACCCGACTGGGGGCCTTCGAGTAGCAGCTCCGTCGCGTTTTCGGCACACCGGCCATTTGGTCCGCAGTCGCGAAAAGAACCCTCGACACTCGCCAACAACATTCCGGCGAGTCGTACACGTCATACATCGAAGGCGTTCTTGCGCTCTGCCGGTGTGCCAATTCATCTATGCCGGAGTCCGAAAAAGTATGCCACATTTTGAAGGGTATAGGCTTTGTTGCCTTCAATGCCCCAGTTGCTCAGAACCCAGCTACCATAGCCGACGTCGTCACGACATGTCAGCGCCTCAATACTCTGGACTCGCTTCGTCTACAACCAGACATTGGCGAACATTATTCCACGATAAACAGACCTCTCCGTGACCTCATAAGAGACATAATACGTGAAGAGTTGCAGAACATGGGTTTCTCACCTTATCTACCGCGTTCTCCACTGTCTACTGGAGCGGCATTATGGGACATTATCTGTAAGGAACTGACATCTTTGAACTCTCTGGCTCACGTCGGGTCACCCGCGTCTCGGCCTATACGAACCTACGCGCAGGTCGCTGTTACGCCTCCTAGCGAAGTAAACACGACGTTGCTGCTACCGTCGTAAGCGTTGGTCGCTGCCGCTTCTCCCCTCAACTTTCGTTCCGCTTTCTGTACAGCCCGCGTTTTTATTGATGGTATCCGACACCGCATTCAGTTCACCATCCTGACTGACTGCTCTCACCAATTAATTTTAGGGGGGAACTTTTTTTCTTCTGCCTCTGCGGTTATTTGCTGTGGCCGACGCATCGTTCACCCTACTGACACGGACTACACGCTCAACGACGACACACAGAGGCTACTTCGTTTGACAGCTGCAGAAGATACCGAATTACCACCAGGTCAAGAGCGAATTGTAACTATTACTTCCAAAGACATTGACAATGGCAACGTCTTGGTCTAACCATCGTTTAGTTGTGTCGGTAAAGGCATCATTCTCACTTCCAATGTAGTTCGTTTTCTCAATGGCTCCACACTTGTCACTGCCGTGAATACAACATCCGAAAAAATTCTACTTCCTCAGAACACCACGGTGGCCTGCGTGACGAATCCCGAGCCTGCGTGCCTCGTGCCACTTCATGCCGTCTCTTCCAACAACAGCCATAACTGTGAGCCTGCTGCTTCTTCCGCCTTTACTGCAGTCATTAGCGACGACTTGACACCTTCACAGACGTAACAGCTGCTTGCTTTGTTAAAGAAACATGCAAGTTCCTTCGATGTTTACTCCTCGACGTTAGGCCGCACGACTACTACAACGCATCGAATCCACACAGTCGGAACATCTGTTGTACGCCGCCGGCCCTACCGCGTGTCTCCTGCTGAGAGAAAAATTATGGAAGAAAACATAGCTGACATGCTCAAACGAGAGGTAATTCGCTCTCATCTAGCCCTTGGTCGTCGCCTGTGGTTCTGGTTCGTAAGAAGGATGGCTCCGTGCGCTTTTGCATTGATTACAGGGCACTCAACAAGATCACTCACAAGGATCTGTACCCAATGCTTCGCATCGACGACGCCCTTGATTCTCTACAAGATGCAAAATACTTTTCCATCCTCGACCTGCGTACCGGATACTGGCAAATTCCTATGCACAAGGAGGATAAAGAGAAAACCGCATTCACAGCCCCCGATGGGCTATACAAATTCAACGTTATGCCGTTTGGGCTGTGCAATGCGCCCGCTACATTTGAGCGCATGAGCAACACCGTGCTGCGCGGCCTCAAATGGAAGACCTGCCTCTGCTACTTGGATGACATCGTCATTTTCTCGTCAACGTTTCCTCTGTACCTGGAACGTTTGGATGACGTTGTGACGTGCCTTGCTGCCGCTGGTCTCCAACTCAACACCAAAAAATGCCGTTTCGCCACAAGAGCTATCAAGGTTCTGGACCACGTCGTGACCAACGACGGAATTCGGCCGGATGCGGACAAAATTGCTGCCGTGCTTCGCTTTCCACGCCCCGAAAGGCCGAAGGAGTTGCGAAGTTTTCTTGGTCTCGCCTCCTATTTTTGGCGTTTTATACGGAACTTCTCATCAATAGCGGTTCCACTGCACCAGCTTCTTGCTTCGATGTGCCCTTTCTGTGGTCGGAAGAATGTCAAACAGCATTTGACCTTTTAAAGTGTGCCCTCACGTTCGAACAGACGCTACATACATACAGACGCTAGCGGACATACAGACGCTAGCGGCCGTGGTATAGGTGCCGTTCTGCTCCAACACGACACCTCTTCACAAGAGAGAGTAGTTGCATATGCCAGTAGAGTACTAACCGCGACCGACAAGAACTATATCATAACTGAGCAGGAGTGCTTGGCTGTGGAAAAGCTCCATTCCTATTTCTACGGCCGTCATTTCACGATCGTTACGTACCACCACGCCCTATGCTGGCTTTTCACGCTGAAGAGCTTGTCTGGACGTTTGGGTGGATTCTACGTTTACAGGAGTATGACTTCGATATCATTTACAAGTCGGGTAAAAAACACCAAGACACCGACGCCCTTTCGCGCTGCCCACTACCAAATACCCAGCTCAGCATCGGTCAAAGTTCGGCCATCACTTCTACTGCAGAGCTCGCGCTCGCCTCAATAGACCAGCTATTCTCGAACGACAAGCACACATTTCACTCCTGCCAGTTGTCTGATCCGTACTGTAGGCGTATTATGGACCGGCTCTCAGGAGCTTCCCATTCACCTAACGCGCGGCATCGTCGTCAACTCTTGCGATTTAAGTTGGAGAATGGAGTTCTGCACCGTCACATCTACCACCCTGATGGTCAACGCTGGGTTCCCATGCTACCACGCTCTCTTCGACTTGACGTGCTTAAAGCCTTCCACGATGACTTGACTGTCGGACATCTTAGTGTTAAAAAAACTCACGACCGCATTCGAAGACGCTTCTACTGGCCTGGTATTTTTACTAGCATCGCGCGCTACGTCGGTTCCTGTGTCTCGTGCCAGCGTCGTAAAATCCAGACAACTGCATCGGCCCGGTCTCTGCAGCCAATTTCATGTCCCACTACGCCATTGGAGGTTGTAGGTATTGATCTTTATGGCCCTCTTCCTGTCACATCTACAGTCGAGCCCACTTATAACGAACCTGAGCGGGACGCTGTATTCGTTTGCTGTATCCCGAAGTTCGTAGTAAATGAAACACAGCTTTTAGAAAGAGTTGCGAGTGAAAACACGAAATTTCTTTGCCCCAAAACGTCCGTGATGCACATGTTTCGAAGAACAGAAGCGATAAGGGCGGTCTCGAGTTCATTTAAAATGGCAGGGTGCTCGTTCGCCGGGGCCCGTGGCATAAGCTGCATGAGGCACTAGCTCCAAAGTTTCGGCGTTCTCGCAATCCAATTCCTCCAAATCGCTCTCGCCTCGTAGTTCATTCACAATGCACCAATCTGTGCATGGTTCCGCAGTGTCGGCATCATCATCGGCCGTAATTAAACCATCGCAACAGTTGTCCCACCCACTCTCCCAGGTCGGAGTCGACGACGTGCTGCCACAAATCGCCGCCGCAGGTCTGAAGCTTCAGGCTCGGCATCGGGCCCATCGTCGACGAAGTCGACTTCGTGAAAACAGTTTTGCGCGCATGTAGTTGTCACTGCTACCCACGAAATATTCACCATCTCCACAGTTAAATACCGGGACGCCCGAAGCGGCAAGTTGGCTGCCAGGTGGTCAACAGCTATGAGCAAGCGCTCCGCAACGCGGCACCTAACGCGCGGATTAAGCTCACACTTTCCACGTTTTGTTGAGCGGCAGGAAAAACCATGCTAGTCCTACCGTCGGCCATTATGACCACACATGCACACCAAGAGTGAGCAAGACACGCACACACGACACACATGCCAGAACGCGTGGAACAGCTTTGGGCCCGTTTCCAGTCAGAAAACGAAACTAATTCGAGCCAGCGTGGCGGGCATCGTGGAGCGGTGAAGACGGGCGAAGGGATTGTGATCAATATAGGAGAGCAGACTTGTGAGAGAAGGGCAAGGAGTTGCGATAAAGTGAGGGGAGGATGCGGCGGGAGGGCGACCTTGAAAACCAAAACACACGGGAAGGAGGTGGTTTGGGTAGCTTGCTTGAAAGGTCCGCCAAACTCGCACATAGAGAAACTTGGGAAGAGTGCCTGCGCGTGCAGAAGTCAAAGCATGGCCACCTGGATCGGTGCGCGCGGCGCTGTTCGAAGAATCAATGGCTGCGGTTAAAAAATCACGAACTTCGATATTTCGCGATTCATTCCGCGCAAATTAACAGCCGTTTTCGCGCTTCCGCATGTGCGCGGAAGGCACGCTGAGTTGAGTGCAAAGTGAGCGAGAACAAGTCCTAAACACGAAACGAATCTCAAATTATCAGAGTCGATGGGGTAGCGTACGCTTGTGCACTAGACGCAGACTATCAGATACAGCCAATGGTCGACGATGTTGGCAAATGGTCTGGTCACTCCAGGCCGGCGACACCAACGACAGCATTAGCGATCAAAAACAGGGTAGATGGCCGATTGGTCTTCGAAAGATCGGTGGCAGTGGGAAAACACGGGCCTCATCTGGCGATGCGGGGTGCTCAGAGTAGTGGGGGGACAAAGGACGGAGGGGTGTGTAACAAAAAGCAGTCGGGCCATGGAGGAAGGAAAAAGCTTTTCTTCCTCCATGGGTTGGGGAGAGCGGCAACTAGAGGGTCGCGGAGGCAGGGTCGGCGTTTAACAATAAGAATGTATGGGCACCTTGTCGATGCCCGATCGGTGTTCGAAATTGGTTTCCCGGGAAGCTGGCAGACCATTGACTCTTTTCGCTGTAACCGTTTAGTGGCGCTCGGAGACGTTCGTTGTAAGTGCGATTTCGTGCCATTGAATCCATGTATATTTCACGGTCACGGGGATATTGTTTGTTTTAAGCGAAAGTTCGTTTTAAGTAGGGCCGTTATATGTGGGCTCGACTGTACTGGCAAACGATAGATAGTGACCGCCGTAGACCACTTGACACGCTACGCGGAGACAACATCTGTATCAGCTGCCTCTGCTTCGGAAGTTGCCAACTTCGTTCTCCACGCCGTCATTCTGCGCCTTGGCGCCCCTCGTATATTGCTGAGTGACCGTGGAAGGGTGTTCCTGTCAGAAGTGCTAAATGATGTATTGCGCGCCTCTGGAATAACACACAAGACAGCTTCAAGCTACCACCCTCAGACCGACGGTCTGACCGAGAGGTTTCATTGTACTCTTGCTGATATGATAGCCCAGACCACAGTCCAGACCACAGAAACTGGGATACTCTTCTACCATTTCTCACCTTTGCTTACAACACAACCGTTCAGCGCACCACCAGATATTCATTGTTCTACCTCAATTATGGATGTTCCCCTACTTTCTTCCTCGACATTTCCTTTTTCAGCAGTGACGTCAACTCGTCTCTGTCTTCCAGCGAGGAATACATTTCAAGACTATCCCGGTGTCGCGATCGTACTCGCATCAACACGGAAGCACGACAGCAAGATCAAAAAGTCATTTATGACGCATCCCATCGCCCCGTATCCTTCCGACCTAGTGACGAGGTGCTCTTTTTCACACCTATTCGTACACCTGGTCTGTGTGACAAGTTTCAACCACACTTCATTGGGCCTTACATAGTTATCGATCAGACTTCGCCCGTTAATTATCGTGTGACCCCACTTGTCGTCCCAACAGACCGCCGTGACCGCACCACAGAGATCGTGCACGTGTCTTGCATGAAGCCGTTCAGGCGACGTTCTCTGTCACATTGACTTGCTACGGCCAGGTTGGCCGCTTCGATGTGGCATTCGGTATGCGCTTTTTCTCATATATGCATTATCATAATCATCATCATCCGTCTTAGTTTCTGTCCTCATCTTCACTGGGTGTTACCACAATCATCATCGGGTGTGTGCATGCTCGGTCTCAGACTGCCTGTTCGCTGCTGATCCCTTGGGCTGAATAAACGCTGTCTCAACCCAGAAGTCATAATACTTATTTTCCAATGACTTACCTTCACAACTGTAGGTCCTTGAACTCATTTTACATGAGAAAACGAATGCCCCAAAAAATGCACGTTTACTTTAAAGAAGTTCGTGTTTTTTTTTCTTTATTTCTTTCTCTTTTTTTTTCTTATGCGTGGAGCACGCACGAACTTTGCAGCACGAATGCCTCGAACTCATCTATATTCTTGTGGTGCAATTCGGTTCTTTGGTCACAGCAGCCTGCTTTTTGCCTTCCAGTTGCTGAAGAATATTCACTTTCTTGCTTAGCAGAAACGGCTTCCGCATCTTCATTGCAAGGAGAGATGAACTTATTTGTAGTAGCACTGCAGCACGAACGCCGACTTGCTTTGCGGACGCGATAAGTAATCACCGAAAAGCGATGAACACGACTGACAAACAAGGCCTCCTAGAGCACATGTAGAAGTGACTAAGAAAAAAAAAGGGCTAAAAAAGAAAATTTCTCACGTTTCGTTTTCTGCTCCCTAACTCTGCCTCGCTGACCTTGCCCTCCCGTGTTGCCCTCGTCCTTCGCCTCTGCGCTTGTAAACCTGCAGTGTCGGCGTTTCAACAAAAAAAAAAAAGAGTCTCCCTTTCATTTTTTTTTCCCTCCGCACTGTCGCGCGTCTTCCGAAGAGCAAGGCATCCGTTCGTTTTGTTTGCTTGCGTACCGCTCCGGTGGTCGCGACGAATTTCAGAATGTGAGTTCGTAGTACTAAGGCATTGTTAATATGAAGCGGAACTAAATTAATGCTCGTTATTCTAAGAAGTTCGGTATTCGGAGGTACGTTGTAGTGAAATAATTTTACATTAAAACTATTAGCAGTCAGCGCAGGATTTTTTAAAAGTTCATTAGTTCTAAGAGTTCGTTGATGTGAGGTTCGTTGTACCGAGATTTCATTGTATCTGAAAATTTGTTGTGAAGATATGTTCCAACACTATACAGTAAACCCTCGTTATAACGAAGTCAGCGGGACGGCAAAAAAGTTCAATATAAGCGGTAATTCGATAAACGCTACTGCCTCATAAAAGCAAGCACAGCTATATTAGCCATGACAACTTCCCAGAAGTGGTATTCAGTGAAACAGACCTTTATGCTCAAAAAAGTCCGTCAGCTGGCATTGCCGAGTGCTTCGGCTGGGCGCGAGGAGTGCCTGCTCCAGTTTGTTCAGGCAAATTATGAGGTCATGGTCGCCGCCCGCGCACTCTACTCTATTTCGCAACAGACAGAGGCTCTTCCTGCATTTGTGCCGCTGTTGGTATTTTGCGAGGATGGCTGTTCATCTAGCGGCTCATATTTCTCATCGGGGCCTCCAAGCAAGTGGACTATTTCGGCCAGCTGTCGACCGGGGCTTTGCCGCCTTCTCCAGCGTCAGCAAAGGAAGCTTGCCCTCCCCCATCGTGTTAGCACCGAATAGCTCTGTGAGGCGTCCTTTGCTTTGTTTACATTCTGATTAAGTTCGGCCCGGTGTAGTGTATGCGCGCTTTGGCAATAGTTTGTAAAAAAAATGCCACATCGTCCAAGTTGTAAACATCTTTATCTGCGTACTGCTGAAGTAGGGGGCTCTGCTGGTGCTTGCGCTATCCATCCATGATGTCGCAGTCCATGGCTGCACTTTCACCAACGATCAATTTCGAAGACACGTCGTGCCGTCTCTTGAAACATTAAAGCCAGCCATTGCTGCACTTGAAACCTTGCTTGCCCACTTTTGCTTGCCCACTGGCGGCTAGGGCTTCAGCTTTCCCAGTTAGTGCAGGTTCATTTACAGGAAGGTCTGCACTTCTAGCGTTTTTCAGCCATTCGAGAAGCACTCTTTCCACTTCAGGATACATAGAATCACGGTTGCGCTTTCGGTTGGCTGTGAAACTCTTCTCGAAGCTGCCCATTACAGCATCCTATTCTTCAGAACAGTTGATAATGTTCACAGTGGTATTATGAATTGTCTTGTGATTGAAGACTTCTGCCTGTCTCACTTTTTCACCTCACATATCAGTTGAACTTTCTGCTCCAATGTCAGACACTTTCGAGCGGGCATTGACGGTGCCATTTTTACTTGACAGTGACTAAACACACACGATGCGCATACACAACGTCACAGGTTCACACAAACCTCGCACAACACACGCTCACGTGTGTCTTCCGAACACGACTCCGTACTGGTCACGTGACACTACCGACATAGCCAGTGGCATAGCGGTGAGCATGTTAGCGAGCGCCTCCGGCAGTTGTCTCAGTACCGGAGTTGTGTGTGAAGGGGGGGGGGGGGGGTAAAATCCGCGCCGCAGAGACTCTCATGCCATCTGCACCAGTCTCCACTGGCACGCTTTAGCCTGACTCTAGCGCGAACATTGCTTAATCAGCGCAGAAAAAGGTGCTCAGCGCGGGACGTGGATGAAAAAAGCGCGCGGGCACTTCGGCAGGGTTGGTGGTCGCTCACCCACTTTTAGCGCCACCGTGAATACGGATTCCCAACTTGTTCAGTGATTCACAACTTCGCTTTAAGCAGAGCTAGCTATCGACATGCTTTGAGTAATCCAGTCTAAAATACATGTATTGGGGTCGGGGCTGCTTGAAGCTTTGATAAAAGTGATAATTCGAATTCGTTTTAACAAGGGTTTTACTGTATCTATTCCAAGACTATTATTCGTTTACTTCATTGTAATCGATGCTTCGCGTTGTATCCGGGTTCATTATGTGGATGTTTGAGTGCGCCAAAGTGAACATAGCAGCTGTTGAAGCAGTGTTGAAAAGTTTTTGCTATTGGGGGGGGGGGGGCTGTGGCAAATATGAGTGAATCATGAACTGGTTAAGGCCTTCAAATGACACAGTATTTTAATCTAATTGTTTGGAACATTGATTCCGTTGTGTCTTTCTTGGAGCAGACAATAGATGCATTGGACCCATCTGAGCAGCTGACAGAGATGGGTCTTCACTTGCTTGACCTTCCCATCGAGCCACACTTGGGAAAAATGGTGCTCTATGCAGTTGTGCTCAAGTGCCTTGACCCAGTGCTCACCATCGTCTGCTGCCTTGCTGTCAAAGACCCTTGTAAGTGCTGCAGCTTGCCATTATGCTAAGCATTGACATTATCTATTTCATTTCAGATCTCGTACACACAAATGGTGTACAGTGAAAGCTCGTTAATTCGAAATTTTGGATAATTTGAAACGGTCGCCGCTGTCCGATTCGCAGTGCATAGGAGACCATGTGTAAAACGATTCATTAATTTAAACAGAAATTGCTGCCTCTATGGATAATTCGAAGTGCGCGTTGCCGAGCGTCAACATCGTCAAACACTAGTGGAAGCTTTTTCGGCCAAACAATAGGTGGCACGACTGTTTTTTTTTTTTTTTTTTTTTTTTTTTTTTTTTTTAGCTTCGAATGGCCTCCGAGTAGATGATTGATGTGTGGGGCTTAACGTCCCAAAATCACCATATGATTATGAGAGACGCCGTAGTGGAGGGCTCCGGAATTTTGACCACCTGGGGTTCTTTAACATGCACCCAAATCTGAGCACACGGGCCTACAACATCTCCGCCTCCAACGGGAATGCAGCCGCCGCAGCCGGGATTTGATCCTGCGACCTGCGGGTCAGCAGCTGAGTACCTTAGCCACTAGACTATCGCGGCGGGGCAAGTGGCCTGCGAGTAAAGTACGCGCAAAGTATGGCCTCCGAAGTAGGGGGAGCAATTTTTTTTTTTTTTTTTTATCGCCCTCCCGCTATCTTAGCGCCTGGCACCACTTGTATATGAGGGACGCTGAGGAGTCGGCGGAGTAGTCCTAGCAGTCCTAGGCCGCACACAGCAGCGTCACGTTGTTCCTTGAGCACATTGTTCATTCACGCCATCAAGTTGTCTTATTCCTCATCGAAGTTGCAAGATGCCGCGAGGAAACTACTGCTCTGAGACTGTCAAGTAGAAGATGGAGATTTTGCGAGAGGTTGACCAAGGGAAGTCGAGGAAATATGAAATTGCAAGAAAGCAGGGCATACCTTTGAGCATGTTGTCAACCTACATGTCCAGAACAGGATGGCCATTGAAAACGCCTATGAAGCTAAGGATTTCGGTGCCAGTCCGAAAAGGCTAAGGATAGCGAAATTCTCGGAACTGGAGTCAGCTTTGTTTATCTGGGTTAAAGAAATGAGAGCTTTGAGAGGCGCTGTCATCATGGCTAAGGCAGCCGATTTCGCCCTGCGCTTGGACATTGAAGACTTCGTCGCCTGCAAGGGATGGTTTCATCGTTTCAGGGAGCGGCACAACCTCATATTCCTCACGTTATCCGGCGAGGCAAAGGAAGTGGACACCGAAACATGCACTACTTGCAGATGCGACACCCTGCAGCAGTACTTGGAGAGCTACTCGCCACAGGATGTGTTTTAGCGCTGACGACACAATGTTATTTTTTGCAAGTTGCAGCCAAACAAGACGATCACTTACAAGGGAGACAGCTGTGCCGGTGCACAGCCTATTGCTGAAGAGCCAGAAGGTGAGGAAGACGAAGATGACGAAGTGCCTGTGCGCCCGTCAGCGTTTAAGGTGATGGAGGCACTTAATGGGGAGCGTCTCTTCTTCAGCTTTGAAGAGGGTGAAGAGGATTCCCTGCGCCGCTTCCACGCGCTGGAAGAGAGAGCTGCAACTGTGACATTCAGGGAAAAGAAGCAGGTGGTCATCACCGACTTTTTTGGCCAATAAATATTTTTCGTGCCCCCACCTCCGAAATCCACCCATTTTGCTCACTTTAATTATTTTAAATTTTGTTAACTTGAAATTCTTCAGTGTTCTTGTGGAATTCGAATTAACGAGCTTTTACTGTATATGTAGTATTTTAGCACTTTTTTTTTTTTCCGCAAAAGAAGTGTGCATTAGAACTGAGCAAACACGGTACTCATGCTTGTGGGTGCTGTTTCTTTTTCTTGCTTCTTTTATCAGTTGTGCTCCCCACACAACCAGGCCAGAAGCGACCTGCATATGTAGCAAGGCGTAAGCTGGCTGGTAACACCT
This sequence comes from Rhipicephalus microplus, assembly GCF_013339725.1. Classification (NCBI taxonomy): domain Eukaryota; kingdom Metazoa; phylum Arthropoda; class Arachnida; order Ixodida; family Ixodidae; genus Rhipicephalus; species Rhipicephalus microplus. The sequence goes on from NC_051165.1 coordinate 275,011,614, forward strand.
ACAGCGACCACATGGCTCTCCTCTCCGCATTTCAGGTTGGTGACGTTTTCAAGTTTGCTCATTGCTTGTCATATTGTAGTAAAATTTCTTGGACCATATAAGGCAAGACCTCTAAGATCATCTTCGATATTTGGCATCAAATGTCCCATTGCTCGCCTAAGGGGTCAAACAGCGTTGACGATTAACTCCTCCCTGTTACTCACAATAGGCTTGCGAAACACACTTTCTAACAGCACAACTTGATGCTCGGATCGAGGAAAATTTCAAGCGCAGGTAATGTGCCATCTGATCTAATGATGTACATGCACCATAAACATGTAAAATTCTTGAACAGAGGATGTTGCTTAAGCCAATGTTTCGACCAGTCATTTAGTCATCATCAAGGCAGAAAACTGTTTTCCTTAGTGCCATGTATATATGTGTCTTCACCCTCTCCCCTAAACATGGAAAGGGAAGTGTGGAGAGAGCTAGTCTCAGTGCTAAAGAAGGCAGTTTATGTCTAGAAGAAGAAAAAACCTCTTGTCAATGTCGACTCCACGGACCCCACATGTTCAAAGATTTTTCATCTCTTTAAGCTTCCACCTTCCTGTGAACTTCTGCCCTGTTTAGGCACTTATTATAGCGAGTTATTAGTGTCTTTGAACTACCACATGCTACTTTTGTTTCTTCTGTCTCCTTTTTTGAACTTGTAACGACTTGCTTTTCATAGCACTGTTTTGGAACTCTAGTATGCCCCCATTATGTAATGATTTTGGGACTTTAAAGTGTAATAAATGAGGTTAAGTAATGTGATAAAAAAATTCAATACTATTGATCAGTGTGGTAGCTATTCACCCATGTGAGTATCGCCAGAAGTGTTTTCGGCTGATTGCTACTGGTGCTTGTTATAATTACCAAGCTGTTATTGTTACCTTTTGTATATTGTGAAGTTAGATGAGAAAGCAACTTTTGTTGTTAAAAGGAGCATAAAGGTTCTGATTCACTGGCCCTATACGTTTATATATACAGTAGACTCTCAATAAATAGAACTTGAAGGGACCAAAAAATGTGTTTCATTTAACATAAATTTCATTTACTGAGAGCAGAACTGAGTTGCATAATTCAGGTATGAGACCATTCATATCAGAGGCAGTAGTTGCATTTAAGCAGCAGTTCTGTTTAACAAATTTTCGTTTACTGAGTGCCTATAGTTGCTCTTTTGTATTGGCCCTAGTAAGAATGCTGACTGCAGAGATCTTTTTATTCCATAGACTTTCATGGCACAAACATTGCTCATACTTCTTACAGCGTTGGCAGAAGGCCCATGCCGACAACTGTGAGCACTACTTTTGCGAGCGGAACTTTGTATCTGGTGCCACTATGTCCACTGCACTGGCAGTACGAGGCCAGTTGTTGGGCCAGCTTCGGGCATCAGGCTTTGTGCGGCCTCGTGGAAATGGTGACATCCGTGACCTCAACGCCAACTCTGATAACTGGGCAGTGATCAAAGCAGCTCTCTGTGCTGGCTCCTACCCAAACCTCCTGAGAGTTGACCGGGAGCGTCGGCAGCTGGTTGCCCAGTGAGTGCACTGTCTAGCGATGATTTTCACACTTTGTCACCACCGTTAACGTGCATACTTCTTGTTATGCTTCATAGCTATCGTGATGTCTTAATGACTGTGGCATTACTGCTGACCAGTGTTGCCAATTTAGTGGATCTTCTGCTATATCTGGCGGATTTAATTTTATTTTGAGGGGGAAAAGTTTGCTTGCAGCTGGCGGATTTTTTGAAGGGCGATTTTCATATATGGCATATTTCTGGCGTATGCCTCCCTCAGTGCATGGATTCGAAATTGCCCTGCAAAAAATAAATAAATAATTCTATGCTCTAGGCAGAAATTGTTCAATTTCAGCAAGATAGAAGGCAGCTGGTCACTCGCTGCGCTCGTCTCAGACAAACGAATCTCTGAGGCTTCAAAGAGGCTGTAAGGACTGTGTGGCAGAGGTGGAAGTGGCAACAGGAAGGCCTAGAGATGGCACCTCAGTGGGTTCCGGCGCTGCCGTCATAATCACATTGAGTATAGACAGGCAGTGCCAGAGCAAGGGAGTCTGAAATAAAGTGCGTATTCGATAAGACGTGCTGTGCGTGCTTTCGCCCTGACAAAGCAATCGCTTTCTATAGGAGAGAGAAAAGCAGGCAAGCCGTAGACTCGACAGGCCCCCTGCCGCTCATAGTGCAAACAGCGAGCCCGCTCTCAGAGGGAAGGTGTGGTGGTTAGCAAAGCAGCCATCCCCTTTTTGTTTTTTGCATTACGAAGGTAGCAGAGAACAAAGGAGCGACATCCGAATACTTTTCGTCGAAAACTGTTCCTGTTTATTCTCCATGTAACCTGACTCTCCTTCCTCTTGAGTTATGCCGAAAGTGGTATGTTAGCAGTTTAGGACAGATTGGTTGAAGGTTTTTTTTTTTTTGCTCAGCAAGTGGCTGCAATGCAAAGCATCTAGGGACGGAAAACAAGTTGTGGCGTGCAAGCACTGTGACTGTAAACTTGGCTCAGCTGATATTCAGACCTGAAAGCTTATGCGAACATCAAGAGGCATAGTGAACTGGCTGGCGGTTCGCTTAAGGGACAGCTTACAGAAGATAGTGCCTTCAACTACTGAAGATGAGTGAAGGGCAACAAAGAAGCTGTTTCGAAACAGCGTACGCGTATGTCCATTGCAAAAGGCTAAGCGGCATAACTTTTTTTTTTTTTTCATTACTGCATTTTTTGTTCATTCTGAAAAAATTATCATAAAATATGCTCCGCATAATAAATGCACCCCAAACTTTGCTCTGATTCAAAAAAAAAGTGTTCATTATGCAAGTAAGTACAGTACTGTCTGAAGAAGGGACACAGCACCTGCAAACATTTTTTTGTATGTTCTTTATTGATTTCAATGAAAGTAGCTGTGTCTTTTTATATTTGTGTGCTAATTTTAAAGATTCGATTTCTTTTCCAATGCAATATGTAGTTTTTAAATTCTATGTGCCATTTTGGGATCCATAGTTCACCCAAATTGAAAGAGTTACGAAGTTAAGCTTATCTGAATGACCTCAATATGAGTACAGTGTGCAAGAAAACAAGAATAAATGCACAAGTATTCACATACATGTATTCGCAAATGTACATGCATTCCTTAAGTTCGCAATGAATACAGTTGAATCTCATTAATTCGAACACGCTTTAGTCGAACTTCCGGTTAATTCTAATTCACAGTGAGGTCCCGTCAAAGCTATGTGTATTCCAATGGGCGAAATGCCCGATAATTCGAACGCACAAGCACTTGCAGCGGTTCAATCTAATATACCACGCTCCGAAAATGCTCTCGGCACCCCGCCCAATCCCGTAGCGGCACCTGCGACACCTAAAGGCTGCACGCGAAGGAAAGGAAAAGGAAAGGAAAGGCTGTAGCGGAATGTTTGCGCTCTCTCAAATGCCCATCTGCGATGCGCCTGTGCCACGCTTCTTCCTTTTCCGCCCCTGCCACGTAAAGACCCTTCTCCTTCCAACACCGCACGCAAAGAGAAAGAGGGAAAAAAAAAAAGAAAGCTGTCGCGTATATGGTTCTCTCTCAAGCGCTTCTCCCTTTCCAGTCCCTGCCACGTAACCCTTCTCCTTTCAACGACGCTCGCGGCAAGAGCACACAAAAAAATTGCAGATCTGCTTTTCTTTGCATGGAGAAGCTCCTCCTTTCTCGTCACGTGTTGGCCACGCTGCAACTTTGGCGCAGAGGGTATTAGCGGAGATGCAGTCGTTGTTGTCGTCAACTTTAGAGAGTGTCGACGCTGGACATTGCCGTGCGTAACTTCTCTTGCCAGGAGAATGCTGAAGCCAAATCAGACATGCTTTGCAAGCTGCGTGCGAAATCGATTGACTTGCTGCAAGGCAAACGTGTGCAGACGTGCATCACCGATTACTTCTATTAATGACGAATGGCCTGTGAATTGTGAATGAATGTAAGTCTTCTGAAACTTCCCCTCGTGCGTTAGCTCCATGCACATGCACCACTGCATGGGGAGCCCTTCGTTTACTTAGCTTTAATTAATTCAAACTTATTTTAATTCAAACAAATTTTCGGGCCCCTTCGAGTTCGAATGATCGAGATTGGACTGTAAAAGTGGTCAACATTAATTGAGAACCTCGACTATGCCATCCCTCATAGCCCACTTTATTGCTTCAAGATGCTTTTAAGATACTTTTAAGCAGTCACGGTTAGGCTTTTTGGCTTACTCTGTGAGCATCACGATTTAGATTTGAGTTAGCTTAGTATAATGAATTCGTTGATCTGGTAACAAAGTGATGTAGTAGATTTTTGACAAATGGGAGCTGAAGGGATTGGGTAAATGTATGCTGGAGATTGGTTTAGTGACAAAGGTGTTTAAAGGGACACTACAGGCAAATGACAATATATATCAGAGTGAAAGCTCAATGTCGTATTGACAACGTGGAAAACAGCAATATTCTGCACAGGGGTGCTCCACTTACCGAGAAATGAGGCTAAATATATCATGTGACATGCAACACTAGTGGGACTTTTTCGAATTACAGTAAAACCTCGTTAATTCTAAGTCACTGGGACCGTGAGAAATTTGTTAATTAGGTGGGTTTTCTCATTACTGGAACTTGAAATTATTCAAAGTAACCAGGGCAGGTCATTTGCTATGCCGGCTAGTTCGTTTCTCCAAGGGTTATGTGTTTCAGCAATACCAGGTGACAATTTCCCCGCAAACAAGGGGCAACTTTGGGCTTCGCTGCTGCTACTGCAAAAAAAGAAAGGAATGATCCAATTGATCCTGTGAAATGATCCTGTGAAATGATCCTGCGAAATCACCCAAATGATCCTGCGAAAAACATGACATCTTCGCTGCAACACAGCAGCAACACGTGGGCAGCATGTCGCCTGCTTCTCGCTGCGTAAGCACGTCATGATGCGACCATCCGCCCATTATTTCTAGTAAAATAAAAAATTTAATAATGGACAGTGTGATGAAATTCATGATGTGTTTTTGCTGGACAACATGGTCACTGAAGCTTTCGAACCGAGTTTTCGAAGTTGGCATCGCAAACGAGAACTCCGCCACCAGGGCAAGTGCGACAATTGCTGGAGCAACTGGCACTCGGAGGTTCACATACATCGCGAATTCTGCCAGACCGTCCTTCGTTATTTTTCTTTATATTCCCAGAAAGAATGGGTAAATCATGATACATTGACGTAGTGAGAGGCATGCGACATGCTGCCTGCATGTCCACATAGTATTGCAGTGAAGCATGTCTTGTTTTTTCTGGGAACGCATATTTCAGTAGATCATGTGACCGTTTTTTCTTATTTCTTATTTACAATTTATTTTTCGAGCTGGAAGTATCAAAATTAGTGTGCTTCGGCTGCCACTTAATAGTATCGCTACAGTACGTTGCCTAGTGGCTCATGAGGGCTGTCGTTCCCGCAGATTTGCAGCGAAGTCGGTATCTGAAATTGGCGCACTACACCCAAAGTTTTCGAATAAACCAGACTGGTGCTAACCACAGCTTCAAATCGCTCAGTTTTGCATTGCAAAATATGGGACCGTGGGAATATTTCGAATTAATGAGGTTTTACTGTAATCTCGATGAGCCGAGTGTCCAACTACAATTAATTGCTAGTAATCAAACGAGCTGCCATAAAGAAAAGAGACATAATAAAATGCTGCTTGATGTATAGAAGAAACAATCGCCTGGCATTGCTATGGGGAATTGTGCAAGTGGTTGAAAAGTGCCATTTTGCCTGGTTAGGCTGGACGATGGTGCCATCTAGTGGAGCCCTATTGAACCAAGCAAGCAGAAAATATTCAGTGGCCGTTGTTGCTGCTGTGGCTCCTGCTACTTTCGCCATGCTGCTACTAGTTTCAGCGGCAGCTCTGTAAAGAGGGCAACGTTGAGCACTACAACAGTGATGCTTGAAGGATCGCTTTTAGGCAGGTAATTTGAAGTGCGCTAATGCAATGAGAACCACTAAAACCTAATTTTATTTTAAAATAAGCACTTTTCTTGAGGTTTCTCAAGAAACCTCTGGACATGAGGTTTCTTGACTGCTATTTCAACAATCAACATAAACTTGATATTTGACTTTAGTTTCCCTTTAAGGGTGCAGCAGTTGGAGACAAAACTCGACAAATAAGCAGCAGCTGTCTTGTTTAATCATTAAGTCCATCTTAATGATTTTCATTTACTGAGATTCTGTTGTAATATTATTAGTTTAGCAATGTTGCTATAGCAAATATAGTTTTTGAACAGTGGATGTTACAGCTACAGCACTGTCAGTAACGTTCATACCTGAATTTCAATGAAGTGCAGAGTTGCGGATACAAGTTTTCAATGCTATTACTATCCCAGACATTTCTCTGCAAAATACTACCATGTTACAGCATCAGAAGCACACTGTGAACTATGAGGACAGCCCAACTTGCTAGAATTTGATGTCTGGGTCTTCTTTCTACAGCTTACTTCTTGCATCCTGAAAATGTGGAATGGTTTATTTATCTCAAAGTAAATGCTACTGAATCTTTCATAACATTCACCAAATAGTATGGTGAATGGGTTTATCGCATGGTAAAGCTGTTATAATATTGGCAGGTACATGTAACACTAGTAGGTTGGATTCAATAGCCCTTGAGTAAGCTTAATTTAAAGAGGTCAATCAGCATCAAAGAGCACTTGAATCAGGACCATATTGTATTGATTTCAGGCTGAAGAAGTGAACAGATAGTATTTTATCTTTGAAAGAATCGTTTTGCAATCGATCGGATGAACACAGGATGGAAGAGACAGAGCAAACGGAAAGAGCGTGATCAACTCAAGTTGATGTGTTTACTTTGTCTTTTCCCTCGTGTGTTCGTTCCATCTAATGGGCAATAATTCCCTGCGTAGATATCCACCAATTCGTCCAACAAGACATTCTTCTAAGATATTTCATCCCGGCAACAGCTTTAAATTCTGCAGTCGGAGAGTGCTCCATAAGAACCTGCATAATCTGTGCCTGCACAGGCGTGCCTCACGAGTCCGGTTCAGCTCGCGTTCCGTCCTGTCCCAGCCGGATCCTCACAGCTTGGGTGCATCTGCAGCTGCAGCCAACGCTCGTGATAGTGTCATTGCCTCCTTGCCCACTGACTGGCTCATCTATGGCGAGCTGGCCAGGGCAGGGCCCACAGCCTTTGCCAACATGTGTACGCTGGTCTCACCTGTCACGGTGGCACTGTTTGCTGGCCCTCAGCGCCTACCTCTGGATGCCCTGTATGAGCCACAAAATGGTATGTGCTACTTTGGCCTGGCTTAAAACGAGTACTATTAAAACAAAAGTTTCATTATTATTTTTCTGATGCAATAAGTCGCCAATGACCCAGCTATCACATGTGGAATCCCAGTCACTGTTTCAGTTCAAGAGATTGCCTAGAGGGATGAGACCTGGAGGGGTTTATTGACAAACAAAGCTGGCCACGTGAGCACACAAAACAGCAATGCACGTGCCATCTGCTCCGTGCACGGCAAGTTCACGTTGTTCAGTACGATAAACAGTTAAACCTCTTTATAAGTGACACTGATGTAAGGAACAATTGGGTGCCAACATCAAATTAGGGGTTGATCAGAAAATGAGAATTAGTGCAGTTGTAGGAAGCATGGCCACATATTGTTTGAAGCACCCTTTTAAGCTCCTAAGGCAGCAGGCTCCACATACATGGCACGATGTGCTCACATGGGTGTGTCCCAACAAATTAGTATATTGCAACATAGTTTACATATGGCACGGTGTGCTCACATGGGTGTGTCCCAGTAAATTAGTATATCACAACAAAGTTTACATTTGGTAGTTTATATGTAATGCCAAGTTTAGAGGGGGGATTTATATCATGACAGGTGCTATGGTGTAATAAAATGGGACAGTGTGTCTTCTTCGTAGCAATGAAACAAGAGAACTGTGGTCACTGAGGTGATGATGCCACTAGAAGGGTGGCCTGAGTTAGCGGTGTGCCTGGCTTACAACATTCTAAAGTGCAGTGTGAAAACCTTCTGGAGTTGTTGAGCAAAATGTTCTTATAACATGATCAAAACTATGATTGTTTGTGAGATTTGAACACTTTGCTACACCTACACATTCACTACACACTTTCACATTCTTTATTCTCCACGCCACATATTCAACATATTCGGCTTCTCCCTTCATACCCTCATCTGTGTCCTCCCGTATTCCTGCGTGCACATGCACGCCCCCTTCTGTTCACTCGACACTCGCACTATCTCGTTCCTCCACATCAAGCATACACAGCCTCCGAGACCTGCACCCAATCCACACTCGTGCCATCTCGTTTCTCCATTGCCAACCGCACATGGCCTCTGAGACCCGCTCCTAACACACGTGCACTCCTTACTCCATCTTAATATCCCAACTCCCCCCCCTTCAAATCGTGAGTTTGTGGCGGACGGTAGAAGTAAATGGTTCGTGATATAGCACCAACTGATCAGCATGGGCGATAGTGCTACGACGTCCAGTTGCTGGGTCACTGAGGATGAAGTCATTTTCAGCAACATGCTTGACCACACTATAAGGTCCACCTTGTCGTGGTACCAACTTGGCTGAAACACCCTTGGGTGCATCACTCAAGGTGTGAGTGTCCAAGAGCACAAGGTCACCTTCTTTGATGCTTGTTGACTGTTGACGGCGATCATAACTTGACTTCTGAGTTCGCCAGGCGGCTGCTTGGTGCTTGTTAGCATACCTGAAGGTGTCTCCAAGGTTCTGCAGCAAGCGCATGGTGTGCCGCTTCTGGAGGCTCTGTGTCCTCCTTGTATCCTGGATGTTCCCACAGAGTGCACAACTCTCTGTCATAGCAAAGCAATGCTGGAGTGCGTATATCCGGTGACTGTGCTCTCCGATGCGCGCATGGCAGGGCCGATCTCGGGTATATGGCTGTCCCAGTCTTTATGCTTTTAGACTGTTTGATCATGCCATTGTGGAGCTCCACCATCTGTTCAGCTGGTCGGTAAGGTACAGTATGGCGATCCTTGATTCTTCAGTATTTGAGAAGGTTGCACCATAATGAGCTAACAAGGCTTCCCGTTCTCACTGGTGATAGCTAGGGGTGTCCCATGGCGACAGACGACCTGAACCATGCACTCCAGTATTTTTGCACTGGTTGCTGCTTGTCGAGGGTACAGCTTGTGCCCTGACAGATAGCACAGCCCTGCACATACTTTTATATGTCCGCCCGCATGCCCAGCGAGCGAATCATGCCGCCACTCCTTTTAAAGTTTTGAAAAACCCTGCTTGAACAGCCATGGGGTCGTCATGTGCCATTTTCAATGCCAGATGCCGGAGGTGGGAAGGCAGCAATAGTACCTTTTTGTTGCCTTTTATGCTGAACTAGCAGTTCACTTGGCTCTAGTTCTGCTGTTTCTCCAAGATCATGAAAAAGACGATGAGCAGGGTCGGGTCTGAATTTAGGAGCACAACCACCTGGACCACGGTTTTTCTGTTTTGAAAGACGGCTGTCACGAGCACGGTGTCATGTCGTCCTCCAAGGCAACTGCTATGCTCAAATGTAATTTTCCCTACAGGTTTTTGAGCAGCAATGGGAAATAGTCTCTCAGGCAAGCTGTCATTAAGGTGGTCCTACTCAGGGCTTATGCGGGTATACATTATTTGCAAGCCTTCGCCTATGCTCAATTTTGAAATTGAAACCCTGCAGCTGGAGGACCCAGCACTTGACTCCAGGCGAAGCTTGTTTGGTGCTCAACATCTATGGTAAAGATGAGTAAACACAGTGCATCTCAAACTCTATAAACTCAAGATACGTGCTGAATTTGTCCACCTCGCACACCACTGCAAGGCATTCTCACTCCTGGACAGTATAGTGGCTTTCGACCTCCATGAGAACCCTGCTAATGAAGCAAACTGGCTGCAGTCCATCAGGGCCAGCCTGCAGTAGCACAGTGGCAGTGCCAATGCCATTTGCATCCATTTTGACTACAAAGGGTCGTTTTAGATCTGGAAGGCTCGTAACGTCATCCTATTCTAAGGACTGCCTTAGCACAGTGAAAGCTTGCTCTTGGCCCTCTTCCCACAGCCATGGCTCATTCTTCTACTTCAGGACAGTGAATGAATGTGCTGTCAGTGAGAAGTGTGGTATAAAGCTGCGATGATAACCAGAAAGTCCAAGAATTCTTCAGGTGACTGCGTGTGCTGAATCCCGTGAACCTCAGTGGCTGACTTCCTGAGGACCGCGGAATGCTGTCAGCTGTCAGTCGAAATGCCAGCGTCTTGGGGACTTGAGGCATGGGCGCGGCTGTCACAAGCCTTTAGAGACAGCCGTCACAATTTGCTGGAGCTGTATGGCAAAGCCATCTGTCGGCCTCGGGAGATGTTGAGAAGCTCCTCTGGCCCATTTACCACGTCCATCTCTGTAGTCATGTTGATCCCGAACGAGCCCCCACTTGTCAGACTCGACGATATACTTCACGACCCACACGTTCACTACACACTCTGGCATCCTTTATTCTCTGCGCCACAGATCCAACATGTCCGACTTCTTCCTTTATACCCTTGTCTCTCCACTCCCGTAATCCCGCGCACCCCCTTCTGTTCTCTCGACACTCTCGCCATCTTGGTCCTCTATTGTCAACCACACACAGCCTCCGAGAGCCGTGCCAAACACACGCGCATTCTCTACTCCATCTCATCTCTCACAACTTCAACACATTTTGATGCGTTATTGCAATAAATAAGGCTGTTTTTGTGTCCTCTAAGCTTGCGCACTTCTTATCGCAGAACATTGTCCCAGATCATGCGCATACTTGTTTTTCTTATTCTAGAACGCATAAAAATTAATGTCATTGCCCATTCTACACATACCTACACCTTCCTAGGTACTGTCACATAAAATTGAAGTTACGTGAGCAAATCCACCAGGAGGTTCGGAAGGATAATAGTGGCAGCTTCAGGGGAGTTTCACAGCAACCCTTCACCAGTATCAGCAGCCAGGAAAGTGATTGCAAAGTGTTCAATAATAATATATAACGCTCAATGATGAATGCTGCTCCATTTCTTCCGATATTTTACTCCTGAAAGAGGAGTACAAATGCAGCTAAATGCCTCACAATGTATTTGGGCTGTTGGGTGCATTAGCTGTGAATTAGCCTGTAATTTCATTTGATCTGCAACAGCTGCAATGCATCAGGCTTTTGCAAACACTGAGTCTGCCATGCTCGTGCAAATTTTAATGCATCATGGTAAACAGAAAAAAAAAAAAGCAAACGAGTTTTATATGAGAGCACACAAAAAGCATGGCCACTACAACTACTAATTTCAGCTGCTTTCTATCTTCGCTTATCGTAATTTACGTCAGGGTGCAGCAACAGATGGTGACGCAGTAGTCTGGTGTGTAATAGTGCTGCAGGCCGTCATCGCAAAAAAAAAAAGCTATGTGTATGTCACCATGTGGCACACTGTCCCACAATGCAAAGCTGAGTCTTGCAAAGCTAGACGCAACAAAGCAAGAGATGCTTGGGCTCAAACTGATGGTGTTTGCACAGCGATATTGTTGAAGTCTTGGTGCCAGCATTCACACGATCGTTATTTTTGTGTGGTTTTGTCATCTACTTTTATTGCGATAGCAATTATATGGGCACTCTCTGCTGGATTTTGCTGCTGGCGTCAACGTCACTCACCGTATATGTATACATATCTATATATATGAAAATGCAAGGGAGAAAAACCCAGAAAAAGGCTCCGGCGTGCGGCATTGAACTTGGGTTCTCTCAGTCGTGAGTGGGAGGCGTTAACGACTGAGCCACCGAGGAGCACGTTCTTCACCGCTAGAACGGCAAGCTATTTATATCTACCATTTACCGCTGCTCACAGGCATGTCGGGGGGAATTATCGCGTTTTCAGCATTACCAGCAAGATGGCGCAATGAGCACGCGTCGCCACATTGCGCGGCGGCACGTGTTCTAATCCCCTATACGTACTTTGCCCCCGCTTAGAAGAGGAGAGCGACGCTCTCGTGCCCCCTTATCTCGCAGTGGGGAGGAGGGGGGGATCGTATGTCTTGGCTGGCCTCGGGCTTTACCTGGAGCAATTCTGTTGTAGTTACCTGGTGCACAAAGGTCATTGCAGTCTCCATTTGCGAAAAGCGTGCACTTTTCAGAGAGAGTGAAGTAACAACTCGGACACTTATTCACGTGCATCTGTACCTGTGAGTACGTTTCGTATGTCATTTGTGCGAGAGAAGCGCAGGACACATTTCGATCTGCTTTCCATTCTGCATGTGACCTTACAATTTCTTGCTATCGCGTTCATTTCTTTGCCTTTATGGTAAAGGTGTGACTTTTTTTTTCTCTTTCAATGTCCAGCTAGGACCACTGGCCTTGGAGAAGACAGCGACAGTGAAGAAGAGGAAGAGTCAGAGCTGCAGAAGTGCATGCTCAAGCTGGATGACTGGATTTCCCTCAAGGCAGAGCCTGAGGCAAGAGAGTGCCACTTAGCTCTTAAAGGGGGCTTTGCAACACTTTTTGAGCATGGTCAGAAAACACTGCCGATCGGTAGTACATAGAGGCTTCCCAGAACACGCTAGCCAAATGTTATAGCGCAGCACGCAGCCTGCAATTCACAAGAAATAATGAAAGTCAGCTGAAAATTGCATTTTCTTCTCTCGACAAGTGATGGAAGGAGCTCAAAAATCACACGTAGATTGCCCATTTATCAGCCATTGGCTAATTTGAACTTGGCGCGCTCGGTTGTTAGAGAGATTGCCACGAGAGGCCGTCACTTGTTCACGCGCACACGCAAGATCACACTGAAAAAGTTGCGTATACGAAAAAAAAGAAAAAGTGCTCAAGGTCACGAGGCGTGCGTGACATTTTTGTTTGCCCCTCCCATTCCTCCCTGCTTAGCTTCAAGCGCTTTCGTTAGTATGAGAGAAGAGAGAATGCGATCGCAGCATGCGACAAATCTTTGTAACTCCGCTCATAATGGACGGATTCTCAAAATTTTTGTGGCTTTGAATTTTGAGGCGATAAGCTCTTTTAGTGAATCCATTCTATGGTTACCTGAAAAAGTATTTTAGGGCCCCTTTAGTGCTTTCTATGTAGCCAGTGAAATGTCTAGTCTATAAGGAACGTGCTTTGGAAATCTCTCTTAGGCACCTGTTGCAGTAAAGCATTAGAGGATGTTTTATTAAAACAAGAACTGCAGTCATGAAAAAGATAAAGAAGAAAGCTTGGAAACTCGGTAGAGTATGCATTTTGGTTGGTTGGTTTGGATTTTCAGTAGAAAAACAGCACTAGAAGGACAAGAAAAGAAAGAACACGGACGGCGGCACTGACTAATAACCAAATATGTATTTTTATTCTTGCAGTCAGCATATCATATACTTCACCACGATCTCACTGAAACAGAAAAGCACAGGCCGAGTTTTAATTTTTTCTCTTTTTTCGTTGCAACAGTGGTGACATATATTATACCGGGTGTTTCAAGAAATGTGCCCAATGTTCTTTAAAAATCACAGAACGGAGGTATCTGTATGTTTGTTACTTGTGGCATTGCCTTTCCTGTGGCAGAACGTGTTTTCAGATCTGTAATACATTATTATGGCAGTAATTATAGAAATTAACACAATTAACTTTTTAACCAGTAGTGATAGCTGGTTGAGTCAAATGGGCAATTTCAAGCCCTTCCTTTGAATAATCCAAGGCCACTTTGCAATTTTGGAAAAGTGGCCACTGGTAATCACTGTGGAGCGATGCAATGGAGAAACAAAAACCGATGCACCAAACAGCGCACCTACCATTCACTTCGACAACGCCCTCAGTGATGACACTGTTTCCCTCGCCGTTATCAACCATGAATTTAGACACTTCGCTTTGAGGCTGCTTATCAATGCTCGCTTATTCTTCTCCACCAATGCGAGGGAAACAGTGTCGTCATTAAGGGTGTTGTTGAAGTGAATGGCAGATGTGCTAATTAGTGCTTAGTTTTCGGTTTCGCCAGCTAATTTGGCCAGATTTCATTGCTCTGCAGTAATTACCAAGGGCCGCTTTTCAAAAATTTCAAAGTGCATATGAACTATTCGTAGGAAAGGCTTGAATTTGCCCATTTGACTCGACTGGCTATCGCCACTGGTTAAAAGTTATTTTAATTGTGTGAATTTTTATAATTACTGCCATAATTAATGTTTTTACAACATCTGAAGATGTGTTCTGCCACAGGAAAGGCAACATCGCAAGTAGCAAGCAGATATCTCCTTTCTGTAACTTTTAAAGAATATTAGACTAATTTCTTGAAGCACCCTGTATGCTGATTGGGAGGCTAAACATATTTGGTTGTTAGTCAGTGCCGGGGCCTGTGTACGTTCTTGTTCTGTCTATTTATCACTGTTTCTCCACTTGACCCCAACGCCCTGCAGCGGTGGTCTAGTGGCTAAGGTACTCAGCTGCTAACCCGCATGTCGCGGGATCGAATCCCGGCTGCGGCGGCTGCATTTCCGGTGGAGTTTTTGGAGCCCTCCACTACGGCGTCTCTCATAATCATATGGTGGTTTTGGGATGTTAAACCCCACATATCTATCTATCTATCTATCTTGACCCCAACCACTCACTATTTATGCGTCGTGAAACTATCACAATTCAGGCACACATCGACATCCCCTTCCACTAATGCACATCGCACCAGATAAATGACAGCTAGTTTTTATCTCTCGTGAAATCGTTTGCATACCCACAATAAAGCAGGCCCGGCACCAGGATTGTTTTATTGGGAAAGCACCTATGACAAATGAGCTTTTTAGAGGATGGGGAGAGGTTAACTTACGCATTGCGTTTTGAATATGCTTGCTGGAGAGGGGGGTGGGAGCTGGGGGCAGCTGCTTTCTCGAACACGCACCCTGCTGGCGTTTCCCCTATGTTGAAAAAGGCAGTCACAACAGCTTTCGTCTTTTTGACTGTTGGCCTCACAGATAGGTCACAGTAGTTGTGGGTTGGCCAATGAAGGTGCTTTTGTCACGTAACCCCTGTGGTCCAAACTAAGCAACTAATTACTCTGCCAACCTGTCTTGCAGGGTGGCCGCCTGGCATTGCACCTGCGCCAGAAGCTGCAGGCACTGTTTCTGCGCCGCATGAATTCCCCAGGCAAGCCGTGGTCTCAGTCAGATGACGCCGTGATTCGTGCCGTTGTTGGCGTGCTTACGTCGGAGGAAGAGGCCCTGAATCTTCCGCGACCGCCTCCGGGCATTGGACAGCGACCACGGCCGTCTGGTGCAGATGCCTACTCGTTACCTCCACCAGCGGCCGAGTAATGCACTTTGTCTTGTTGCACGTTGGTTCATTGCCATTTATCTGCAGCTATTGTGAATTGTGGTCTTTCTCTCTCTTACTGCCTTTGCATAGCAAATGTAGAATTACGGTTCTTGTAATTTGTCACCTTGAGAAACCCTGAAAGCGTTTACAGAGCTATGCAGGATTCCTCCCATTTTCCACTGATGTGCTTTTATTATATAGAGAGCAAGGTGGAGACTTCATTACCTTGTCAAGAATACCATTTTATTCAGTGCATTCCAAAAGCAAAAACGTTTTTTGAAAAAAATTGTTGTTTGATGCTCTCTAGCTCAGTTGATGCCAAACTACAGACTCTCATAAATAGGGAGGAAAATGACCAGGATGAATTTCGTACTTTGAGAAACATGTGGAATTTGTTTAGTCATATTCGTGATGGTCAGAAAAACGCTTGATGATTTCACCCGCATGAAATGGTTTGTTCGGTCTCATTTTCTTTTGCTGGTAATGATTGATGAGCATTTTTTTCAGTCATACTGAAACTTCTAAAGCTTAGTACGTACAGTGTCCTGGCGCATTATAGGAAATTGGATATGCAGTGCAGAAGTGCTTGAATTATGGCTGGATAAATTGAGCAGGAAAAATAGCACGAAAGAATGAAATGTAAAGAGAGGACAGATGATGGTGTCATTGTCTGTCTATACCTTTTTTTGTTATTTTGCATTGTTTTTCTGCTGAACAGATAATACATGAAGTTATAGTAACTTCACACATTTTGAAGTTTTGTTTGTATGTTTTCTTCATTCTGGCGGCTATTACACAAAGTGTAGCTGTGAGCCCATGTTTTTTTTTGTTCTTCTCCACCAGTGATCTCAGGAGCCAGGGTGGGGCGGATGGTTTTGCCGGTCGGCGGGCGGTCCTCCGTCGTGGAGGGTCCTTGGAGTATGGCCCGAGCTCATCACCATCCTCTCGTAGAGGCTCTGGTGCCAGTCTGCCAGCAACTCCTTTGGGTATGGGACGTTCAGACGCAGGTAGGGGTGTACTACAAGGACCATGGTATAAAAGTTATCTATCTTAGACATTTTGACTTTGATATGTGCCAGCTTTTAAACAGTATGGAAGATCCATGTAAAAATTAACAGGTTTCCATGGTTACTATTCTTGATTTTGATCAAATTTGCTTCAGGCACAAGTTTTTTGACCTCTGCAAAATATCGTTTATACTTGTACAATGGCTCCGCCTGTGTAAAATCTACACCCAGAACTTAGGTATACAGTCGAATCTCATTAATTCGAACACGCTTAATTCAAACTTCCGGTTAATTTGAATTCATGATGAGTTCCCGTCAAAGCTATGTGTATTCCAATGGGCAAAAACGGCCGGTAATTCGAACGCGCAAGCACCTGCGACAGCTCAATGCTGCGCGCGAAGGAAAAGGAAAGGCTTCGGTGGAGTGTTTGCTCTCTCTCAAATGCCGATCTGCAACGCAACCGTGTCACGCTTCTCCCTTTTCCGTCCCTGTCACATAAAGACCCTTCTCCTTCCAATGCCACGTGCGAACAAAGACAGGAAAGAAAAGAAAGCTGTCGCTAGGTTGAATGAATGTGTGGTTGAAGGAAAGGGAAAAGGCACTATCTTCTGCAGCCCTTGCGGGAGCACGGCTCTGTGCCTTGAGGGGGGGGGGGGTCTCTCACGTGCCGGTGCCACGCTTCCCCCTTTCCCATCCCTGCCACGTAACCCTTCTCCATTCAACGACGCGCGCGAAGAGAGCAAAAAAAAATTGGTTTTCTCTCAAATGCTGATCTGCTTCTCTCCGCGTGGAGACGCTCCTCCTTTCTCGTCACGTGCTGGCCATGCTACGGCTGCGTAGCGGAGAGGCTCCGCTGCGCAGTCGTCGTTGTCGTCTTTAGAAGGTGTCGGCGCTAGACATTTCCGCGTGCAACTTCTCTTGCCAGAAGAATGCTGAAGCAGAAGTAGAAATGCTTTGCTAACTGTGCGCAAAATCGATTGACTCTCTCCAAAGCAAACGTGTGCAGTTGCGCATCACCGATTACTTCAATTATTAACGGATGTCCTGTGATTTGCGAATAAATGTAAGTCTTCTGAAACTTCCCCCTCATGTGTTAGCTGAATGCACATGCACACTGCATGAAGAGCCCTTCATTTATTTAGCTTTCATTAATTCAAACTTTTTTTAATTCGAACTAATTTTCGGGCCCCTTCGAGTTTGAATTATCGAGATTCGACTGTATTTAAACATTACTTGTGCATTTGCCACTGCCATTTATTTTTTAGATTTTTCTTATCTCTGAAATTTCCTACCAGTTGTTCGGAAGTTCGAGACCGATGTAAAATGTGTGCGACAATCGTGCTCCTAAAAAGGCACACTCAGAAAAACAAATGCACAGAGGTGCCCTTTCAAAGGTGCCCTTTCAGAGGCAAGCTCAGAATATTTCTGGAGACAAAATACTTGCTTCTGCCGCACATAACAGAGATGTGGAGCGACGGCTGTGCAGTGTGAACGGAAATGATGCACATGAAACAAAGAATCCATCACATTGAGACAGAGGTGTCCAGATTATCACATTTAAAGCCAGCAATTTATAAATTCAGCACTTCATGAAGCAAAAGAACCTTTCTCTTCGCTACTAACACACTACTAACGATATCTAGGAGATAATCATGCCAAGGAAAGTCTAGGGGATGGTATTAGAAGTAATTGTAATATAAAATATAGGGAATATCATTAGAAGTAATCATCCGAGCACATTTACATTACAATTACTTCTAGTAACATCTCCTATACTTTCGTTGGCATGATTGCCAGTTCGATCTCATTATTATTGTGTCTAACAAGTAGTATATGCTGTAGTATTTTACAACCGATTTCACAATAGACCTCTACCGCAATGCGTCACAGCATGACGTCACTGGTGCACGTGCAAGGCGGTGGTTGGCAAAACACTCCCGCCGGTGGCTGAGTGGGGTGCAGTCGCTCAGTGCTTGGTGAAATTATTTTTTTTTTTGTTTTCGAAAGCCTAATCTTCATCTCACAGTGGCAACATTAGCTGTGGTATGTGTCAGAGAACATCTAGGTGTGTGATAAAGTGCGTGATGAAATATTCCCCACGCTGGCTGGCTTTTTAGCTAGGAGAAATAAAGACGTGGGGCGGCCTGTGCGAGGAACAGCGGCATCGTCTTCGAAAATGTGTAGTGTTAACTGTGGCGTGTAGTGTGCGTTAAGAAGCATTGACAATATTGGTTTCCCTTTACGGACAGTGAAACTGGGAATATTGTGCGTGGTGTGTGCAGTGTATTGAATAACACGATGTGTCCTGTTTGCGAAAATACCGATATTCGGTTTCAGTAACCAGTTTTTGATGAAACTTTACGATCTGACATTGTAGTCAAGGCAGAAATACATTTGACGCGATCATCTGTGAGTACATCTCAGCGAATGCACAGCGTGCAGAAAAATAAAAGTGCATGATCTCGGGGTGATATATACGACTACGCATTAGCTATAAGCATGTTGTAGCGTTGCCGAATCTGCATAAGCGCTTCACCACGGCTATAACTCGTACTATCGAATGCCCGATACGTCTATTTTTGTTTCTTATCTACTTTGTACTTTTACGGCTCGATCCTTACGAAGTGACAATGCACATATGGAGTGTGTATCAGGCCTAAAGGAGCAATATAGGTACGAACTGTGCCATATAATATTAGATATTATTAAGATGTCAAGTTTTACATCACATGAATTTTTACGGGTTATTCAGAAACGGAGCGGCAGAATTTTACTTTGATTTTCACGAGAAAATGTTAACCTCAGCCTAACCCACGGCAAGAAGTGTTTTTTTTTTTTTGTTTTCCATTCATTTCCGATCAGATTTTTGGGCAATCTTATCCGTGACGTTGCGCACAGCAGCTCAGAATCATGCACGGCTGCCAGGGTGGGGCGGATGGTATCTTTGCTTGTACTTCGTTTAAAACTGCATTGCACATGCCACAATGGAAATTGAATAAGTTTACATCCATGCCATGCAAATATTTCTCAAAGTGCTAGTAACCATGTACACTTAAAATGTTCGCTTTTGAAAAATATCAGATTTTTTTGTGGGTGTTTGCCAACTGCGTGGGTGAAGGCCATTGCATGCCAGTCGCGTCTCTCAGTACTCCAAACAAAGTTTCTCCATCCATTCAACTACGACGAGCATATTTACACACTATGAGCAGTGAACCTTCCACGACCCCCTTATTTCAAAAGCTGTGACTTTAGAACATAGCAATGTAGAAATTTCTGTTGAAGGAATGCAGACACGCAACTCTGTTATGCGGAAAGATGCCGCCGGAGGAGTTTTCTTGCCAACCAGCACCTGCTCCGAGAGAGGGTAGGGGGGGCAGGGTGCTGCCCGCAGTGACGTCACATTGTTTACAAACAGTGAGAGGTCTATTTCTCGACCTTTAATGCAGGTACTTATCGAAAGAGTGGTAACAGTTCGTAGTTACACTAAATTTTTGCTAACGAAGAACAAGCAAAGTGGAACCCTGTGTGCTTTTGCTGTTGAATTACTTCAGGGAAAAAAGTATCCCAGACATGGTTAACAGCCCGGGCTACCTGAATCTTGAGATTGAAAAGCCGCGTTTACGACACATGCTCTAGTATAAGTGTTGGCGAATGCAGGTAGCTCATGGTGCTCGGACGATCGGTCCGACTGCTCATCCCTGCGCTCAACAAGCAGTGGCCAGCCCAGTCCGTGTGGCCCAAGTCCCAGGCACACAGTGACTGGTCACCGTCGATTCTTCATCATCAAGGCGGGCTCACACCGGGCTGTGGATGTCTCTCTTTCAACGGGCCTGTGGTCCTTGGGACCCAACACAGATCGCAAGATACAGCCAGCAATCAGGGTTTGTAGCTGGGTGTTCGTGTTTTGCTGAAATCTGCAGAGTACTGGGTGCCATGGGAGAAAAAGGTATTTTTTTTGGCTGTAAGGCAGAGTCATAAGCTGCACGTATTGTTGGATTTGCCTTGGCTACGCGCAATGAAACACCCTATTTGCACAATTTAAACATGCTCACGATTGTAACATGCAGTAGTATTTAATGCCCAGAAACCAGCTTTCACATGGATACACTCCGCTGTTACAGGTAGCGACCTTGCACACAGCTCCCGGACGAATTCGGCGATAAGCGTTTCCAGTTCGGGGTGCACTGCAGTCCGTCCACAAAACTTTTTTTTTTTGGTTGCTGCAGGATGCAATGTACTGCTTTTGACTCCTCCAGTATCGAACGCTTTCTTTCGATGCAACAAATTCCTGTTGTGCCGCCAGGTTGCCGTGCGCTTGCGTTTACTCAATAGCTTTTTTCCTAAAGCCAATCGTAAATTGCCATCGACTACCGCTCATTGCTGAAGGAAATAGAAAAAAGAAAAGAGCTGACTGACAGTAGATAACCGAGGCAAAATAGTGTTGCTAGAACACTGTAGGCCTAGCCTTGCCTAACAGTGCCGCTGCTGACGCTCACGATGGCAATGAAGGCTTTCGACTTCAGCTGCCTATTGTTGCGAGACTTCCACATTTTTTCCTGTCAATAACCATTATACAAGATGAAAGTCGACTTTTCATTGCATTGTTTTTTTTTTAGTTCGACCCATATTCTGGCTTGCATGCAGTCAACGTCAGACTAAAAGTGACCCCATCAGATTTTTAATATGCTTCACCTCATCACACTTCTGTACTGCGACAAAGCTGCCTTACAAATGCGATAGCGTCGGTTTACGCTCTGCTTGACATTGCGCTGCATTTTTATTGGCCTTTTTTTTTTTCGTTCACTGAATATGTCCAGCGGTGCGAGGAGGCAGTACTCGGCTGCGTTTAAACTAGATGATGTTAAGTTCGCAGCAGCGAACGAGAATATGGCTGCTCAGCGCCGCTTTGGTGTATCAGAAAAAAGCGTGCGCTATTGGAGGGCGCAGAAAGGGAAGCTGCAGATGTGCAATCCTCGAAAAATGTCGTTTCGTGGACGAAGTGCCGTTCATCCGCAGCTGGAGGATAAGCTAGCGGACTTTGTGCGGAAAGTTCGAGCGCGCTCGTTGCCAGTGACCGTGGATACCATTCGCAGGAAAGCCGTGGAACTCGCTCGGGGAAGCTGGGCTCACGAGAGAAGAGTTTCGTGCACCGAACTCTTGGGTGCGTCGATTTATGCGACGCAAAGGATTTTCTCTACGACGGCGCACATCCATCTGTCAAAAGTTGCCGGAGGAGTTCGAGGACAAGCTCATAAACTTTCAGCGCTTCATAAACCGGCTTCGGGAGCAGAACGACTACATGGTGGGGCAGATTGGCAACACCGATGAGACCCCCGTGTGGTTTGACATGCCTTCGTCGACCACGATCACGCGGCGCCAAGGATGTGAAGCTGCTGTTCACTGGCAACGAGCACTCGCGCTTCACCGTCATGCTGGCATGCACGGCAGATGGTAGAAAGCTTCCGCCCTTCGTCATTTTCAAACGCAAGACAATGCCGAAGGAAGTGTTCCCGCCCGGTGTTGTCGTTCGCGTCAACAAAAAGGGATACATGGACGAGGCCATGATGCTCGAATGGATACGAGTGGTGTGAAACCGTCGACCAGGTGCACTGCTGCGTCTTCGCAGCATGCTGGTGTTGGATGCGTTTCGTGGCCACTTGACCAACGCAGTGAAACGCGCACTCGGCGACGGGAAAACGGACCTCGCAGTGATACCAGGTGGTATGACGTCCACCCTCCAGCCGCTCGACGTTGTACTAAACAAGCCGTTCAAGGACCGAGTGCGGCTGGAATACTAAGAGTGGATGTCCGGCGACAACCCCAAGACACCGACGGGCCGCCTACAGTGGCCTCCGCTTGTGACTGTTTGTGGCTGGGTGCTTTCCGCCTGGCGCTCCTTGCCGGATTCCATGGTGGAAAATTCTTTCAAGAAATGTTGCATCAGCAACTCGCTGGATGGCACTGAAGACGACGCACTGTGGGAGGCTGTCAGGGAGAAACTCTCGTCTTCAGAAGCCAGTGGTGCTTCGTCGGACGAATAGGAGCAGTTGCGATGGTGGTAGAGGGGAGCTCCGACGATCGGGATGCGGTGCGCCAATTCGCGAATAAATGTGGTTCGGCAGTTTTGGGTTGTTTTCCTTTTTTTTTCTTTTTCGGTAACCTGAACTTGGGGGGTCGACCTATATTCCCACTCGACCTATAGTCCGGTTTATACGGTACATCGAATTCTTTTTCTTTCTTTCGGCTCTTTTCAGAGCCACCTAAACGATGCATTTGTTGAATTGCGATGAGAGCCCTGTACTCCTGCTGCTACTTTCTCCATCAGCAAAAAATATTTGTCAAAGGGCATGTTTTCGTTTGCACTTGTTTTTCCGGACTACCTGATTTTCGGACATTTTCAAGGTCCTTCGAGGGTCCGGGAAATAGGACGTCTACTGTATTCAATTCTTCGTAGATTGTGAAGCATTTTATACACTGAACCTTTCAGCGGGTGTTACCTTGGTGCATTTTCTCTTGTTCTTTTTCGAGCATGTTTTTTTTTGTGTGTGTGTGTGTGTGGTTTGAATGTCCCAGGAAGATGAATTGTGCATTGCTTATGTGGTTCAAAGGGACACTAAAAGTCAAATAACAATTTACGTCAGAGTGAAAGCTCAATGTATGACAACATCTAAAACGACAATGTTATCAACAACAGTGCCCTACTTACCGAGAAATTAAGTAAATGCACAAGAACACAAGGGCCGCTGTAGAACATTCTCAATATAATCCCGATTACATCAGACATACCGCCTACAATTAACCACTAGTAATTGACCTAGCTGCACTAAATATAGAACCTTCCGTGCATCAAGAGCTGCAATAAAATGCTGCTTGTTCGTTTCTGTTTGGTTCATGAAAAAGAGAACTGCCGGACGTTACTATGGGGAATGGCACGAGTAGTTCAAAAATTCAATTTTCACGTGGTTACGCTGGAAATGTAGTGCCATCTAGCGGTGTGCAGTTAAACCAAAAAATGTGTGCCATGGTCTTCTGAGGGCAGGCGTGTGTGCCTGCCATCTCGGAGACCATTGTTGTTGCTGCTATGGCTCCTGCTGCTTTTGGTCTGCTCCTACTAGTGCAGTAAAGTTGGGCAACATTGTGCACGGCAACAGTGACATAAGCTGGTCCTGTCGGTCCGCTTTTTGAGGCGGGTAATTTGAAGTGCACTAACCCGATGTGAACCACTAAAACAAGATTTTATTTCAAAAGAGGCCCTTCCTTGGCACAAAAGTAACAGTACAAGGTTTCTGGAGCGCTGTTTCAACTATCAACATCAACTTAATAGTTGCCTTTAGTGTCCTTTTAAAGCATGAGGCCAACATGTTCAGATGTTGACGCAATGTCGCTACGATGGCATAACATAACTGACCTCTGAGTAAGCCGTGTTAAACTCTGTGGGGTCTCAAACAGAGACACGCTCTCTTGGAGCGAATGGACGCAGCAGACGCTGTCGGACTCATCCAAACAACACATTTATTCAACTACTTTGACCTCGACGATATTGTCAGCCAAATCAAATAATTCACTAGTGATCAACGTGCTGAAACACAACCGACACAACCGTGTACAATATTTCCAATACACTCAATCAACACAAGAACAAACACAAGGTAGCACGAAGGCGGCGTCTCCAACACTAGACTTACCACGACAGGCTCACTGTAAACGTCCTGCGGCGCCATCCCCACAGACTCGCCGCAGGAAGGTGACTGCTTGCACCATTCGCCACAGGCTAAAGAGGACTGCCAATCTCTCATGTGCTGCCACCCAGCCTTGCCGCCAGCCAGGCATCACTGCCAGCGCCACCGCGCTAACCGTGATGATGATGATTATGATAGTGTTAAAATGCTCGCAAGGACGTCACCTACTGCTCAGTAGTTGCGAGCCCTGAATGCAGCCTATGTGTGAACACATGCGCCACGAGGCACAAACGACTTCACAAGGGTTGTTAGCACCTCCCCCCCCCCCCCCCCACATTTCTCGTGAATAATACATTTTAGACTGAG
This sequence comes from Rhipicephalus microplus, assembly GCF_013339725.1. Taxonomy (NCBI): domain Eukaryota; kingdom Metazoa; phylum Arthropoda; class Arachnida; order Ixodida; family Ixodidae; genus Rhipicephalus; species Rhipicephalus microplus. The sequence goes on from NC_051165.1 coordinate 275,036,007, forward strand.
CGACATTTTTTAAACAATATGCTGTGCTTTAAACAATTGCACAAAAGATGCTGAAAGCACTTTTAACGTATTTCAAGTAGCCACAGCCAAGCCTGGCAACTGTGTGGAAGCCAGCATGCACTTGAAAACGCCATGCTCGAGTCGCTCTGCGCTCGTGCAGAACGCTCACTCTTGTGTCATTTGTAAATGAACAGCAAGTGCACTGATCACATTGCACTGGCAGGTTATTGAACGCACCAGATTCTTTGTCACCAAAGGCAATGCTGTCGGCCGTTTGTAATCGTTTCAGAATACTGGCCCAGGCTTGCTCCAAATTGACGGCTTGCTCATGTTGACAGCAGTGTGTTTAGCAAATCGTCATAGAACTGCATCGTTTTCGTTTTGAAGTTATGGGTTTCTGGTTAGTGAGTTTTGTGGGGTCCCGGCGAGGCGAACGCGCGCACCGCCACGCCACGCTCTTGGAGTGACGGACACAGTGAACACGGTCGGAACAAAGCCCACAACATACATACATTTATTAACTAATTTAGACGACGATATCGTCTGCCGAATGATACACCCATTTCAACTAACACGCTACCATACAAACAACATAACCCAGTGACACACTAAACACACAATAACATGATAAACACACACTAACACACTCAACACACTAGCACATACCCAAGACGGCGTCGCCAACGCCTGACTTTCCACGTGGGACCCCGGCGCGAAGCCCGCGGTGCCGAGCACCGGGGACCCGCGCTACAGACAACCGTTCGCGGCAGCCGCCACGCGCAGAAGAGGCTCGCTCAACGCTCGCCCACCACCAAGGCCTGCCTTCCGCCAGGGGCCACCACCGGCGCTGCCACTCTACCAACAGTGGTACTCAGAGCGAACACAACGCCATCTATCGCCCGGTGGTGGTCACCACCGAAATAACGCCCTGGGGCGAGACACGTGCGCCACGCGGCGCAGACAACTTTACAGGGGGGGGTGTCAGCACCCCCACATTCCCCCAACCTTAAATCAAACCATATCCCGAAATCGAAAATTAGCTACACAAGCTTTAACAAAAAATGATATCGCACGACCATAATGTCCTTGCACCACGACACCGCCGCTGGTCGACACTGCTGCACTGTCCGGCTAGGCTTCACCTCAGTACCGGCCCCGCAACAGCAACGTTGCCGTCGGCGCGACGATCCGTCGCTAGCGCCGACACGTCTTCCAGTTGCGACCAGCACTCGCGAGGGCGCCGGACTGCAGGCATTTGCGCAGGTCCCAGGCATCTCCATCGCCCGACCTCACGACCGCATTCCTGGTCAACGACGCTGACGATGTGCAGGACAGTCGGCCGTGGATGACATCCCTCCCGCTGAATACATCAACAAAAAACAAAACTCGAAAGAAACAAAGGAGCGCGGCCCAGGGGAGGGAGCTTCAGGCTTTTCGGCCACGTGGTACGGTGGTCAGTACTGCTAGCTAATACATCGGTGGCAGCCGAGACGCCCATCAAAATAAAACAAAAATCACTTTTCCTAACTCGTGCTCACAAGAAAAAAAAAGTGAGGGAAGCAGAGCGCAACACCTCAACGCTACGATCCACCTAGTTGTGCCACGTGCGACAGGCGGCTGCGCAGAGCCTTAGGCCTAATGAGTCGCTCGGCAACAACCGGCATCCACCCAGCACCCAGCCTAGGCGCAGAAGAGGCAGCCGCGAGGAGACGTCCACTCTGTGAGGTGGCCCTATCGCTCGCCGCACACAGCAGCTTACCGAGCGATCGGCGTCCACCGCCCCAGGCGGTGTCACGACGCCCCGGCGTCGAGCCGCAATACAAGTCAGCAACGACGCCCGGCTCCCTGAGCCCAAAGATATAGAAGAAGCTATTTACAGAAAATGGGACCACCCACGAGGCTTCCGTACTCACTCGCTTCGGGCCTGGCCTACAAACCACGTGCTCTAGGCCTTGCTCACCCCAGGATGCGGACCGCATGGCTCTCGTCCTAATTCAACAACGTTTTTGAAAACTAACAACAAAAAGATAAGAACACTTGCGAGCAAAAAAAAATAGAAAGTCAACCTGCCGACAAATTGAAACACGTTACAAAACCAATCCCCTCGCTTCTCAACAAAGCACACCACCGACGCTAGCAAAGAAGTCCCCCCTAGGCCTACTCTACTCCGGCTCTAACAAAATCCTTGTACCGAACCGCAAAAACTGTCGTCCGATACTCCAAGAGCTCCACGTTGGGCAGCCAGTGTGGGGTCCCGGCGAGGCGAACGAGCGCACCGCCACGCCACGCTCTTGGAGTGACGGACACAGTGAACACGGTCGGAACAAAGCCCACAACATACATACATTTATTAACTAATTTAGACGACGATATCGTCTGCCGAATGATACACCCATTTCAACTAACACGCTACCATACAAACAACATAACCCAGTGACACACTAAACACACAATAACATGATAAACACACACTAACACACTCAACACACTAGCACATACCCAAGACGGCTTCGCCAACGCCTGACTTTCCACGTGGGACCCCGGCGCGAAGCCCGCGGTGCCGAGCACCGGGGACCCGCGCTACAGACAACCGTTCGCGGCAGCCGCCACGCGCAGAAGAGGCTCGCTCAACGCTCGCCCACCACCAAGGCCTGCCTTCCGCCAGGGGCCACCACCGGCGCTGCCACTCTACCAACAGTGGTACTCAGAGCGAACACAACGCCATCTATCGCCCGGTGGTGGTCACCACCGAAATAACGCCCTGGGGCGAGACACGTGCGCCACGCGGCGCAGACAACTTTACAGGGGGGGGTGTCAGCACCCCCACAGTTTTGAGCCCAATTGTAGTGCGCATGTATTTTTGAAGGATTATTTTCAGAAAAAAAAAGTTCATTTTAGAATCATGCAATCATGCAAATACAGTCTGGTTTCCCCAGGTGGAAAAGAGAAGAGCAAAAGCAGGAAGGTTATTAAATGACGTGTCTGGTTGGCTAAAGGGAGAACAATGGATAAAATACAAGAGTTAAAAAGCAATGAGAGACAGCATGAACACAAAGGACACAAACATTAGCTAGTGGTCCACAAACATTTGTGAAGTTCAATAGACTTCAGGAACAGTAAGCACATTGCTACGTACTTTCATGACCTAGTGCATGTACGAATGCATTGGCCAAGGTCTCGGAATCTTTTCTTCCAAAAGTGGTCTTTCATTACGGCACTTTCCAAACAGTGAGCAGATTTCTGAAATGTAAGCTTGTGCGAATAGTTTATTTTAGGTTCGAAGTGAATTCAAAGCGAATAGTGATTTTGGTCTAATAATTACGAATTGAATTCTAATAGTACTATATATGACACATAAAGAAAATTTGGCATATATATTTATCGTGACCAAAGCCGCGCAATATTTTTTTATTTAATTTAAATAAGGCCTGTATGCGAATCCCTTTTTTATTTTTCGTTCGTTCATAGGAAGTCTAAAGAACTTTGAATAGTTAGTAGCCGCATTTCAGTTTCGGTAGGATGCAAATGACAACCTGTAGTATACATAAGATTTTAAAATTTATTATATTTAGAGCATATAAGTCGTCATAACAAGCATCTAAGCTTAAAAGATGAGTCAATTTGAAGGTGATGTGTTCATTAAAGGAGTCCTGCAACAGTTTTTCATATAACCATGGAATAAAATCACTAAAGAAGCTTATTGCCTCACAAATCCACCCCTACGAAAATCTTTAGAATCTGCCCAGTTCGAGTGGAGTTGCAAAGATTTGTCGTATGCTACAAATGCATTATCTCTTTTCGTCCCGATGAAAGTGATGGAAGCTAAAGAGGGAGTGATGGCAGGGGCAAAGAAAATACGTCACGCGCACCTCGTGACCTTGCGCACTTCCTCTCCCCCCCCCCCCCCCCGCCCTTTATTTTTCCGAATACGCGGCTTTTCAGTGCGGTCGCGCGCATGCACGCGTCGACAAGTGGCGGCCCTCCCGCGGAGGTCCGGGCAATGACCCTGAGCACCATGAAAGCCAATGGCTGCGACGAGTTATTTTTGAGCTTGGCGTCATTTGTCAAGAAAAGAGAGCATTTCTTAACTGACTTTTTTTGTAGACCGAGTACTGCGCTGTAATGTTCGACTCGCGTGTTTTTGGAGCCTCAACTAGGATCGGCAGTGCTTTCTGACTATGCTCAAAAAGTGTTGCAGAGCCCCTTTAAACTTTAAGTGGGGCATCATGGCAGAGCGGATTTTTTCTGGAAGGGTGCTTTCATGGTTAAACACTACTTCACCCCAGTGAAACCACCTTTACAAGCAGTTACATGCCAATTAATAGACACTTTTTCGTTTATTGCAAATACTTCGAAATTCTCAATGACTTAAACTAGAATCGAAGCGAATTTAAGTACTCTAATATTCGTTGGAATATTTGAAGCATTCAAATATTTGCACAAGCTTACTTGAATGTGCTATGGCAAAAAATATTTGTCATGTATAGATTTGGACACATCTACTACAATTGGTGGACCGACACGGAAATGATTATGTAGGCAAGTTCGATTTTGCATTACTGTGATGTGTGTCACACCTTGCATTTAAAAAAGAAAAGTTTCTATAAGTAGCCTCATTTTGTCATCTTGGAACATGCACATTCATCAGACACAACTGTCCTAATGATCATTGGATGCCATGTTCATTGTTGAGAATGTGCTGCATTGATTCTCGTTGTCTGCTCTCCCCATACAGGAAGGCAAGGAGGTGATACTGATATTCTCAGTGCATGGAAGTGGACACTTTCAAGGCTATGCGATGCTCCTGGGACCAGCAGCCAACAAGAACTGGCCCACTGATGATCATGATGGCAGTTCGGGAGGCCGTTTCTACTTCATCAAATGGAAGCACAGGCAAGGATCACTTAACAACTGGAGACATTACACAGTGAAATAGCAATTCGAAAAATCTATACTTTTTTTTCCCTATAGCCCCATGCCTAATGCATGATTTAGCTATCTCACTTGTTCTCTGTGTGGGTGCTAAACTTCCAGCTAAAAATCTTCCCGTATCAAGGGGCTCTTGCATTAGTTTGGGTGCCCATCAATTTGCCTGTCGAGTTATCAATTTTTTACCGTCCAATCTGTTGATGATTGCCTGTACCATTGCACTATCACATCTCACATAGCTCTGAGGTACAAACATGATTAATAATCTTATACTATAGAATTGTTTGTTAATTCATCCATTTATTTACTATTTAGTATCAATTATCAAAACATTCTATAAAGCACCCATCAACTTGTTCAGTAATCTTGTTTAATGGCCCGGGTTAAGGTGTAGTCATATTTTTAATTCTATTCTATAGTAATGTGAACATTTTCGATCTTTTACGTTTGCTATTACAGGTGTAACCTGTCATTCCAGAACACCAGGCATCTGTTGAACCCCTGGAATGAGAACCGGAAAGTGCAGATTAGCCGAGACGGCCAGGTTAGTAGAGCATCTAACGTACTAATTGCATGCAGAATAACCAGCTACAAATGTGGAAGGGAGCACGACCGCACTTGTTGCATTCAACCGGTCTTGTGCATTTCTGTGCAGGAAGTTGAGCCCAGTGTTGGCGAGGCTCTCTGCCACCTTTGGGATGGCCTTCCCGATGCTTCTGTCACCGAGTCTGTTCGGCACTGACGGGATATAGTGTCTACTTCCTGGTGAATGCCGCTGAAGAGACAGAGGCACATCTCTTGCAAGTTAGGCTTCGCAGACAGCATGCGCGACAAGACAACAAAATTGTGTTGGTTGTGTTGGGTGCCCCACCCCCGTTAAGCATTGTGCTTTATTTATTATTGTTACCTTCTTTTAGATGGCACAATGAATCTGAAGCTCGCCTTGCAATGCACCTCGGCAAAGGATCAATATTTACTGCGTTAAACATTTTAAGTTCCTTTCTTTTACATATCACTCATTGAAACTCGGCACTCAAAATTCTTAGCACCGAGCCACAGCTGATACACGGTTCGTTCAAGTCATTTGAGTAGTCATATGGAAAATAATCCGTTAAGTTTCTCCTGTTCGTAAAGCCCCTCAGAACTGTCACACTAATAATAATTCAGGAATGTTTGTCTTGGTAATGGTCTAGAACTGTGTCACGTTTGTATAAGAATGCTGTATGCTTGGACATTGTGTACCGTGCACTTTGAATGTATCTGGGAAAACGAAATCGCGTATTGAGGGGCTCTTGCATTAGTTTAGTTGCCCGCCAACTGCACCTTTCAACTTCTCGAATAGAACATAAAAGGTAGTTTCCTTTCACGTCTAAAGCGAAAAGGTCTCGGTATCTAGTTTTGGGAGCAGTAATATCTGTAGTACCCCTGCTGAAAGTTTTAGCCTGAGAACCAAAGTGCTTGCAAGGTCCCCAATATTGAATGCAGGGGTAGCAGTATGCACCGCAGCGGTTCTTGTGCTTCACGATCAATTGGGCTCTCTCTTGGAACTCTTCACTTCAGGGTGAACAACCAGCCATGTTTCGTGTGGTTCTGAGAGTTTTTGCTTGGTCGCAGATACATGCGCCAGACCAGAGCATCTAGAATTCGGGTCTACTGGCAATGGTATGGTTAGCAACCTGTAGTACCAACCCTCTTGACAAGATTCAGTTATGTCAACTGGGCACTTGGCGAAGTCACTGCACTGTTGTTAATAAGTCAGCCGAGAGGTGCACTTTACAACTGTAACAGTGATTTCAGACAAGTCCAACAGAAGGAGGAAGTGCGCATTCACTTTGACAGTGCCCTTGAGAAATCTAAAATGTCTGTTTATCATGTTGTCACATATTTAAAATGTTGCAGGCAGAGAAACCTGTATTGTTTGGTATAACTGTCAGTTCGAGCGCACGAATGAACAGAAATGAAGAGAGGACTAGTTGGGCTAGTTTGGATATGCATGGTATAACTGTCTGTATGAACTGACAGTTATACCATGCATATCCAACTAGCCCAACTTTCAATTCTGTTGAAACCTGTATTGGGAAGCATTTGCAAGGGTTACAAATATAGCAGTGCTGCTTGGTAAAGAGCTCTTGTAAAGCCAGCTGTTTATCATCCTCTCATCGGGTGCCCAAATTTAAGAAGCAGCCAGCAGATATGGTCGTAGTGCGGGAGCAAGCTGAGGTAACATGCTTGTCGTAGTTTTTGTAAAGGTATCTGAGGACTTTTTACCTTGCTTTCTCAACTGTGACGCCATGCAGCACGCATTTAGCAGCTCGCACTGCTATAATTTGTGTTCTGCTGTGACAAACTGTTCAGAATTCAATTGCAGTGCACTTACACGAATTTTACTGGAGCAGTGTTTGTGTAACCTATTCAGTGTTTGGATATTTGGATAACTGGCGCTTGCAACACAACCAAGTGGACTTTTGTCCTGCAATTGCGGGTGCTTACTCTTAAGGCATTGGTATTCTGTCTCAAGCACAGTTCAATGAAATGCAGATTTCGCAATTTTTATTAAGTGCAGTTTTGCTAAATTACATCGTTCAAAAGCGTCAATTTCTAATACTTTTTTTTACTGTCTTTACAATCTTTTGTTCTATTTGTTTGTGGTGCATGATATATTAGGATCACATTAATGGAAATGAGTGGTAAATATGACAAGAGTGTTTACTGTAAATGTATAGCTTGCTAGAGGTATTATTCATTGCAAGACCTAATATATTTCTTCAGGTTTTGGGGTGGTGCAGTGCTTACAACAGTTTTATCTTCTGCATATACACAAATGCAAATCTGCTATGAACGATTATTCACTATTAGTTCAGCTTGATGCCAGTACCAAGTTCTTTTTTAAATGTAATGTTGATTGTATTTTCACTTAGTTTTAAAAACTCGCAACAAGTTGTTAGTTGTAGGAAGCTTCAGAATACGTGATCTTTCAATATCCCCATACTACTACAGCAGGTCTTATCTCTCTGTTAAGGAGTTACATGAGCTTTTGGAATGTGTTGTTTACATATGTGCACTGTGAAGTTGAAGGCACTGCAATTTGTGATGGCAGCTAAGAATCTCATGCACGGCAGCCATTTTGTGCCATTCTAGTCCCGACATTTGAAAAAAAAAAAAAAAGTTCCTTGGTGTCTAGTTGAAAGTTGTACAAAGCTACAAAAGAAGCTCACACCAGAACCGGAAACAGAAATATGTGAGCTTCTTTTAGGTGGTTGTCAGTGTTCAAGAAATCGCCTGCACGTGTAAATTTCCACATTACTCATTTTTTTAGCCCCTGTATCTGTGATGAATGGATTATACTAACATTTGCCTTTTTTATTTACTCACACTGCCAAACAGTTTATTGTATGTTGCTGTTGCTTCTATTGCTTTGTAAACTGTTGCGAGACTGCAATGGACTCCCATTGAACATTGTGTTGTACTTGGTGATGTAATGTTGTCTGGTCATAAGATACATTTCATTTTTTTTTTTTTTTTTTGCTGAAGTCTCCCTCTCAATGTTAGGTCTGCTACACAAGGGACTACTTGTTGAGTGTGTAGCATGTGCATACCTTTAGAGCATCATTCTGTGTGTACTTAGCATAGGTTACAATCATTTTACTTGATGCAAAGATACAGCTCCACAGTTATCGATACAGAGACTAGAAATAAAAGGTTGGTGCGTCAAGCTTGCCCATTTAAGAAAACGCAAATGTCTTATGCATAAAATAAAAGTGTACACACGGACAATCTTAAGTGCCCTAGCAGTGGTACCTACGTAGTTTTGGTGCTCTAACAATGACTTCAGTAGAGGGAATAACCGCCAACTGTGCAGTCGCCTAAATAGCAGGTCTCTTGCAAACTTCCACAAGACAACACAGATCACGTATCTGATTGAGTCACAACGTGCAAACGGTCACTTAAGAGCGTCCTTGAGATCCTCATTGCGTGCCAGCTTGTGCATGATGCGTCGTGACAACGGCTTCATGTATAGTCCATTTTGAATGAGAAACTCTTTGCTCTGATGTTTCACGGCGCCATATTCTAACTGGTAATGGCACAAAGTCTGCAGCGGTTTTGTCAACACCTGCATGACAGAAAGAGGAGTGAATAAATTACAAGCTTGTCGTTGCCATTATAACTTTGGCGATTTGCCAGATATCATTTAGAAGCATCATCATAAGATGTGGACAGTCGCATATACGAGCCTACAAGCGAGTAGTGAGTGAGAAAGCGTGCCACACGGGCATTCTTGCTTTGGTCTAAAACTGCTCTCAATTACATTGCAAATAAAATGCGTACGAATAATCTTGCCACTGTTGTGCAATTCACATCATGAGCTGACTCCTTATGCTGACTACACAATGTTCTTTGTTGTGTGCTAAGACGAAAAATTCAAGTTACAGCAAACGATTGTTAATCAGAACTTACAGTTAATTCTAACTGATGTTCTGGACCCAGGCGCAGCCCTGTGTATTCCTATGGGAGAAAACTCTCGAGAAATTCGAGTGGATCGGTATCCACAATGGTTAATTCGAACTAGGGAGCTTCTGGTTTCTGATCACTCTTCTCAGAAGTCAGCTCAGAGCGATCACAATGTGCTGTAAAAACATGCCAAATGAGAGGTGGCTTCTTTGGCCTCTGCTCATACAGTCCTGACACGATTTCTGTTCATTTGAGCGCCCATCCGCTCGTGCGAATCGGAACAAGTGTATGGTTCCCTTTGAGTTTAAATTAACGAGCTCTCACTGTACCAGCCAAACAACTAAGCATGCAGCGAATGGGAAAGCATCATGCTTGCGCGTGCTGGCATCTGGTGCACATAATGTATGAAGAATTTCATTTCCCATCAGCTGCAGCTTAATGTGCCAGCAAGTGATCTGCACATCTTGATTTCTTACACTCGCTCTACTTTTAACAGAGGTCACTTTAGTTTGTAAATAAACTTGCCTCTTGAAGATACGGCTTCTCCTCGAGAGCTGCCAAAGCATAGGCCACAGTCTCCACCGTTGAAAGACATTCACTTGTTGGCTGAGTTCGTATCACATAGTGGCTTGCCTGGGAAGCATTCACCTGCACCTGGATGGAATTTAAATCTATACGAGTAAGCCAAGAGAATTACTCGCCAGATAACCAAACATGCACGCTTGTAGCACCCTTTCCTTCCATGTTTAGCAACATGGACCTGACCTTGAATTGCTATTAGCAAACTATACAAAAAAGGTTGACTACTGCAGTAGTTTAAGTGTGGTGCTTGCCTGGGAAGCATTCACCTGCACCTGGATGGAATTTAAATCTATACGAGTAAGCCAAGAGAATTACTCGCCAGGTAACCAAACATGCGCGCTTGTAGCACCCTTTCCTTCCATGTTTAGCAACATGGACCTGACCTTGAATTGCTATTAGCAAACTATACAAAAAAGGTTGACTACTGCAGTAGTTTAAGTGTGGTGCTTGCCTGGGAAGCATTCACCTGCACCTGGATGGAATTTAAATCTATACGAGTAAGCCAAGAGAATTACTCGCCAGGTAACCAAACATGCGCGCTTGTAGCACCCTTTCCTTCCATGTTTAGCAACATGGACCTGACCTTGAATTGCTATTAGCAAACTATACAAAAAAGGTTGACTACTGCAGTAGTTTAAGTGTGGTGCTTGCCTGGGAAGCATTCACCTGCACCTGGATGAAATTTAAATCTATACGAGTAAGCCAAGAGAATTGCTCGCCGGGTAACCGAGCCAAACATGCACGCTTGTAGTGCCCTTCCCTTCGATGTTTAATAACATGGATTTGACCTCGAATTGCTATTTGCAAACTATTCAAAAAAGTTGACTACTGCAGTACACTTGCAGCAAAAGTGTGGTGCACTGCAATTAATGCACCCATTTCATGCTCTCTGGTCTTGCCAGACATGACAATACAGGGAATACAGTGGTTAATTTAAGTAAACTGTTACACATTGGGGCACGATTACTGCATGTACTAGTGACTTGAGCAATATGCCCATTTTTTTTGTGTGGCTCATAAAATTCTTAACTTAGTCGCACAAGCACTGCGTCTTCAGTAGATTTCATGAGCATAAAAGAGAATTAGCGTGAACTAGAACTGGCAGTGTGTTCGAAAGGTGTCTCACACCTGGTGCAAAGCCAAACATTTGTTTCTCTTGCAAATACTTTTCAAGGTGACACACTTACCTGCTGCAATGAATGCAGCTGTGGGCTGTTGAAGAAGAGCGAGCGAGCCTGTGACCAGGTGCCATCTAAAACGACGATGTTGTAACCGTGCCCTCGCTGTTGCACAGTGTCTAATGATCGAACATCTTTGGCCTCAGGCCCAGGATACAGCAACACAGTGTCCGGTGATGGAGCATTTGCAAGGACGCTTTCTAGAGCCCCATAGCGTTCCCGTGAGAACCTGCGTCCTCGAAGAATTATGCACCTCTCGTTGGAAAGTGCTGCCTCAAGCATGGGAGCTGTGGACAGGTTCCGTTTCATCTAAAGATGAGAGAAGTACGTCACTTGCAGGGTAGAGTGCTGGCAACAAGTTTCCACAACACAACACTGGAAATTTTTCATGGTTGCAAGTACACAACGAAATCGAAAGGTTAACAGCTAGCTTAGCAGCCAACTCTCAAATTTTCACCTGAGCATGTTCCAACTCGGTACCTCTGTGCTATACGTGAATACCAATAAGTTGGGGTGCATGTGTGACTGCCAGTATGACCACAGTGAAGGTGGGTTGTAAAGCAACAATAGATATTTCTGAAAAATTGTGATTTTCTTTTGCACATTTTAGTGTGAGTGACAGCAACTTGTATTTACTTCAGGTTACCGACATTAGGGAGTTTTAGAATAACGTTTGCAGGTGTTGCGGGCGTTTTCTTAGTTGCGGGCGCCGTGCGAGCTTTAGAATAGTGTTTCCTCACCCTAGGGAAAAGTCTAGGGACTTTCGCCCCGACCGCAAACCCAAATGCACGGAAGCTACAGACAGCACTTCGCGGGCCGCGATCGCCGCACGCTATTCCGGATTTTCTGCGGGCGGGCCGCGAACGGTGGTTCGCGTTCCGACGCATGCGCAGTGGCAGCGATTGCACCGCAAGGGCTCGAGGTGCGCTATTCTAAAACGAGCGAGGATACGTTTAGCTGTTACGTCAAAGGTGCCGCCCTTGTGTATAATTATTTCCTATCATTTATTCGTCGTTTCGTTCACCTTTCTCAATGCATTTTACAGAGAAGGCGCGCAATTGTTGTAATTTGCTGTTAACACTGCGCGCACGTGTGAAACTGAGTTCACCATTTTGCATTAGCTCGTTTGGTTCAGGATTTTTCCAAAAGCACCTGCGAAATGCACGTGAACTTAAACATAGGTCATAGCACTTTTTCTTCGCACAATATGTGCGATTTTGCGAACTTCGTAGTAGGCATTGAAATCGGGGTGAAAACATGCCAGCTGTACCTCTCCGGGATGCTGGAGGATGTAAACCTTACTGGAAATAGCCACCGGGGTCGCCGGTAAGGAACAGCACCAGCAAACAGAAGGCGGCCGTCTGAAACGAATTTATCAAGATAATTGACCGATTTTGGACATGCCGGCAAGTGTACAGCGAGAAAAAAAAAAACGTCAGATCTAAACCTACCTGCACTTGTTGCATAAGTCTCTCTTTGGTGGAGGATCGGCCAAGATTTGACCGAGGTGGCTGAACACATCAGTTTCATCCTCGCTCGTTGCCATTGGCTGGTAATTAAAATCCAGCAAGCAGCACGGGCACAGTATTCATGAGAGAAGTACTGTGTATCAGGCACCAAACAGTACACGGGACAACATCAGACACATCACAGAAAATGTGAGATAACGCACCATGAGATAACACACCACACGAACTACACAACGCTAGCTGCGCACCGCCATCTTGCTACTTTTTGTTACGCTTGTTGTTTGATTGTTTTTGAAGTTCGCGCTCCTTTTACTCACCAAGTAATCAAACTAGTTCGCTTTTTTTAATCACTTTAGAAATGTTTTTACAATTTATATGTGTTTACACGTGCCTTTGTCAGTGACAAAGAGCAAATAGTTACCAATAAAAATTACTTTTTTAAGTTTGGTCTTGCGTTGGATTTCGTTGTTCAGCTTTGGCAACGGCTTGGGGGCCCGCCACTCAAAAACCGATCCGCCGATGTTTTTGCTGGGACGAGGCTCGCTTTTTTTGCTTGTTTCTGAAAAGCGGTGCGGTAGCTCTTTGCGTAATGGTAGTCCAGTGCGCCAAAACGGTAAGCTGGGACAGGTAGCTGCCGAGTTGCATGACAAGGTAGCGCAGCGACTCTTTGTGAACGTGTTTCTTTCGCGCGAAGCCTAAAGACTTGACACACGCACCGTGACAGACGCCAACATCGGGGAGCTCAAATCCAGCGCGGACGGGGGACGCCTGCGCAGAGTCTGGTGAGTTTTTTCTTTTCTGTGCACTTCCCTCGTGCAAGCAGTGCAATGTTTCCTTTTTTTATCGTGCGGCACTTCTTTATTAGAGTGATTTGCAGCGCGTGCTGCCCGCAGGTTTTCGCAAGTTTCACTCGCTCGACCCGCACCGTTTGATGTGCGTGCGTTTGGCCGTTGTTGGGTATATGGCAGAACTACAGTGTAGCAGAACTGTTCTGTTTTTCCTGCTTTGGTCAGCCTAATCGCGAAGAAGATAGCGGCGATGTTCGTAAACACGATAAAACTCCGCACATATCTGCTGTCGTTCGCAGAATGTTTACTTTATTTCGCCTGCGGGTCACACGGCCGCGTTGAAATATCTTGTCACATTCCGTGCTTTTTGACGATCCCTTCATGTGTGTCTGTGTATGTAGAGTCTTGTAGCAGCGTTTCGGACAAATACGAAGCAATCGATTGTTCTTCAGAGCCTTCGAGCGTCATCCGGAAATTCCGAGTGCTGTGATTCATGTGTCGCGTCGGCGCTGGCTGGCCTGCGGCGAGCGCGGGCCCCTGCCAGCGGATGCAATTTATTGGTTCCTGCCACTCCCCCTTGTTTCCTCTTTATGCTCTCTTGTAGACGGCGATGACGGTCGTGTGATGCTTCGCTTTCGCGTGTGCCGATGCCTTGCCGCTCTGCCACGGAAACGCCTGCGACCGTTTAGCTACTGATAACTGATCCGGTTTCGCTTTTTTGCTCTTCCTTCTCTATAACCATCTATCTCGCGAGCCGTCACTGACTGCATGTTTGTATCAGCTTACTTGGTAGTGCAATAAGTGTTTTTTTTTTCTTCGAAATCACGATCCATTTACCGTTCCCGTATGTGTCATACACTCCTGCTGCATTGCAAAAGTTGGCGTTATGAATTGTGGTCTGCGTTGACCGGGTGCATTTTTTTGTGTTCTGCGCATGACTACACAGCTGCGCAGCTGAAAAAAAAAGTCTGTGTCGATAAAGAATCGGGGATAGACATTCCTCGTAAACGCGCATAAGGAATCTTGCGTTGCGCTCCCGGACATCTTCGCCCCGTCCTGAGCATTACACGCGATTTCAATCCTATATTACCGCAGCAAGTGCTCGGTGGGGTGTGTAGACCGAGCTCCCGAGCTTGGTTTATACATCTGCGCCGGCTGGTATATACTATCTTCACCCTTCAGCGACCAAACCGACCATCTTACGTGCTCAACTCGACTGATGCACATCACTGCTGTTGCTCGAAGTTGTATGCTTTCGGTAAACAGGTATTCGCGAGCGGAAGATTTCTTCAACTGACTCCGATAGTACGTTCCACCTTAGTCCCTCGATAACTTTAGTATTGGACTGTGGTTGCGCTAACGGTCCCCCCCCCCTCCCCCATTGCTTGACGATGGTACACCACCGTAGAAGTGTGGCAGTTTGGGCTTGTTGGTATGACATGACGACGGTTACAGCGCGAAAACAGAACGAGCGCTCGTGTCCTTCTTGTCTCTTTGTCGTCGTTCAGTTTTCGCGCTATAACTATCTTCAGGTACAACACCGTTGCGAAGTGCTGCGCAGCCCGCTATTCTACGAGCCGTGGCGCGCACATTATGCGTGTTCTGTGTAGTGCGCGCGTGGTTTTCGTGACGGAATGGTGCAAACCAGCGCGCGTGTACGTACGTAGTGGCACGGCTCGGGGCTCGAGTGCCTCCGCTGTGAATGGCAGACCGAAATAGCCTCGTTTTCCGGCGCACGTAGAAGCTCTCGTCGAGCATTTCTTTATTACTTTTTTTTTTTCGTTCTTGCTTCTCTGCTCTCATCAGTGTGCGTGCGTGTCAGTTTTGGGCACTGGCACGGCCGGGCGTTCCGAGAAAGAAGAGATGGATCCCCCGACGGTGAGAGGAAGTAAAAAAAGCAAGCGGCTGGGCTCTACTTGCGAGACCAAAACGGCCCGGTTTGCAGAAATAAGTGCTCGGCTCTTTTTGAGCCTCCCACTCCGTTCGACCCGCTCTCGAGGAGAGGCGATGTCGAATCGCGTGACGCCTCCTCGCGACCTAAGAGTTTCTCTTTTAGCCGGGCAGTAAATCGGCAGGGTTGACGATCTCGTTTGGTCCATGAGACCCCCCCATCCATAGCTCTGTCGTGCACCGTTTTCGTTCACGTACCGACCGGGCTATGTCGCGTGCTGTCGGCCGATTGCGGCGCTCTCATTTGCTGCGTTTGCCATTTGTTTCTCTTCTTTGTTCTCTTATAGTATCGCATTGCGAGTTCTTTCTAGTTTTCCGACCTTTCTTTTTGGTTTCGCTTTATTCTGGGGAAATGGCTGTCGGTCGATCATCGTTGTCGTTCGTCGGCGGGGCGTTCCCGTTATGGACCGAGGCCTTGTCCCACCCGACGATGTGACAGTACGACAGAACGAGAGAAAAAAAAAGACAGGCTTGCACGAAAGCTGGGAGAAACGTCCTGGTTGCATACTGTACTATAAATTATAGTCAGTGCACTTGCGCGAAATGTTTTGTCCCGTGGCAAATACGCGATCGACTCGCGGATAGCCAGGGTGCAGGAAAAGAAGTTCGGCTGGAAGCACCGACGATTCTCTGTGTGAGGATTTGCGCATCCGTGGCGGGATGTTGTCAACTTGCCTTTTTGCACTCTGTTACGGGCAGGTACTTCAAGGACAATGGTGAAATGATTAGATGGGGATGACGTTAACAGGTAGTGAAAGATTGCAGGTCTCTTTGGCCCCTCTGTCTAAACACCCCCTCAGTCACAAATGTGGCCATCGTACTGAGCTGGCGGCTTAGTAGACACTGTTGCTTTCTCGGCGTGGAAGTGCTGCATGACATTATCGATAAGAAATGATGAAGTATATAGATCTCGTGTAGGAAGTGGATAATAGCGCCCGAGCTTATTTGTTTACACGGATACGAGGCGCAAAGGGCGCTTGGCTGGTTTTCCGCTATTCCGAATCAAGTATGCCAAAGCAGTTATCTAATTGCGGATGCTTGCACTTGTGGGAAGATTATCGCCTTATCAGGGCGGCTTATAGTACTCATTAATGATAGGCAATATATTGGGTTACTTATAGCCCGGATGTTGAACGGGTCGTCCGCGGCCGTGTCTGTATGCTTGCCGAGGTGGATACAGCTCGGGAAAGTGACGATATTTATAGTGTGAGAACAGAACGACGACACAGAGACAAGAAGGACACGAAGGACACTCTGTGTCGTCGTTCTGTTCTCGCGCTATAACTATCGTCATGTCATACCAACTAGCCCAAGCTGCCACACTTCAGGAAAGTGAAGATGCGAGTGACTAGCCCATTAATTTTGTTAGCAAGTGAGCAAAACGAAAACTTCCTCTGTGGCTGTCGCGTGCCAAACTACATTTGTCGAATGCCTATAGGAACATCTCTTCCTGGACCGACGTCGTTGATAGCGAGGTGCTGTTGAAGAAAGACGCCCACAGGATGCTCCCTATCGAGAAGAGTGTGTCGGGAAGTGAGCTGCTGCGGTGGTGCGAAAAAAGAGAGATTCGGCGCAGTAAACGGTTTTCGACGTTTAGTGCTTTCGTCGTATACAAAATAATACAACAGATGGTTCTGTGGCTTCTCTTGTCTCGGAATGGCTTCTCTAAGGTGCGCGACTGCGGATGTGTGCGATTCTGACGGAGTGCCGTGTGGTCGGCAAAGATAAGGTTCCAAGTGAAACCGGCTGTCATCCCTTTTGGTGGTGTCCCTCGCTTCCACAGTCCTCGTTCCCAGCATTTTCTATCTTTTTTTTTCTTTTTTTTTTTTGAAAGCACGCACCCTGGCATGGCCTTGTAGGCGGAAACGCCCTGGAACCGAACGTACTTGAGGCTGCAGCTGTTAAGAACAAGCGGATCGTCTCGCTAGACAGCGGATGGGATGACAACTGATGGCGCCTCTTCCGGGCGCCGATGGATGTCGCGCCTGTCGCCCAACGGAATTCGGAGAATTTTTCGGGAAGCTTACCACTACTCGCCGTTGGCTTCTCTCGTCGGTGCCTCGCACTCTTCGTGCTTCGTGAGCCCCGCCGCGGTGGTCTAGTGGCTAAGGTACTCGGCTGCTGACCCGCAGGGCGCGGGTTCGAATCCCGGCTGCGGCGGCTGCATTTCCGATGGAGGCGGAAATGTTGTAGGCCCGTGTGCTCAGATTTGGGTGCACGTTAAAGAACCCCAGGTGGTCTAAATTTCCGGAGCCCTCCACTACGGCGTCTCTCATAATCATATAGTGGTTTTGGGACGTTAAACCCCACATATCAATCAATCAATCATTCGTGCTTCGTGAGTTTACGCAAATGCATGTGCATGCTTCGTCGGATGTGTGGCGGTTTGGGCTAGTTGGTATGACATGACGATAGTTATAGCGCGAGAACAGAACGTCCCTTTGCCGTCGTTCTGTTCTCGCGCTATAACTATCGTCTTTGTCGGATGTTGCGGCTGCCGCCGGAAGTCCCCTGAATAGTTTCTCTCGCGGGAAGCCATTCAGACGCCCTATAAGTGGTCCTTGAAAGACGGGTCAGCGGATTCTGCAAACCTAGCGGGCGCATTCCTCGAAACCGGCTATTGTAAGCGCTCACTTTAACGGGCCACGACACGTTCACCCTACAATTTGTTGTTTTCGGCGAAAACTAGCAGTAGAGTGTGTATTGTGGCTACAAAAATATTAAAAATGGGGCGCAAAAGAGAATGTTTCAGTGTAAAACAGGTCGCCCCGCCGTGGTGGTCTGGTGGCTAAGATACTCGGCTGCTCACCCGCAGGTCGCGGGATTGAATCCCGGCTGCGGCGGCTGCATTTCCGGTGGAGGCGGAAATGTTGTAGGCCCGTGTGCTCAGATTTGGGCGCACGTTTTAAAGAACCCAAGGTGGTCAAAATTTCTAGAGCCCTCCACTACGGCGTCTCTTATAATCATATGGTGGTTTTTGGGACGTTAAACCCCACATATCAATCAGTGCAAAACAGGTCCCAGGAATCGCCTGCTGTAAGCCCCGCCCAACGCCGGCTAGCGCCATTTAGCCTCGCTGCATGTGACGTCATGCATGCGCAGCAAGGAGCGGAGCCAACCACAGTTTCAGCTGCTGCAAGTCGTTTCGTTTCAGCGCCAATCAGGTGACGCTTAAAATATATCCGTTTCACGCTCGGCTGACTGTGGAGCAACGACGCTCGCTTTTTTACGACACGGCTCGCGAGTGCGCCAGTGTTGCCGCACGAGTGTTTATCAAAATATGCAGTTATCAATTGGGCGCTGGACTAAACGTGCTAAAAAATCCATCAGCTTATTTTGAATGCACAAGGATTAACCTATATAACACGTATGATCGAACATTGGTTTGTAGTGTGGCTTCTTTAATTAAATCTCACTCCACCCGCGTTGGGAGTAAAAAGATTGGGGCTTTGACTTGCTTTCTTCCGTGTTTCCGTAACAGAACATTCCTAGCTCGGCTGCCATGGAATTTCGGCATGTTTCAAAAAAGAAGTCATATGCATTGTGTTGATTGATGCATATAACCTGAATCAGAAGTACCCCACTTCGAATTTCATATTGATACTATATCCCTTAATTATGTACGTGCGTAGCCTTTTTCTTCATTTTTCACTTTTATGAGCATGTCCGTGTGCGTTGAATTTTGCTCTTGCGTGATGGACCTTGACGTCCCTGCGATTGTTTACAGTTTTTTTAACCATGTAAGTTGACTTGGTCGTTGCGAGTTGCCGGTGGCGCCTAGGACACACACACTCTCTTTCTGGCTTCTTGAAATCACTCTGGTAGTAACTCCCAGAACACTAGAGCGGTTCTCGGTCACTCATTATTCGTGGTAGGCCATAATTTCAGACGCGATAACTTTCGCCATCTTCGAGCCGCCGTCAAACACATGTTGCGATGGACGAAGGAGAAAAAAATCCACCAGAATCAATTCAACGGCTGCCTCTCGTACGTTGTAATTCTTCGTAAAACTGACCAAGTTTTGTCGTCCCGTCTGTGGAAGAAGCTGGGCGATGGTACACCTCGTTGCTGAAAACTGCAAAGCTTTATGCAATGTTTCGGCGCTGGGCCCTGTTTCTGGCCGAGTAGCGACTTCTCAAAAGTTATCCGCGGGGGGGACTTCGTTCCGCCGGCCACTCGATGCCTGTTTCGCCGTCACGTTTAGCCGCTTCTTCTTTCGTCGTTCCTGACATTCTTGGCTGCTGCCGTGTGCCGGAACCTGCGCGCGGCGCTCTCCCCTTTTCTTGCAAGTTGGAGCAGTGAACCTTAGTATATACGCCCATCATCTCCAGTTTCTCCCGCCTCCAGGGAGCTGGCTTCTCCTGTAACATCGCCGTTGCGTTCTGCTCGATTGCGCATACCATCTCCATTACGTGATCACCTACCTGCGCGCGCACTTTCGCGTTCGTTCGCCCTCCCCCCCCCCCCTCCCTCCCTCCCTTCTGGCCTAGAGGTCTCTCTGCACCGGTCCCAGCGGGCTTCGCCTGCGTGCCGACGCCGCTGTTTCCCAACACCATGCACCCTAGAGTTGCCCAGCGCTGCCACTCCCCAACTCAGCTTTGCAAGCTGGCCCACCTTGAACCACTAGAACAAAGGACAGTGTATGAAAGACTTAAATTACTCTTTTTTTCATCATTAAAGAACAAGTAAAAATAGACAAATCGAAGTATGTGTATATAAAAACTGGGGGAACTTCAAGGCACCGGCATAACATGTACATCCCCCCTCCCAGCTCACACAACGATTGTTTTAAGTTCAGTTTCTTTCCGCGGGCGATCAGTGAGTGGAACAGGCTGCCGAATTCCACTGTCTTGTCAGGATGTGTACCTTCTTTCTTGAAGGGCCTAAAGGATGTCGTGTATAAAGACGTATAGTTTATATTTTGCTTATTCAATGTCCTCAAGAGCAGAGTGCTTTGGCTATTTCTAGTCATTCATTGTCATGTATAATAGAAGATGTATAGGGAGTACCTATCTGTATGTATATTGCTTTTTTTCCACCCCTGTTATAGCCCAAATAGGGCTGACAGTTGTGGGGGTGCTGACACCCCCCCTGTAAAGTTGTCTGCGCCGCATGGCGCACGTGTCTCGCCCCAAGGCTTTGTTTCGGTGGTGACCACCGCCGGGCGATAGATGGCGTTGTGTTCGCTTTGAGTACCACTGTTGGTAGAGTGGTAGCGCCGGCGGTGGCCCCTGGCGGAAGGCGGGCCTTGGTGGTGAGAGACAGTTGAGCGAGTCTCTTCTGCGCGTGGCGGCTGCCGCGAACGGTTGTCTGTAGCGCGGGTCCCCGGTGCTCGGCACCGCGGGCTTCGCGCCGGGGTCCCGCGTGTAAGGTCAGGCGTTGGCGACGCCGCCTTGGGTATGTGCTAGTGTGTTGAGTGTGTTAGTGTGGGTTTATCATGTTATTGTGTGTTTAGAGTGTCCCTGCGTTATGTTGTTTGTATGGTTTAGTGTTAGTTGAAATTGTTGTATCATTCGGCGGACGATATCGTCGTCTAAATTAATAAATGTATGTATGTCGTGTGCGTTGTACCGACCGTGTCCACTGTGTCCGTTCACTCCAAGAGCGTGGCGTGGCGATGCGCTCGTTCTTCTTCGCCGAGACCCCACACAGTATAATAAAATGAAATGACATGAGAGTGTTCCCGACCAGTGGGGGAGTGCTCTCTTTCTGCGCCTTCGCTCCGTTTTCGCTGTGTTTTCTGACGGGGGGCCTTCATGCGTTGCACTACCGCGGCCGTGACTGTATACACTCTTACTTCACCGTTCAGCACAGTTCGTGAACGGACAGAAAGTGTAAAACGAGCCGTTTGGCCACCGGGAGGTTTGCGTACGCACTTGCCTTGAGTTGCCGCCAATGCACACGCGTGACACGCTTTAAATCTGCGTGCTTAACCAAGAAACCCGACGCCTGTTCACAGTATATTGGAGAGCTTTGCTAACGTTAGGAGGGGGGGGGGGGGGTCATAACGCGTTGTTTTGCTCGCCTGGTTGGTTGTTTAACGACTCCTAGCACTTGGGGCCCCCATGCCTAGCCGAGAAACCTAACGTAAACGAGGAGAGGGGGGAATCTGTACTTCAACTGAGCAATCGGAAACCATCGTACGAGCGAATTTCAAATTGACGATGCAGTTCTTTCAGGGCTTTCGCTAGATTGTCAGTGTACTCTCATTGCCGGAGGAAATCGGTGCTTCATATCCAATCCACTCCTTGAGCTATGGGGTTGCAGTGTTCGTCTGCTGATCGGAAATTCGTGGGTTCGATCGTGGCCGTTGCGCTTTCATGGAGACTAAAATGCTAGACTCGTGTAAGATCGATTTAAGTGAGCGTTGAAGAAACAGCCCCTCGTCTACGGCATCTCTCGTAATCATATCCTGGTTTTGGCGCGCATATATATATATATATATATATATATATATATATATATATATATATATATATATATATATATATATATATAATTTCATTGTAAGTTTTCGTACTTGGGCTTGTTCCCTTAACAGGTCGCAAATCGATAGTTGCTGCCCCTGGCAGAGAATGTCTGTTGAACCAAAAGCTGTCGGTGTGTAGCGCTGAATTGCGACAATAAGCCTTTTCCTGTCGCCGTCCACCAGTGGATCTACGCAGCATGGTGGTCGGTATGCTCTGCTCTCTATTGCAGTACGCAACCCTTGCACGTGCGGTTGCTTTTATGATGCTGCTGCGAGCCTCTGTTGCCGCAGTATCTGGCCGAACTGTTCAGGCTCCCCTGTGATGGAGGCGGAAATGTTGTAGGCCCGTGTACCCAGATTCGGGTGCACGTTAAGGAACCCCCAGGTGGTCGAAATTTTCGGAGCCCTTCACTACGGCGTCTATCATAATCAAATAGTGGTTTTGGGACGTTAAACCCCACAAATCAATCAATCAGGCTCTCCTGTGAATCCCTAGAGCCACAGAGAACCAAGGGAAAGACGCTACCTCTGCAGCGCTGGAAGGGAGCTCAGCCAGTGCCTCCTAGAATTTAGGTGGCTTTGGCTCAGCTCAGCGTCACTTTTGAGTCACCTCGCATTCTTCACTGTGGAGATCACATTCGTTTCTCTCTCTCTCTCTCTCTCTCTCTGCTTGTGAACGCGCGTGTGTGTGCGTGGGTCTAGCGTTGTTGTTGCTGCATCGTAATATTGCACATGAAACAACGCTGATGCGTCGTGCGTCCCATTTACCCTGTGACGATTCGTCGACCAAGCTCTTCTTTGTTCAACACAAGTGCGAAGAATGTCCTCGCACGGTGGGCAAAAGTGCGCGCATTTTTTTTCTTTTTTTTTTCTGCTCAGAAGGCAATGACTCGCGCCACCAACCGCTGTGACGACGCCCACGGAGCCACGAACAACGACGAGGGCGGGTGCATGCAGGTGGTACATCATTTTTTTTTTTTTCCGAGAGTGCAGTTCACTTCCTCGAAATGGCAGTGGCTCTTGTTTCAAGTCTGTACCCTGTACCGCTCGGGATTCAGGATATGTGGGGGGGGGGGGGGGGGGGAGGGCGTGGCGATGGATGCCTCTTCAAAAGGCTGCACCACCCTTCGGTTGGATACAACGCGTTGCAGCTGCATGTGGAGGGCGCAATGATGTAGAGAGTTTCATTGCTGGGTACCCAAGCGGCTTGCTGGGTACCGAAGACGTCGGGGCGGTGGTTCTGC
The DNA here is from genome assembly GCF_013339725.1 of Rhipicephalus microplus. Classification (NCBI taxonomy): domain Eukaryota; kingdom Metazoa; phylum Arthropoda; class Arachnida; order Ixodida; family Ixodidae; genus Rhipicephalus; species Rhipicephalus microplus. Next base: position 275,059,065 of record NC_051165.1, read on the forward strand.
TCATGCGCGAAACCTCACGCACATCCGTCGCTGGGGCCGTGCGTCTGCGCTGCCACCACTAGAGAGTTTTAGTGCTGGGTACGCAAGCTCTTAGGCCGTTGCGGGCTTGGGGGCGCGCGGCGTTGCGTACCCAACCCGTACCCAACTGGAATGCCTTATAGAGGCGCGCACGCAGACGCAAGGCGCACGAAGGTCACATGCGCTCGTAGCGCCATAGCGTCTTAATTGTCGCGTAAGTATCATTTGATTATGTTTACGATTTAAAATGCTAAATTTAACTTACATAGTGACAGCAAGTAAACTAATTTCAATAAATCATTTTTAAATGATATGACAGTTATCAACACGGAACAAAAAAACGATAGTGTCGACATCTTGTGACACTTCGTGCAACCACAGTCATGAACATGTTGGCTTACGCGTATTATTCCTCAGGTGAAAATGAAGAAAAAGGTTACTAATTTATAATAACGCCACTGCGCGGTTTTCGCACCAGACGTACAATGCACAATGTTTCTGCAATAACAATGTTGTGATTGTCTGGTTCACTATGGCCGCGCTAGATGGCACCACCTATTCAGCTGGTCGGAGGGCTGGCACATTTTTAATTTTTATGTTCCAGGCCATTCTAGCTTTGGTAATCTGGCTGAAACAATGTAATCGCTAATGGTGCTCACACTTTGGCTTATTTTAACTCGACGGCTTGAGTATCCGCAGTGCGGATACCGTGAGTTCCTGCGAAGGTGGACCTTACAAGGCGGCCGATCCATGCTGTCCGAGATTTGGTGCCTTTGTGCCATGATATTTGTATCGTGGCTATCCATTATGATATTTGTGCTTAAAACTTAAAAACTTAAAAAAAAGTAAAAAGTGAAAGTGGTGGCGCTGGCCAGCCTAGGCTTTGCTCGCCGTGAAGGTGAGTGACATCACGGTTAACATGATGCGCCAGGGTAGCTTATCTCCGCTAGGAGGCCAGTGGTGGCAGCGTTGTTTATGGCCGCGCGGACGCATCGCCCCAGCGATCTTGCGACGCATCTATTTGGGGTTTCGCGCATGCGCAATACCACCACCCCAACGTCCTGGGTACGCAAGCCGCATGGGTATCCAGCACTAAAACTCCCTACTGACCTCCTAGTGGAGATAGCTGCCCCAGCTACTTCTAGTACACTCTACCCCAGCGGATCATGCAGCCGTGACGTCACCCACGTTCACGGCGAGCCGAGCCGAGACTGGCCAGAGCCATCCGCTCGAGTCCCGGGTACAGTGTACACTTTATCCCGGGCACAGCTAGTTGCCAAATCTTGAAAAGGGCATGGCACTGTACGATACGCATGGCTCAGTCGTCCGATATGCTGCTACCTCCGCCGAAGCAGCGCGGCGCAAAGCTTTACTACAGTGTAGCTTTACTCCCTGCCGGAAGTGGACATTTTTGTCTTGCGTGATGTAATGGCAACAGACCAGGATGGCTACAAGTCCTATTAGTGTACGTCGTTTACGCAGAGTTACGTTATAGGTCAATTGTCGGACTACGACTGCCCGTCTGTTTTGCTATAGGCACCGGCTTCATTAGCACATACGACACTTCCTTTTCTCTTGGGTTGATAACTTTGTCATATTGTTTAAGAATCTTTTATTTGAAGTAACTCGCTTCATGCCACTATCTATGATTGGTTCAATATTTTGCATTGTAAAAATAAAAACACAAACCATAATTGACAAGACGCTATGGCGCTGCGAGCGCGTGTGACCTTCGTGCGGCTCGCGTTTGCTTACGCGCCGCTAAAAGGCATTCGGGTTGCGTACACAACGCCGCGCGCCCCCAGTGCCTCAAGCGCTTGCGTACCCAGCACTAAATCTCTCTAGTGTGTCGCGTGTGAGCAAGCTACACGAGAAACTGTCACTCACTCTGACGTGGTCTCGCGGTCTTTTCTCCACAGCGGTAATCGTAATGTGTCTTGGTATGCCTTTCCCTTTGATGCCGCCCTACCAGTACTCGCAGGTCAAGAACAGTGTCCGCGCTACCAGCGCGACATAGCATTATTTATGAGCGAAGCTCCTGAGGGTTTGGGTCTGTCCAACCTCCGATGGTGTATGTAGCCACCGGTGGCACGTACCCGAAAGAGCGGTCCTTAGAATGTCCGCTGGATGGCGGCACTTGTATACAATGAATACAGGATGAAAAGATGTGAGATGGCTGTACTCGGAGTGTTCATCAGCTAGACGGACGGGCGGATGGACGTCAGATAGACGGATGGACTGATGGACGCAAAGACAGAGGGGCGGACGCATAGATGGACGGATGCACCGATGGTCACACGGATGGACGGACACGTGGACGGATTCATGCATGGACGGAAGCAAGAACGACTGGGCGTACGAAAGCACGGACGGACTAACGAACGCTTCGCCTCATCAATCATCAATCACTTCGTGGATATGCTGTGATTTTTTTATGGAAAAGTGGTGAGCGCCGCGTTTTCGAGAAAGGAAACTAAAGGAAACAAGGTGATTATTCTTGTGGTACAAAATACTTCTTAACGAATGCAAGCTGTTATTGTAATGCACCTAATTGAAAGACTCGATCAGGTGGTATCTATGTCCCTACGCAAGTATTTAGAGATGTTATTTATAGTTGTTCACTCATTTATGTGCAGATACTGCAGTCCTCGAAGGTATTTTAGCAGGGTGGAAATACAGTATATTGTAAAATAAATGTATCTAACAAAGTAAAGTAAGAAACATGGTTTCTAAGATAACCAAATGCGATTTTATGTGAAAAAAAAAATTTGTTTTGGGGGGGGGGGGGGTCGTTGGCTACCTATAGCGTCGCCTGGTGTTCCTCAATATTTTGCCAGCTGGCGAAACATTATTTCAGTGATAGTCACTGTTACAGTTCCTAGAGTATATTGTAGCCTCCGTAGTCACTTTGCTCAGCTTATTCATTAAATGTAATTTTTGGGTCGGTTGGGCAACAGTCGTCAGAGTAATATATACTGCCGATTGTCAGCCCTTATGCTGCGTCATACATGCTGTGTGCTGATGGTGTCGATTGCATCGTGGGTTTTTTTTTTTTTCATTCTTTTTTTTTCTTTATGGGGATGCTCAGGTCGAAAGAACCGCATAGTAACTAACCGATCGTCAATTCCTGCAAAAGGCTTTATTTCAGTTTAATGGATATATACCCATAAGACGCATTTATGACAGTTACGTTAGACTGGACAATCTAAGAATTCTTAAATCATCGATTCCCATCATTTAAGAATTTTTTTTTTTTTTCAGTTCTCACGTCGTCAACTCGCATTATTACAGAATCGCTTTCGCGTTTTTTATGCACACGGCCGCTCGTAGACGGCGTGGTGTTCTCGTAACGTGCCAGCGGCGGCGACGGCAACTTAGAGCATTTCAGCTCGGCACGGGCGAAGGGGAAACTCGTCGCCCTTGCTTGCTGGATTGCGCAGTCGGTGCGTAATGCCGCTCCTCTAGAAGGAGGAGAAATGGAGACGGATTGGACGGGGTCATCTTTGCGGCGCCAGCTGATGGTGCCAACGGGGACACCGATCTCGTCATCGACGGTTCGGGAAAAAAAAAAATGTTTGCTTTGTCATAAGCCGGGACCAATGCTGACCGGACGGGCCTTCTCAGCAGAGAAGAAAAGGGCGTCCTTGGAAGAACGGCGCGCACAAGATGGATCTCCGCAATGATTGGGCTCGCCGCGGCTTTTTGACGCCCTTTCCTTGGCCCGGTTGTTTGTTCTTTGGTTGCTATGACTTTGAAAAATAGTGAAAAAAATTTTAGAGAAACCTGTCATTCGACTGAAGGTTAAGAAAGACACCGTTGTGTAATAATACCCTCTGTGACAGCTTCGCGGCTAGGTATATAGCTGAGCTTGAGGGTGCGGGTTCGCGGGTCCCTGCAGTGACGACTGCGTATCTATAGCGGCGGAAAGCAAAGCAAAAAAAAAAGGGCGAGTTCAGCGTGTCTGGAAGAGAGGGAGACCTTCCTCAGCTAGACACTTCGCATACATGAACCCAAGTCGCGTAATCAAGGTAAAATGGGTTCAATTGAATTTACCAGAAGTATGCATGAATCGATACACACACACACCAGCAAAAAAAAAAATCTGGATCGTTAGCGTCAAAGAACCGCTCAAAAAAATGTATCGATATACATATACAAAAATTGTAATTTGAACTGTTCACTTTTTTTTGCGAGTAGCTGATGTCTCATTTGAATCAGATTAAAAACGTTGTAACATGCCTTCATTATAGCGTTCCGGGTTAACAGGAAGTGTTTACTTTGTTTTATTTCGAGAGGTAGACTGTTCCACAAAGTAAAACCAACGCTAGACAGCCGTCTTATACCATGCGAGTTATCCTCGTGTATAAAAATTGAAAGAGCAGGCAAACGAGAAATAGAAGGAGAGAGAAAGGAAGGGACGAAATACAAGGAGAAATTTAAATAAAAAGAAAACCGCGCAAAAAGAAACTCAAAAAGAGAACAAGAACAAAAGCGAAGAGCTCCGCTATTCCTTCACGCTTGGCACACCTATAGTGCGAAGCTGCCATAGTTATTTTTAATTCATTGATTACAGTTTTCAGAATACGCAGCCTATTTCTACTGCTCTATAGAGGCACTGATGTGCACCGGTAATGCCGCGCCGGTTAGTGGTGAGCAGCGCATAAGTGCAGCAACAGGTGTTCATCCTTTCGTGGCTGTCCTCTGTCTTCTGCTCTCTTTTTTTTTTTCGAATGCGCGGGTCTCCCATAGAGTTTCTCAAAATTAACTAGAGGGCACTCTGGCGCTGCGATCGTTCAGCGACCATGGGAATGATGGGTAGTACACACATTTGCCTAGTCTTTGTACTTGCGGGCGGCGAATCGTACTTGCGGCTTCGTTTACTGCTGTGTTTCGATTTTGTTTTGAAAGAAAGATTCAACCCTTTTAAACTTCGTGACCCAATTTGAGAAGGTAATTAAAAAAATAGGGTGGTGAAGCGCAATCGCTGAATATTTGCCGATTTTTGTTTCATGAGAAAACAGCTTCAAGCCACACGAACACACAGGGAGTCAAAAGCAGGCCAGAAGTACTAAGTTTAGACCAATGTGTGTACTACCCATCATTCCCATGCTCGGTGAAGCGCTGTGTGTTGCAGCTTCCATAGACACTAGCGCCAGAGTTCCCTCTAGTAAGTATTGTGAGAAACTCTATGGGGTCTCCGATCAGCGGTGGCTGATGAGCGGACGCGCTGCTAGGTGGCGCCACGCTGCTTGTGCTTGATTTTTTTCCCTGCCGTGTCGCGCCGCTCGCGTGCGCGGTTTCGACAAGGGCGCGCCGGGTGGTCAAAATCATTTGGGAGCCTCTTTCCCGTTACAGCGTGTTGCCTCATAATGTTATATCTTGATTTTGGCACATAAAATCGCAGAATTTGTTTAGGTACCTTTATGTTTTTCTCGCTCTATTTGTTTTGGGGAGGGGGGGTGGGGAGGAGGGGGGGGGGAGCTGCACGATGTGTCAGCCAAATCATCAGTGACCGACAAGGAGCTCAGTCCGCTTGACAAAAGCAATTCCGGATGAAGGTCGAACGAAAACGGACGCGTGTACCGATATTCTGTGGCGCGTCAATATATACGACTTTTACTCGTGATTCCTGCGTAGCATCGTGACAGGCGAATGATCCACCGGACTGTGCGATGTGAGTGCATTCAATGGTCGACATTTCCGGAGCCCTCCATTTACGGCGCCCCTCATAGTCACGTCGCAGTTTTTGGCTGTTGAAACCCAGATATTTTATCATCATCATTATTATTATTATTATTATTATTATTATTATTATTATTATTATTATTATTATTATTATTATTATTATTATAAGGGACATTGAGTCGATGTTCATTGCTGAACAGCGGTCCCAAAAACCTGGTAATGCTACTCTCGTGCTTAGGAAGTGCTTATTTTGAAATAAGATCACGCTTTTGTGCGCCACATCCCGTTAGCGCGCTTCAAATCCACCGCCTGAAAGTGGCCGTCTCACGTCACTGTTTCCCTGCACAACGTTGCCCGGCTTTACTGCGCGGCCGCCGACACTAGTAGCAGCAGAGCGAAAGTAGCGGGAGCCGCAGCAGCAACGACGGCCGTTGAATTTTGCCCAATTTTTGCCCATGGCCTCTGAGATGGTAGGCGCGCTTGGTTCAACTGGGCCCCGCTATGGCACGACCTGTCCAGTTTAACCAGGCGAAAATCGAACTTTTGAACCACTCGCGCCATTCCCAATACTCACGTCTGGCGGTTCTTTTTTTTTTGTATCATGCACCAAACAAAAACGAACCATCAGCATTTTAATACGACTCTTGATGCATGAAAGGTTAATTTAGTGCAGCTAGTTCGATCACTAGTGATTGTTGACGGTAAGTCTGACGTCATTGGGATCATTTTATGAATGTCCTACTGGTGGCGCATGTGTTCTTGTCCATTTACCTTTATTTATCGGTAAGTAGGGCACTGTTTATAATTTAGTCTTTTTAAACGTTGTCGTATACATTGAGGTTTCACTATGACATAAATCGTTATTCGACTTTAGTGTCCCTTCACTGCCAATGTCGTTTCACACCATAATACACTCCTTGGGATGTTACAGCGGGCCCTGGTCTGAACTTCCTTATATTGCAACCAAACTTGGCTGCTTTATCTCTGGGATCTCCCTATACGTGAACTCCGACGTAATTTTTATGCTTCATATATGGTATTGTCGTTGTATAGCGGAGCTTATTCATAAATGGAAGCAGCTGCAATATACTCGCACACAGTGTTGTTTGCTCGACCTTCCGTATATACTTTCACTAATATAACATTTTTTTTTGCTTTCTGACAAAAAATAAACACAAAAAACATGTTCGACAGTCGCTCCTTGTTTACGAGTCGCGCTGGCTAACGTTCCTTAGATGGTAGAGCATCGTACGCGTAATTCGAAGGTTATGGGTTCGGGCCTCGCCGACATTAATTCATTTAAATTTATTTCATAACTGCACAGCAGTTGAAGATAACCAATAATGACCCGTATGATTTCGTTGTCTCTTGGGTTCACTTGGTTGTGTATAACAACGACGCAAGCCACACCTACAATTTTCCTGCACGTTTTTGGGGTGCACAGCCCGTCTGTGACGTATCCGCACTTCGCGTTACCGCCTGTGCCGTATTGACTCGCATGTTACTTATCAGCTGCAGGAGTTAGCACTGCACGTAGATGTTGGCGAGGGCTGCATAAATGACGTCCATGTTGACCACTACAGTGCTGCCTTATGTTGGGGTAGATGGTATATGATTCCAAGTAATGCTTGCGCATCGCCGGCAGTTCTGATGTATAGAGTCCCCGGGTCTGATCGGAGGTCACCAGCTAGCTTCCCAAGTCCACCTCGGAGAGTCGCACCTCCCACGACCAGGCAGTTTGCGTGGCGTTACTGGACTGGACTTGAGAAGCCGCAGAAGCCAGTGGTGCCCTGGGATTGGGGCTTCATCCCCAATCACTATATATATATATGTACGCCGTTCACTATGTACGCATCAAAAAGGTGTTCAAGTTCTCCTTCTGATCTATCTATCTATATCTATCTATCTATCTGTATGTCTGTATGTATGTCTGTCTGTCTGTCTGTCTACCTATTTATTTTTTTCTCTTTCTTTCTTTCCAGGTAACTATAGGTCTATCTATCTATCTATCTATCTATCTATCTATCTATCTATCTATCTATCTTTTTCTCCTTGTTTCCAGGTAACTATGCTACGACCTTGCTCTTCATGATAAATGTTGAGTAGTGTGGGCTATGTTGCTATTGTAACGAATCTACATGACGCTCACATACTCGAGCTTACCTGCTCAAGCCGCTCCCGCTTGCTTCCATGTGTGCGGGGCTCGAACGACATTGTCGCTGTTGTAAACGACACTAACGTGTGTTGCAGTATCGAATGGTAGAGTCATGTTCTCTCTACCTCGCAGTGAATGTTTTTTTTTTTTTTTTCGTAAGTTTTGCCCGTGCAGCAGGTCATTTGAGTACCTATCGATCGGGCGTCGCGTGAAAAGGTCGAGATGAAAGAGAAAGAGCGAAAAAAAAAAGTGACGAAAGAACGGGAAACGAGCGCGCGAGCGACATACGCTGGATCGTTTCCTGCGCGGCGCTTATACATACGTGCGTGGGCGGAGGCGGCGTCCGTTTACGCCGCGGAGCTGTCTGTATTTGGGCCGGACGACGTCGCAAAACGAAAGAACGCGCGTAAAAGAAAAAAAAAACAAAACCGAAACGTCGGGGTGAGAGACGAAAGCGAAAAGGCACGGTGACTGTCGTCGCGCGTGCCAGCCAACATCCCGTCACCACGCCGCAGCTATTCGGCCGTTCCGTGTTAAAACCGCCAGTGCCCGAAATTACAATAACCCGAACGCCGCCCGTCACGTGTTCGTTTTTATAGTTCCTGCGGTTGCCAGCGCCGAATTCCCGCGGATACGGTTCGAGCTTGGCAAAGGGAAATACTATCGCGGCTTTGGCTGTGGCTTTACACTGCAAACATCCGCGCACCGGAGGAGTCAGAGGACCGTTGTTCCTGCTGTGGGGGGGGGGGGGGGGGGGGGCAACTTTGGCGGGGACCGCGACGACCACCACTATACGCAACGTCGGCGCCGGGATATGCGTGCCGTCGCGCGCTGTGAGAACATCCTGCGGCAAGCCCTGATTGGCCCCGCGTGTGGCCGGCTGCGGACACGTCACTTCCCGTTCCGGGAAACCCGCGCAGCATCTGCTTCCGTTCTGCTGGCGAGGGGAAAACGTTCATCGGTGGGCCCGCCTCTCTCGTTCTTTGTTTAACGAGAACGCTCCGTCGGAGCTTTTTGTTATTACTCGTTCCTTTTTTTTTGTCTGAGGACACGTGAAAATTGCATGAATGAGAGGCGGCAGTGTGTATGCCACGCGGGGCGTATCCCGTATGGAGCGTAAATTTGCGGGGCGGCGGAAAAAAGTAAATATATAGTAGAGAGATGGCAGAGGAGCTTTCTATGAAGTAACTCGTCATTTGTCGTTTTTAGTCAACGGCGGTGTTGGTGCGCCTTCACGCGCTTTGCAAAAGCGCTAATTGCCTGGTTCGAATCCCGGCTGCATTTCCGATGCAGGCGGAAATGTTGTAGGCCCGTGTGCTCAGATTTGGGTGCACGTTAAAGAACCCCAGGTTGTCTAAATTTCCGGAGCCCTCCACTACGGCGTCTCTCATAATCATATAGTGGTTTTGGGACGTTAAACCCCACATATCAATCAATCAATCAGCGCTAATTGCCTTCCCTTTTTTGTCTTTTTTTTTCTTTTTTTTCGTAGCGAAGTCTACGAAGAACGTGTGAGTGCGGAGTGGGTGTGACTAAGCCGCATTGGGCGCTTGCGTGTGCGAATTCCGGAAACTATGTTTGTGCAACACGAGGCCTTGTTCTTCTCGCTGGCCTGTCGGTGGCGTTTAAACAATGCCGCTGACGGGAACAGCGATAGAACGGCTAGCGCTGCATGTGCCCAAAAAGCTTGGCTGAGCTCATCCTGCGCTGATTGCCTCAGGCATTTAAAAAAAAAAACACGCGGCAAAAGCGTTCTCCCGCGTTTTTCATCACCTGTACTAACCCCCCCCCTCCCCCTTTTTTTTAAGACGATATTTTTCTTGGGGACCTTCGACGCAAAAATTTTGTTCCGCCTGTCTGTATATTTGTCTGTTTGTCCACCCTTAACGGTGTCACGCACACTCTAAAAAAATATCGAGTAAAAAGGGTGTCTTTTTGTCCGACAACAACAATCGTCATCAGGCTTGCGTACACATCCTTTCTTGAGAACTCGGCGCTGGCCACTTTCCTATCGAGAATGCAATGTAACCCTGATAATGGCCATGTCGATCGTGACCGGAATGTACCGGGCGCGGGGCGATAGCGCAAGGATGGAACGCAATATAGACGACGATTATTGTTGTGGGACGAAAAGACACCCTTTTTACTCGCTCTTTTTTTTTTAGAGTGTACTCTGAACGGCACCAGCCGATAGCCCAAACGGCCGACGCAATCCGCAGCGCCCACCAATGTTACTCAAGATTCAGCGTTCATACTCAATGAAAAGGCAATTATTGCGCATATCTTAGGCACCAAAGCAATACGCATACATTCTGTATGTGCCTCTTTTGCTAGAAAAAAAAACATACATAAGTAATTCAAAGGACAGTAGCGTTTATCACGCTGCGCTGACCATGCAACGCTTGCACGAAAAGGCACGTGTTTCCGACGTTTTGCTAAGACGACACGGTGGCGGCACCTACCCGTCGCCTTGCGTTCTACACCTTATCACCTCTTGAGACGGGCGCGCACGCCCGTCTCGGAGCCACAGGCTTCGTTTTCCAAGATAACTGCCAGATAGCGCTCGCGTCTCGCGTGTGACGTGACTCGATGCGCTCGTTGGCCTCCGCTGCACGCTCGAGGCGCTCTAACGCAGCGCCTCCGGAATACCATTCACCGATTTTCTCACGCAGAACATCAAATAAATGTTTCGCTCACTCTTTCCAGACGCAAGACTATACCGTCTTCCGACGACATTTGCAGATTAACATGCAGATACGGGGCCAATTTATTTGTTATTGTATAGCTGTTGCGTGGCCTCAGCTCCGTGGTCAGACTTGCACAGTATTGTGGCCTATTTCTGCGTGCCCTGACGGATTTACCGTCTACCGTTGTTCAGTTTTGTGTGCCCACCGGATCACCTGCCACCGCTCATGTCAGCAGAAATACGCTATTGTGTCGTCCATTCGGGCTGGTGTCAGCGGCGTCGTGCTGTCCAGCTGTCGAATGCACATGCGACACTTCGAGCGTGCCGTTCTGATCCGTTTACTTCTGCCTTTGATCTCGCCGACTTTTGTGTAATAATCATTAAAGAAGGATACTTTTTTCTTTCACTCATTTTTTTGCTCTCTGTCTTTTCTTACTCGGGAAAGTGAGGTAGAAGACGACACTGCCTCCGTCTGCATTTTGTATTTTGTTACGTTTTGCGAATATATGCAATAGCGTGCTGGTTAGCGGTATTTTTTTTTTGGTAATATGGAAGTAGACAGAGTAGTAATTTTGCACCAAGGTAGATCTTTCAATGATCTAAATGATTGCAGGCCTATATCTGTGCTACCTTTTTTTTTTCTTTTTCAGAAGTATCAGAACTAAGTTTAAAGATCAGGATGGTGCAATTTATGGATCAAAACCAGGCACTTGTCGACCGTCAGAATAGTTTTCGCAAGAACATGTCCACAGAGGAGGCAATGTTGACTGTTAAAGAAGAAATTCTGGATAATTTTGAAAATAAGCTCTACACTGTCGGAGTTTTCCTTCATTTCAAAAATGCTTTTGATTCAATGAAGCATCACGTTTTATTTCAAAAGCTACCTTTATATGGAATGAGAGGAGTTGTCCTAATTCTTTATTTTAATAATCACTTTTTAGACATATTTCAATTTGTAAGCCATAAAAGCGTATGCTCAGAATTGAAAAAAAAATAATAAAGTGCGGCGTACTCCAGGGGTCCATTTTGTGTCTCCCTTATTTATCATTTAGATTAACGATATGGTGAACTTACCGCTTAAACGCTGTCACCGACGACGCTAGTTTATTTGATCGGGAATCAGTATTTAAATTTCTTGTGGTATTATTCGAACAACATTTGAACTGGACGCATCATGTAAACAAATTACGTACTAGCATTTCTAGATCTAACCGAATGTTTTCTAAAATCCGGCATCTGGTTCCGACTTGGCTGAAGTGTCAGCTGTATTTTTCAATGATACTTCCTCAGCTATATTACTGCATGAATGAGAGGCGGCAGTGTGTATGCCACGCGGGGCGTATCCCGTATGGAGCGTAAATTTGCGGGGCGGCGGAAAAAAGTAAATATATAGTAGAGAGATGGCAGAGGAGCTTTCTATGAAGTAACTCGTCATTTGTCGTTTTTAGTCAACGGCGGTGTTGGTGCGCCTTCACGCGCTTTGCAAAAGCGCTAATTGCCTGGTTCGAATCCCGGCTGCATTTCCGATGCAGGCGGAAATGTTGTAGGCCCGTGTGCTCAGATTTGGGTGCACGTTAAAGAACCCCAGGTTGTCTAAATTTCCGGAGCCCTCCACTACGGCGTCTCTCATAATCATATAGTGGTTTTGGGACGTTAAACCCCACATATCAATCAATCAATCAGCGCTAATTGCCTTCCCTTTTTTTGTCTTTTTTTTTCTTTTTTTTCGTAGCGAAGTCTACGAAGAACGTGTGAGTGCGGAGTGGGTGTGACTAAGCCGCATTGGGCGCTTGCGTGTGCGAATTCCGGAAACTATGTTTGTGCAACACGAGGCCTTGTTCTTCTCGCTGGCCTGTCGGTGGCGTTTTTAAACAATGCCGCTGACGGGAACAGCGATTAGAAGGCTAGCGCTGCATGTGCCCAAAAAGCTTGGCTGAGCTCATCCTGCGCTGATTGCCTCAGGCATTTAAAAAAAAAACCCGCGGCAAAAGCGTTCTCCCGCGTTTTTCATCACCTGTACTAACCCCCCCCCCTCCCCCTTTTTTTTACGACGATATTTTTCTTGGGGACCTTCGACGCAAAAATTTTGTTCCGCCTGTCTGTATATTTGTCTGTTTGTCCACCCTTAACGGTGTCACGCACACTCTAAAAAATATCGAGTAAAAAGGGTGTCTTTTTGTCGACAACAACAATCGTCATCAGGCTTGCGTACACATCCTTTCTTGAGAACTCGGCGCTGGCCACTTTCCTATCGAGAATGCAATGTAACCCTGATAATGGCCATGTCGATCGTGACCGGAATGTACGGGCGCGGGGCGATAGCGCAAGGATGGAACGCAATATAGACGACGATTATTGTTGTGGGACGAAAAGACACCCTTTTTACTCGCTCTTTTTTTTTTTAGAGTGTACTCTGAACGGCACCAGCCGATAGCCCAACGGCCGACGCAATCCGCAGCGCCCACCAATGTTACTCAAGATTCAGCGTTCATACTCAATGAAAAGGCAATTATTGCGCATATCTTAGGCACCAAAGCAATACGCATAATTCTGTATGTGCCTCTTTTGCTAGAAAAAAAACATACATAAGTAATTCTAAGGACAGTAGCGTTTATCACGCTGCGCTGACCATGCAACGCTTGCACGAAAAGGCACGTGTTTCCGACGCTTTGCTAAGACGACACGGTGGTGGCACCTACCCGTCGCCTTGCGTTCTACCTTATCACCTCTGAGACGGGCGCGCGCGCCCGTCTCAGAGCCACAGGCTTCGTTTTCCAAGATAACTGCCAGATAGCGCTCGCGTCTCGCGTGTGACGTGACTCGATGCGCTCGTTGGCCTCCGCTGCACGCTCGAGGCGCTCTAACGCAGCGCCCTCCGGAATACCATTCACCGATTTTCTCACGCAGAACATCAAATAAATGTTTCGCTCACTCTTTCCAGACGCAAGACTATACCGTCTTCCGACGACATTTGCAGATTAACATGCAGATACGGGGCCAATTTATTTGTTATTGTATAGCTGTTGCGTGGCCTCAGCTCCGTGGTCAGACTTGCACAGTATTGTGGCCTATTTCTGCGTGCCCTGACGGATTTACGTCTACCGTTGTTCAGTTTTGTGTGCCCACCGGATCACCTGCCACCGCTCATGTCAGCAGAAATACGCTATTGTGTCGTCCATTCGGGCTGGTGTCAGCGGCGCCGTGCTGTCCAGCTGTCGAATGCGCATGCGACACTTCGAGCGTGCCGTTCTGATCCGTTTACTTCTGCCTTTGATCTCGCCGACTTTTGTGTAATAATCATTAAAGAAGGATACTTTTTTCTTTCACTCATTTTTTTGCTCTCTGTCTTTTCTTACTCGGGAAAGTGAGGTAGAAGACGACACTGCCTCCGTCTGCATTTTGTATTTTGTTACGTTTTGCGAATATATGCAATAGCGTGCTGGTTAGCGGTATTTTTTTTTTGGTAATATGGAAGTAGACAGAGTAGTAATTTTGCACCAAGGTAGATCTTTCAATGATCTAAATGATTGCAGGCCTATATCTGTGCTACCTTTTTTTTTTCTTTTTCAGAAGTATCAGAACTAAGTTTAAAGATCAGGATGGTGCAATTTATGGATCAAAACCAGGCACTTTTGTCGACCGTCAGAATAGTTTTCGCAAGAACATGTCCACAGAGGAGGCAATGTTGACTGTTAAAGAAGAAATTCTGGATAATTTTGAAAATAAGCTCTACACTGTCGGAGTTTTCCTTCATTTCAAAAATGCTTTTGATTCAATGAAGCATCACGTTTTATTTCAAAAGCTACCTTTATATGGAATGAGAGGAGTTGTCCTAATTCTTTATTTTAATAGTCACTTTTTAGATATATTTCAATTTGTAAGCCATAGAAGCGTATGCTCAGAATGGAAAAAAAATAATAAAGTGCGGCGTACTCCAGGGGTCCATTTTGTGTCCCCCTTATTTATCATTTAGATTAACGATATGGTGAACTTACCGCTTAAACGCTGTCACCGACGACGCTAGTTTATTTGATCGGGAATCAGTATTTAAATTTCTTGTGGTATTATTCGAACAACATTTGAACTGGACGCATCATGTAAACAAATTACGTACTAGCATTTCTAGATCTAACCGAATGTTTTCTAAAATCCGGCATCTGGTTCCGACTTGGCTGAAGTGTCAGCTGTATTTTTCAATGATACTTCCTCAGCTATATTACTGCTTGCTAATCTGGGGCACTGCAAGCAAAACAAACTTATCTAGGCTGACAGTCCTTCAAAAGCAACCTGTCCGACATATAGAATACCTTGAATAGCTTGACCAAACAGCACCATTCTTCTAAAAAAAGAGATGTTAAAAGTTGATCAGCTATATATAACCTTAGACTTGCAACATACATACACAGAGAAATGCGAAAAGATAGATCAACACTTTCACACATGTACCTAACCACACATGATCACTATAGTCAAAGATATAGCCTCATCGAACTTCCGCTTTGTAGAACTGAATACGGAACTAATCAACTTGAATACCTGACGCCTGTTTTTTAATCAACATCCGGAAGATTTAAAGAATGTGAATGAAGCCGTGCCAAAATCAGTGTTTAAGCTTGTCGCTAAGTTTTATTTCTTGTCCTGTCCGCTTTCATGATATGAGTAAGGCCTCAAGCGTTGTGTGGTGTACCACATTTGTATTTAAAAATAGCGCTTTTGTTTAAAATGATTTCTTGAGTGCCATGAACTGTTCCTGATAGCACTGTGCCTTGTTTTTCTCTTCTTTTAGTGCTTCCGCTTTCTGTTCCGTTGTATAATTTATCTGTGTTCAAAACCCTGTTGAACAGTGCTTGGGTCGTAGGGCCATTGTCAGCCAGTTAATCGGCCTTTAGCCGTATCATCATCCCCTGACATGTAACATGTCGAAAATTATTATTATTATTATTATTATTATTATTATTATTATTATTATTATTATTATTATTATTATTATTATTATTATTATTATTATTATAAATGACCGCGCTCCGGCTGAAACTGTGACCTTATAAGCATTTATTTCTGAAAGAGGCTAGTCAACATTTCGATTATTACCTTGCGGTAACCTAAGTTACCTCTCTCACATTCAAGCCTTGCCACGACACCTGAAATGACGACCGAGCATCGTGTATGACTCGAGGGTGGCGTGAGGAGGAGGACGACGACACGCGAGCTGTGTGTCGCAGCTAAGCAGACGAACGACTAAATCGGCCGGCCACGTCATGGACCGACAATGATGCATCGTGTAATACGGACGTCGCGGCGGACGATGTCAGCGTCTGACGTATACAGGCGCGAAAACGAGATTGCTCCGAGGTGCACGCCTCTCTCTCTCTCTCTCTCTCTCTCTCTCTCTCTCTCTCTCTCTCTCTCTCTCTCTCTCTCTCTCTCTCTCTCTCTCTCTCTCTGTCTTTCTTTGTACGCTCGAAATGAAGTCATTACATTTTGCTTTCGAGCGTCATCAGTGCGAAACGAGTGCTGTCTATCTGCTGTTAGCGTGCCTTCTGAGACGGTTGAACGAGACATGACGTCACATGATGCCACCGAAAAGGTTGTTGTGCTTCGCATGCATGGCGTCGATTCAATGGATGTCGTCCGAGGTGACTGACAGTTACCGCGTGTTGCTCTGCGGAGAATAGCGGCAAATTTTATTTATTGTTATTATTTTATTATTTTCTTTTTACGCTGCTTCGGTTGTGGGACTGTAAAGTTGGTTAACCTTGCGGACAGATGAGTGGGCGCTCGTTTATACGCGAGGTCTGACGCCAAGCTGTGTCTGCACGTCGCAAGCGGGATATGCTTCTTGGTAATATAGGTTCGCTTTCGGTTAGCGCTAAATTTGGGCGTGTTTGTTACTATCGCGCCTTTTCTCTTTATCTGGTTGCACCTGGATGTGACGGAATTTTGCTATACCCGCGCGAAGCGGACTCTTGTCGCACAGATCTGGTGCCGCGTTTCGAAACCTCTTATCTCCGGAGCAGTCCTTCGTTTGCTTGCGCTTCGGAGCACGTTAATGTAGAGTGCTCTCTCTGTCACGAGCAGACATAATAGACAAGCGCCAGCCCTAACAACTATAGGACCTCCTCTCCACGCAAAGGACGACAGGTGCCGCCATTAGTGGGGGGAAATATGCCGCGCAGGCAAGCGCACTTGCGGGTTATGTCACAGGCGCCTTGGAAGAACATCGCCACTTTCGAGTTGGCTTCACTTGTGGCTGCAGCTGTGTACGTGGTGAACACCGTATTGAGAAGGACTTCGAGCAAATGTTAATCATACGCCACACAGTGGCCTTCTCACGTGCCTCCGGATTTTGACGTTATAAGTTAGCTCTTAGGTTCGAACCAAAAGCATCGTGGCGGGTCTTTAAAGATGGTGCTTATCATCTCCTGGTTCACGAGTCGCCGCGAGTATAGTGTGGACAGTGGAACGCTTTGGAAGACGACCTTTACCAATCGGAGATCAGCGGCCCGACGGCGTCCACGTCCAGTTTGAGCAGACTTCGGGAGGTAATAAAGAGCAGTACGGGCGAACAGTGTTGCAGTTACACGTTATTCCTTCTGTAGTGAAGAAGATGAGTGCTACTCAGAAAGGCAGGGGGTATGACTCAGTCGTTGAAGAAGACGACGTTTGGTTGGCTGGGGACTCAGGCTAGTTCCGCCATTACCGCTTGACGTGTCGTGACCGCTCTCCTGTTTTATAAAAGAGTGCCACTCTAAAACGCCTCATTATAATCACGACACGGCACGTCACCACACGTCAAGCGGTAATGGCGGAACTAGCCTGAGTCCCCAGCCAACCAAACGTCGTCTTCTTCACCGACTCAGTCAAACCCCCTGCCTTTCTGAGTAGCACTCATCTTCTTCACTACACTTCATTTATTCGTTCTACAAATAAGACAAAACAGCACGTGTAGCGTATACCCGTTATTGAGGGAGGAACTCGGGGGGGTGGGTTTTTTTTTTTGCGTAAAAAAGGCAAAAAAAGGACAAGTCACTATTTGTTGTGAAGAGCCGTATGCCGGGACTCGGATATGGGCAATCCAGAGAGCCTATACGATGCGGGGGTGCGGCGATGGCGTAGTGGTTAGAGCATCCGCCTCGCATGCAAGAGGTCCGTGGCTCAAATCCCGGTACCGCGCAGTTCCCAACCGGATTAAAAAAAAAAAAATCCGCGTGTTGATGGAACTGCATTAAGAGGCCTGGGGTGCGGCCTCACCGGCAAACACCGCCGAGAACGCACTCCCTCACCAGAGAAGGATTGGCCACCCTGGTGCAGTATCTGGCCACTACCTCCCACATGATTACGTCAAATAACTCACGGCCCTCAGTCCCCAGCAGCTGCGAAGCAACTGACCACGGCGGCGGTCAGATCTGCAACGCAGCAGAGGGTGCTAAGAATCTCTGGATCCGGACAGGCCGCCATTGGAACCTGAACTTGGCAACGTTTAACGCTAGAACCTTATCTAGTGAGGGAAGTCTAGCTGTACTATTCGAGGAGCTAGAGGGTGTTAAATGGGATATAATAGGGCTCAGTGAGGTTAGGAGGACAGATGAGGCCTATACGGTGCTACAGAATGGGCACGTCCTTTGCTACAGGGGCTTGGCAGACAGAAGAGAACTGGGAGTGGGGTTCCTCATTCACAGAAACATAGCTGGCAACATAGAGGAATACTATAGCATTAATGAAAGGGTGATAGGTATCGTAATTAAACTGAATAAAAGATACAAGATGAAGGTAGTACAGGCTTACGCGCCTACATCCAGCCATGATGACGCTTCAGTTGAAAGCTTCTATGAAGACGTGGAATCGGCAATGAGTAAGGTAAAAACACAGTATACTATAGTGATGGGCGACTTTAATGCAAAGGTAGGGAAGAAGCAGGCTGGAGACCAGGCAGTAGGAGATTATGGCATCGGTACTAGAAACGCCAGAGGAGAGCTACTAGTAGAATTTGCAGAACACAATAATTTACGGATTTTGAATACCTTCTACCGAAAACGAGAAAACCGCAAGTGGACATGGAGGAGCCCTAATGGCGAAAATAAGAACGAAATAGACTTTATAATGAGTGCACACCCTGGAATCGTGCAGGATGTGGAAGTGATTGGCAAGGTACGATGCAGTGACCATAGAATGGTACGGTCTCGAATTCGCCTAGACTTGAAGAAGGAACGACAGAACTTGATACGCAAGAAGCCAATCAATCAGCTAGCACTGAGAGGGAAAGTACAGGAATTCAGAGTGTCACTGCAGAACAGGTACTCGGCTCTCAGTGAGGAAACCAACCTTAGCGTAGATACAATGAATGATAATCTGACGAGTATCATTATGGAGTGTGCAGTGGAAGTTGGAGGCAGGGTAGTTAGACAGGACACTGGCAAGCTTTCACAGGAAACGAAGAACCTAATTAAGAAGCGTCAAATCATGAAAGTGTCAAGTACAACAGACAAAATAGAACTGGCAGAGCTTTCGAAGTTGATTAATAGACGTAAAGTATGCGATGTAAGAAGGTATAACATGGAGAGAATTGAACACGCTCTGAAAAACGGAGGAAGTGTCAAAGCATTGAAGAGGAAACTTGGGATAGGCAAAAGTCGGATGTATGCACTAAGGGACAAAGAAGGCAAAATAACTACCAATATGGATAGGATAGTTAAGATAGCGGAGGAGTTTTACAGGGATCTGTACAGTAGCCGAGACAACCACGACCTTAATACTATAAGAACTAGCAGTAACCCAGATTACACCCCACCAGTAATGATAGAAGAAGTCAGAAAAGCTTTGGAGAGCATGCAAAGGGGCAAAGCTGCTGGTGATGATCAGGTAACATCAGATCTGCTGAAAGATGGAGGACAGATTGTGTTAGAAAAACTAGCCACCCTGTTTACGAGGTGTCTCCTGGCGGGAAGAGTACCAGAGTCTTGGAAGAACGCTAACATCATCTTAATACATAAGAAAGGAGATGACAAGGACTTGAAGAATTACAGGCCGATCAGCTTGCTCTCTGTAGTATACAAGCTATTTACAAAGGTAATTGCTAACAGAGTAAAGAAAACATTAGAATTCAATCAACCAAAAGAACAAGCAGGATTTCGAACAGGCTACTCAACAATTGACCACAATCATACTATCAATCAGGTAATAGAGAAATGCTCAGAGTATAACCAACCACTATACATAGCCTTCATAGATTACGAGAAGGCGTTTGATTCAGTAGAAATATCAGCCGTCATGCAAACACTGCGGAATCAGGGCGTAGATGAAGTATATATAAACATTCTGGAAGAAATCTACAGGGGATCAACTGCTACCATAGTGCTTCATAGAGAAAGCAACAGAATACCAATCAAGAAGGGTGTAAGGCAGGGGGACACAATTTCCCCACTGCTGTTTACCGCGTGCTTACAGGAGGTTTTCAGAAGCCTAGAATGGGAACAGTTAGGGATAAGAGTCAATGGAGAATACCTTAGTAACCTGCGCTTCGCCGATGACATTGCATTGCTGAGTAACTCGGGGGACGAATTGCAACTCATGATTAAGGAGTTAGACAAGGAGAGCAGAAAAGTGGGTCTTAAAATTAATCTGCAGAAAACGAAAGTAATGTACAACAACCTCGGCAAAGAGCAGCGCTTCGAGATAGGTAATAGTGCACTTGAAGTTGTAAAAGACTATGTCTACTTAGGGCAGGTAATAACCGCAGAGCCGAACCACGAGATTGAAGTAACTAGAAGAATAAGAATGGGGTGGAGCACATTCGGCAAGCACTCTCAAATTATGACAGGTAGATTGCCACTATCCCTCAAGAGGAAGGTATATAACAGCTGTATCTTGCCGGTACTTAGCTACGGAGCAGAAACCTGGAGACTTACAAAGAGGGTTCAGCTTAAATTGAGGACGACGCAGCGAGCAATGGAAAGAAAAATGGTAGGTGTAACCTTAAGAGACAAGAAGAGAGCAGAGTGGATTAGGGAACAAACGGGGGTTAAGGATATCATAGCTGAAATCAAGAAGAAGAAATGGACATGGGCAGGGCATGTAGCGCGTAGACAGGATAACCGCTGGTCATTAAGGGTAACTGACTGGATTCCCAGAGAAGGGAAGCGGGTTAGGGGGAGACAGAAGGTTAGGTGGGCAGATGAGATTAAGAAGTTTGCGGGTATAAATTGGAAGCAGCAAGCACAGGACCGGGTTAACTGGCGGAACATGGGAGAGGCCTTTGTCCTGCAGTGGACGTAGTCAGGCTGATGATGATGATGATGATGATGATGATGATACGATGCGGCGGTTCGGCTTGATCTGACAGTTCGAACGAGTGACCGGCCCGAAGCGCGCTGCTGACGATTTTTCAATGGAAGTTTCGCATCTATCCATCCATCTATCCATACTGTTCTACGCCGTGGACACTGTCGCACGGTGCAGCTTTAGGCACGCCAGCGTATGTGATTGGCTAGCGAGATCACGTGCACCATCGTTTCGCTTCTTCTGTTACATCATACCCCGCCCCCTCCTTTCTAGGTCACACGATCGGCGTTACGCCTACTACTAGTAGCTAGTAGTAGTAGTAAGTCGACGATGCGGGGTAGACTAAGACAGCTTCGCTTGTTAAAGCTACTTATTTCGCTGCGAGTGTTGTACGATGATGGCGAATTCTACATTAGAGAGTTTTAGTACTGCGTACGCTGCGTACGTGGCGGCGTTGCGTACGTAGGGACGCCACGTTCTGCGTAGTGCGCATGCGCAGACCGCAACGCGCACGTATCGCGTTACGTACGCAGCTGCCACGTACGCACGCATGAGATGCGTGCGTGCGTACGTATGAGGTGATCGCGCCGCTCTCGAACAAATTCGCGACAGCGCGAGACCTCGTTTTGCAAAATGGCGGCATCGAAGGCAAGCACCGACCGGCTCTGTGGCTTAAAATATGGCCATAATCTGGCTACAATACTTGAATTGGCTCACATTGGCTGTCACCAACACGTACTTCTATTTTGATCTACCAGATGGAGCAACACGCTTCATGCTCGTTACGTACGCGGGTACTACGGCGTACTAAAAGCCGATTAGTGGCAAACGACGCCACGTAACGCAAGACGCTTACGTGATGCGTACGTAGCACCATTCCGCAGTACTAAAACTCTCTATTATGACGATAGTTATAGCGTGAGCTATAGCGCGCTATAACTATCGTCATGCCATACCAACTATTGCTCAAGCTGCCACACTTCTTTCTACATTATGGCTGGAATTTGACAGTGTTGCCGTTAACATATCTGCTAGACGGGAAATCTATGCATCATTGTGTACTTAGTTCGCCTTCGTTTCTGTGTACTCGTCCTAAAATGTGCGCGTGCACGCGTTTGTGTGTGTGTGTGTGTGCGTGTGTGTGCGTGTGCGTGTGTGTGTGTGTGTGTGTGTGTGTGTGTGTGTGTGTGTGTGTGTGTGTGTGTGTGTGTGTGTGTGTGTGTGTGTGTGTGTGTGTGTGTGTGTGTATCGAGATCTGGCGAAAGCCGGCGCTAATTTAGAGCGTCCGGCGTCCTGCTCTCTTCCTCGATTTGTCGTGTACGCGCTCGCTGCTCGAGTCGTCGTTTCCGCCGTGGAGTAGCGGGGCAAGAGGGGGCCTCGCGCAGCGTTTCCGGGTGCTTCCTGTGGCCTTTGTGGAGCGCGCCGATAAGATTCGGGCCCCGCGCTGTCAGTCAGTCGGGGTAAAGGATGCGTCGGCCTTCGGCTGGCTCCCTCGCGGGCGACTGCGCGTGGTTCGGGTCAGGGTGCCTTGTTTGGCCATAGATAAGGCGGGGCTGCGCAGCTTCCGGTGGGGGGCAGCGCGGCCCGAGCTCGGCTGAGAAAACATCTCTTTTCAGCGGCGGGGAGCTGGCCCCGATGTGTGCCAGCCACGCGATCGTGTATGTTGGCTTTACGGTGGTGGTTAGTGCTCTTAGTGTTTCCGTTAATACGTGGTAGAGAGAGGTTTTTAGCGCGCACAAAATACAGAACAAGAAATACAGACGAGCCCACAATTTTACTGCAATGGGTTTACTACCCTTCGCAGAATGTCGCCCACTATGGCAATCTGGTCGTTAAAATGCTCGACTGGTGTCCCCCAGAGGTCGTGGGATCGAATCGCCACCGTGGCGGCCGCATTTTGACAGAGAAGTGCAAATTGAGGCTCGTATGGTTACCTTTATAGGTGCACGTTAAGAAACCACAAGTGGTAGAGATTCCCGGAGCCCTCCACTTCGTCGTCCCTCATGACCATGTCTGTCGTGGCTTTATATATTATATTATTTCGCGCAGTGTCACACGTTAGCGTAGGCCTGAAAAAAGAGACTGAAAGTATAAGGTTTTATTAACGAACGTATACACAGAGAGTCTTCGTTGTGTGGGACCCTCAGTCCACGTTCCATCGCCTTGTGCGACACTGCGAGCCCGCTGGACCAACTGCTGCTGTTCCTGTCAGTGTAAGCTGAGCAGTGCAGACTCTCTAAAGCAAGGGGTGGTGTTGGAGACGGGAGGAACGCACCGTGAGACAAAGCATTGCCACGTGGAGTGGTAAACGCTGAGACGCTCCCTGGATTTCGTGCCGACCGGTTGTGCGCCCGCGCGCTCCGCGCGCTCGCGACCTTCGGCGTCATCGTAGCGCTGGCCGACTGGGCTCGCCCTACGTCATCTCCTGTCGCCGACGACCTTCGACGACAGCGCAGCTCTGATTTACTGGTCCTGCTCTACGCCATCTACAGACGCCGACACCATCTCTCGCAAGTGTACCCCGTCCTCGGACTCCAGTGACCGTTCTTCCATCTTTCCTGTCTCTCCTATCCCCTCAGTTTGTTGTTGCTTCTTCTTCCTCTTTCCTATACCTTCACTTCTACCCTTTTATCCCTCCTTACCCCCATCCCTTTGTGAGCTCTGTGGCGGTGTCGCTCACTGAAGCAGACAATAACGGGGCTCACTTTTCTCTTCCTTTCTCTCAAGAACCACTTCAGTGGTAAACGCTGGTATGCACACAGCTTTGTATAAAGCTCAACGCACTAGAAGAGTCGTCATGCTATCCTAGAGGTCGTGGTTCTGCGAAGCGTATAGTTTCCTAAAATTAACTAGAGGGCACTCTGGCGCTGCCATCGTTAAGCGATCGTGGGAATGTTGGGTAGTACACGGATTTGCCTATAGTCTTCGTACTTGCGGGGGGCGGTGAATCGCACTTTTGGCTTCGTTTATTCCTGTGTTTCGGTTTAGCTTTTGAATTGAAAGAACGAACCGTCTTGAACTTCGTGAGTCGATTTGAAATGGTGATCCTAAAAGGTTAAGGTGGTCAAGGTGTGTACCTGCCGAACACTTACCGATTGTTGTTTCGTGACAAAACGGCTTCAGGGCATCCGAAGCCGGAAGGAACGTAAAGTCCGAAGACTTGGCAAATCCGTGTGCTGCCTGTCATTCCCACGCTCCATGAAGCGCCGTGTGTTGAAGCGCCGCCCATAAACACTGATGCCAGAGTTCTCTCTATAGTGTATTTTTAGGGAATTCTTATGGTGCGAAAACTCCTTTCATAATCCTCACGAGTCCGGATCTCACACAACAACTCGAGGCTGTCCAGAATTAAGGCCCACGATGCGGCGGTGAGGCTGGGCCTCCCCGTCCTATTCGTGGGAGCGGCCCGTGATCCTACCCCTATAAAACGGGGGCGGAATCCTTCAGGACCCCAATAAAAGTTTTTCATCCATCCATCTACGCTGCGAAGCACGAGGGTGTGGATTCCAGCTCTGTTTACAGCGGTCACTTAGGGATGGTGGCGAAACGCGAGAACCTCCATGTATCCAGATTTGCGTTTATGAGGAACCCTAGTTCCTCGTTATTAATCTAGAGACCCCAGCTACGGCGTGTCTCTGAATATTATCATGGCTTTCGATCATAAAGCTCCGTTACTTAAAGCGACACTAAACGCAAATATTAAGTCGATGTTGATTGCTGAAATCGCGCTCCAGAAACCATGCACTGCAACTTTTGTGCCAAGGAAGTGGGTTTTCTTTTTTTTTTTTAACATAAAATCGCGTTTCAGTGGTCCGCATCGCGTTCACGCACTTGCAAGTCCCCTGCCCGAAAGCGGTCCGTCTCACGTCACTGTTGCTCGTCTATCTGCGATGAAACTTACGCGAAACCCAACTCGCCTTCCGTGCGTCGGTGTTTCAAAGAAACGCTTACTCCAGTAAAGGCTACACCGAGTTTCACTTCAAACAGTTCTTCCAGCACCCGCGTCTACGCCCGTTTCAACCGGGTCAATGCCGCCGTGCGCACCGCTGCTGCTTCGCATTCCATCAGGGTTCCCTTCGGGGAGATGATCCATAATCCACATATGTTATCTAAGTCAAACACAAACGTTTAATTAGTACAGAGTTTTTTTTTTCGCCGAGTCGCCTGTCACTTCTTTAGGGGCCTGGGGGGGGGGGGGGTATTTGCAAATTGGTTATTTTTGGTGATCATCGCGTTCTCCAAGGGCGCGTTTGTCGGTGATACTGAGTTGCTGAGTGATGAAGCCAAACAGACGTTGGGCAATCAACAAATATCATTATTCAGATTTGGGTGCACGTTAAAGAACCCCAGGTGGTCGAAATTTCCGGAGCCCTCCACAACGGCGTCTCTCATAATCATATGATGGTTTTGGGATGTTAAACCCTACATATCAAATATCATTAATCGTGCACCGGCATATGTGCGTTCAACCGAATGGAGACTACCCTGGAGAAGATGTTAAAATGTTATGTGCTTTCGTTCCTTGTTGCGCATATTTTCGTTGTACAAAGTAATTTGAAGGGTTCTTTTAGAGGCGTAGCTCCTAAAGCAGTGGGTCTGTCCATGCATGTACTTTGTGACCGGTTTGTAACTGCCGAGTTGTATGACTCACTCGGCAGGTGGCGCTAGTGTGAGTGACGGACAGACAGAAATACGGACGCTTCGCCCCACTCATCATCATTCACTCGTGAATATGTTGCGATTTTTTTCAGCTCTCTATTTATATTTGTTACTTTTTATTATCTAAATATATTTCTACGAAAAGGAAAATTAATTAATTTTCCGCTCTTTTTTCGAACTTTCTCGCGAATGTCGTGCTGTTGTTTCGCCATTTTTCGGGGGAAGTAGGGTTTTTTTGCGATTATTGTTTGCTCGTTAGCTCGCTAACATCTGGCAACTGTGGTCCCCACTACTTTAATTTGGTTTTGGCGCGTGTAATCCCTGAAGCTAACTTACAGATGCTCTACTGCAATGGTATCTCTGGATCCGGTATCACTCTGTGCCTGCATGCTGTCCCTTTTCACGATGAAGCGGCCACCCTACGTTGTAATTAAACTCAGTGCCAACAGGTGGCGCCACCGATGTCGCTGCTCGCATTGATTTACGTATCCCGTAAGTTCGCGTTAAAGCATAGTTTCTTAAATATACACCAGAGCGAACTCTGGCGCTAGTGTCTACGGGAGATGCAACGCACGGCACTTCAGCGAGCATGGGAATGATGGGTAGTACACGCATTTGTCTAATTTTCGTACTTCTGGCCTGCTTATTGCTCCGCGTGTGTTCGTGTGGCTTGGAGCTGTTTTTTCACGAAAACATATATTTGCAAATGTTCACCGTTTGCGCTTCACAACCTTATTCTTTTCGGCTTACCATTTCGAATCAAGTCACTAAGTTCAAAAGGTTTCGTTCTTTCTTTCAAAACAAAACTGAAACACGGCAATAAACGAAGCCGCAAGTACGATTCGCTGCCCGCAAGTACGAAGACTAGGCAAATGTGTGTACTACCCAACATTCGCATGGTCGCCGAACGATCGCAGCGTCAGAGTGCCCCCTTGTTAATTTTGGGAAACTCTATGCGTTAAAGCACTCTTTTTAGCCTGCATGTGTACTCTAGCGTGCGGACTATCCGAACACCTGCAGCTGTAGTGTAGCAACTGACACGCTTTAGCGAGTTTGCCCCGTGAAAATCATCTTGGACCTTGTGTCTTGCGTTGCATAAGCGCCAATCTCATTTCTAGCCAAACCGAGCCGCAGCAGTGCCACGGCACACTGCTGTAATAGCTATGCGTCGTTTCTGGCATCTATGTTTAGGATTTTGAATCTTACTGAACAAAGCAGCAGATAGGAATCTAGTGATGCTGAGCTCATGACATCTCTGGCATCACGGTGTTATCTTGTCACGAGTGGACATGATAGTGCGATAGTTTTTCTTCGTCTGAGAGGAATGTTGGATTCCATTAAAAGGACAATAAATGCAAATAACAAATTATGTCAGAGTGACAGCTCAATGTATATAGCAACGTCTAAAAGGGCGCGTTGAGTCGTGCACTTCAGGACTTCAAATATAGTTTCGCATCCATACATCCATTCATCAAGAGCAGTGCCTTATTTACCAATAAGTTAAGCCAAATGTGTCACACGACGTGCGCCACCAGTGGGACGTTTGCGAGATGATCCCGATGACGTGAGAGCATCCGACTACAATTAATCACCAGTGATCAAGCTATCTGCAATAAAAAAGACTTTATGTGTATTAAGAAACGTAAGGAAATGCTGCTGTTCAGTTTCTGTTTGATTTATAGAAAGACGAACCGCCGGGCATTATAATCTGTGGGCAATGGCGCGAGTGGCTCAAAATTTAACTTTCCGGCTGGTTAGGCAGAATACGTGGCGCCATCTAGCGGGGCGCAGTTGAACCAAACAAGCAGAACCACGGCTTTCGAGACTGCAGAAAATTGTTCAATGACCGTTGTTTCTACTGCAGCTACCGCTAATCTCCTGCTGCTGCTGCTGCTACTGGTGTCGGCGGTCACTTAGTAAAGGCGTGCAAAGTTGGGCATGACAATAGGGGCGTGAGAGTTTTCACTTTGAGGCGGGTAACTTGAAGTGCGCTAACGCGATGCGAACCACCAAAAACGTGATTTGATTTCAAAATAAGCAGGCGACTCGCTCGCTGGATTTCGTGCCGACCGGTTGTGCCCCCGCGGTCTCCGATGACAGCGCAGCTCTGGCCAACTAAGCTCCCCCTACGCCACCTCCTGACGCCGACAAGAGCTCTCGCTGACTGGTGCCCCGTCCTCGGACTCCTGTGACCGTGTCCATCTTTCCTATCTTTTGTTGATTTCCGTCGTTCGCTGTACCTGCGCCTCGCTCTCTCCTTCTTCTCCCTATCTATTTACCTTTTAATCATATCCTTTAAATCCCTTCTTACCCCCATCCCTCGTGAGCTACTGTTGAGGTGTCGCACTCTCATGCAGACAATTACGGGGCTCACTTTCCTCATTAAGAACCACGTAAGAAAAGAAGAAATAAGCACTTCCTTGGCACAAAAGAAGCACTACGAGTTTTCTGGACCGCTATTTCAAATAAAGTCGACCTAAACTGGGATAAATGGCAGGGGCAAAGAAAATACGTCACTCGCGTCTCGTGGCCTTGAGCATTTTTTTTCTTTTTTTTTTCTTCGAATTCTGGGCTTTTTCAGTGTGATCGCGCGCGCACTCAAGGACAAGTCGCGGCCTCCCGCGGCGATCTCTGTAACGACTGAGCACGCCATGTTCAAATCAGCCAATGGCTGATAGACGGGCTTCCTACAAGTGATTTTTGAGCGTCTTTCGTCACTTGTTGAGAAAAGACAAAGCGATTTTAAGCTGGCTTTGATCATTTATTGTGAATCCCGCGCCCTGTGCTGCGCTCTAATATTTGGCTCGCGTGTTGTCGGGAGCCTGTACTACCGGTCGGCAGCGTTTTCTGACCGTGCTCAGAAAGTGTTGCAGGGCCCGTATAATAAAGAGAGAGTACGGCGCTGTGCCAAAATGCGACGTGCTGAAACGCAGCAACGAGTACGTGAGGTCTTTTAGACGTGTACTGGCACCAGTTCGCCCTGCCGCGGTGGTATAGTGGCTAAGGTACTCGGCTGCTCACCCGCAGGTCGCGGGTTCGAATCCCGGCTGCGGCGGCTGCATTTCCTATGGAGGCGGAAACGCTCTAGGCCCGTCTGCTCAGATTTAGGTGCACGTTAAAGAACCCCAGGTGGTCGAAATTTCCGGAGCCCTCCACTACGGCGTCTCTCGTAATCATATGGTGGTTTTGGGACGTTAAACCCCACATATCTATCTATCTGGCACCAGTTCGGTGTGCCTTAAGACAAGTGAGCTTGACGAAACAGAAGCAAGAGTTTGCAGGTGTACCTTACACATTGAATGAAACACGTCAATTTAGGGCTAAGTATCGCACGTGATTTCGTTTTCGACGTCTTCTGCTTTTGTTTCACCTGCGTAACATATGCCAGCGCACTTACGGGGATGCACTTTGCGACAGCACGGCATGGGTGTTGCGAGCAATCTGCCATAAAGTTTTGACGTCGCTTTTCATTCTGTAAGCGCCGTACCGCCTGGTAAAAAAGCGTCTCCTGCAAAAAGAATAGACAGTTATAGTTTAGCGTTAGCGTGATAGTGTATAGTTAAGGGAATGGCGCTACTGTGCAGCAAACGTTTGTTGTAGGCAGCGTCTTATAGTTTAGCGAAATAGCGCTAACGTGGTTTACGTGCCCCCAAGTGGGATGGTGGCGCCACCTATTAGATGGTTAATAAGTCAAAAAGTGAAAATGAAAAGAAAACGAGAATGTCTGCCTATGCCACCGCGCGAAGCATTGTTAGAAGTTTATTTTTGTGATAATAAAAGTAAATAAATATGAACCACGTGCACAACGCAAAAACATCTACGTTGCCGATTTGTTTACATTGATCTTGTAGTTAGGCCTAGGCGCGTTTGAAATGGGAAGCTATCTCAAAAACTACGCCAACTTATCCGTAATACTCAGTCATCGAAGCTAACTGAAGGCAAGCGAAGCCACTTTGAACAGTTGTTTGCTGCGAACAAGGTGAATCTTTAACAACTTCGCCAAAATCACTTCGAAGCGGGCGTCCGAGAGCGCCGCCATGTTTACGTACACTACGTGCACCTACGCTACCAGAAATCTGAAAAATACCGCGCGTACGGTAAGCGGTACGCGTAACGTACGTATGTGCGCATGCGCACTTCGATTCCGGTATCATGGTACGCCCGGTATCACGGTAAGCCCGGTATACTATGACTCTAGTGACCGGAAGACGCACAAGATGGCTTTGCTACACATACCGTATACGCCTACGCCTTGCTTCTATATACTGTCCCTGTTTCAAATGCGAAGCATTTTTTGGTGAACTTCGGTGACTTTGAGTGTATCTATCTATCTATTTAGCCGCTTAAGTTTGGGTGCTCTCAAGGTCACCTCCTTCATTTGGCGTGAACCAAAATTAGCATGGGAGGGTAAAGATGGCTTGACGAATATGACGTGCTGGTCAAGACGTGAATAATGTCACGAATCCCGTTACATTCGTCGTCAAACACTTCCCGCCGGACAGTGGCACATACCCACGGGCGGGTATGTGCCGCTGGTATGCGGGTATGTGCCACAGGTGATTGGCACTTAGTATCTAGCCAGGAACGACGAGAACACACATGGGCAGTTTTAACACGTGAGCGTTAACCAATACCCGACATCGGTAGCGTCGACCCAACGAAAGCAGAAAAAATGTCACTGTTAAGAAAAAACCTGACATAGGCAGCGTTGACCCCCCGACGAATGCAAATAATAAATTTCAGGGAATGGAACCCAAACATTCTGCATGACAGTCAAGCATTCTATGACAAAGCTACGACAGGTCTCGGAAATACGGTTCAAATAGCCGCTCATGTTCGTGAAACGTCAATAGTGGTTGCAGTGCTGCCTATACTCAATTTTCTAATCATTACATATGCACTCCTTTAATAACGGCCGTCACGTCAGGTTAGCGTAAATTGCGGTTAGTTGTCATGCGCTGTAGTTGATTTATGTAGCAGTGTCCAGGGCCAGCATCTTCGCGAGCAGGCAGCGCTCCATATCAGCTTCCGGTGTTGCTAATACGCGTGTTGCAGTTGGCATCGTTGCGCAAGTGCAAACAACTGGTTATATAAATATCTGCAACTCTTGAACATACGTCTGTGCGTGCAACACTTGTAAATATATTTGGCGTCATTTATTTATTTATTTATTTACAGGATTTCTGCTGGCTTCAAAGTGAAGCCATAAGCAGGAGTGGGTAACATATAAATATAGCACGCTGAACATTTTCACAATATATTACGCACAGAGAATGTCGCGGACACACAGGTTTTAATGCGGTAAAAAGAAAAATATACAGTGCATGACATGCAATTGCGCATAGCATAATACCTATATAAGTGCGTACTAACATCACTTGTGTACTAACAACGCAACGTCAACGTTAATGACGCGTTGCTCAATAAAAAAAAAAGTTGCAACGCGGTCACCTTTCCTCCGCATGCTCCGCATATCGTCGATTCCTAGGTACGTGGTATCTGCCGTTTTTTTTTTTTTTTTTCATGTAACATGGAATTCTTTAACGAGTAACGTGCAAACGTGGGCTGGCATAGGTGGTAATATTTATTAGTGGTCAGGAACATTTCGGGACACAACACAGTGGCATTTCGCAGCAGCTATACTGCCTGTCTTATCGAATGTTTCGAACTCCATAGGTTAGCTTGCATGACCGCCACCGCCGCCTCTTCTTCTGTCGCTACTCCTGTGAGAGGAGGAGGAGGACAGACAGCTGTCCTCCCACCTGACGACCGATGCATGAAGTGGCGTGATCTTCTTTTCCTCTACCCTCTCGTCTCTTTTGTTTGTTTTTTACTTTTTTTTCCTTCTATGGCGTGCCGGCGAATCCACCTGTGTGGGAGGAAAGGTGCGCCTTCGGCTGCAGCTTGCAGTCGCGATTTTCGCAAGCAATGGTGGAATCTGAACGGCACGTGGGCGATTGGTCGCTGCGATGGGTGCCGGTTCGGTAATTGGCGGATGTGATAGCTGTGAAGTACGGTTAAAATCTTTCTCGCGACTGTATAGCTACTTCATTCGTTGTCGATTTGAATTTTGCCAGTTTGTTCGCTATACTCGTGTATATGTGCATGTTTCCAAGAGGATGCCGCTGTGATTTCGCACATCATTCGTGCTGATAAATTATGCGACAGCGTATTCTTCTTCTTCTTCTTGTTGTTGACAATAATTTCAGCTATGAAATAAGAAGGGGCACTCTACATATACCATATTCGATACGGATAAATCGGAATATATAGCTGTACAGGTGTCTCTGTAGTGCAGCCATAATATGCCCAGTTTCTCCCCCCCCCCCCCCCCGTTTTGTGTGTCATCTATAGATATATATTTTTAAATGTACCGTATAATTGGGAATGTTACACTCACATCCGCTGGTTGCATTTAAGCCGAGACATAACTCACGTCCCCTTGCGTTTGCCAGAAACACGAAGTAAACATTACGTAGTCGTCGCTTCCTTTGCGCTTTATATTTGCCTCACTGTCGTGTGTGTGTGTGTGTGTGTGTGTGTGTGTGTGTGTGTGTGTGTGTGTGTGTGTGTGTGTGTGTGTGTGTGTGTGTGTGTGTGTGTGTGTGTGTGTGCGTGCGTGTGTGTGTGTGTGTGTGTGTGTGTGTGTGTGTGTGTGTGTGTGTGTGTGTGTGTGTGTGTGTGTGTGTGTGTGTTTTACACAGGAGACTGTCATCTATGACGAACCTGCGCTGTTCATCTCAGGGTTATTGGGTGATGTCGTCGCGTATCCGACAGGGAATCGAGTGGCCAACCAGCCCATCCTAATTGCGGGATGTGAAGACCGAATCAAGTCGTGTTCGACCCTGCAGCGTCCGTTAGTGAGTCTCACGGGTTCTCGGGGGGTCATTCCGTGTCCGTATTTGGCCTTTATATACAGCTGCGACTGTCGCGCGGGCGGAACATCTCCTAATTACTCGTATTCCCCTATAGTTACGCCGGGGTAGCCTCGTCGTATTCACGCCTTTGTCGGCTTCATTATTCCTTGTTTCCGGTCCCGCTCTAGTCTCTTCGAGCCTAACACGTCAAATGACTGACTGCGCGGGGATGTGTTGTTTTCCTTGGAAACAAAGAGTGCGGTTCGCCATCTTGTCGCGTTGTTTTCTCCTTCTCTTGCTTCTGGGAAGGCGCACTGCAAAAAAAACGTCCTGTCGTGCTGCCATGCTGTGCAGGCGTAACACACGCGACGGGGATGAATGTCGAGGCTGCCGAGAAGCAGCAGGGAGACAGTATAGTAGGCTGAGATGCGTCAGGAGAGTGCTTCTTCGGCGGTCGGGATGGTTGCAAGTTGGATTGTGCGCTGCTCGTCGACATCGAGGTTCCCCGCCGTTTGTGTGGCGGAGAAACGTTGGCGTAACTCGTTGACGTAACTCGGCCGGTTGTTATGAATGAACTCGGGAGTTCATTCATTCGTAAAAACCGACCCACGGCCACGTTGTGGTGGGATGGTATGGAGTGGTTGTCGTCTTGTTTTTGGAACGATCTTTCAGTTTGGCGAGCTTTTTTTCTTTTTTTCCTCGTTTCATCCATTATGATTGTCATCGCATATCACACAGACTGACGTTTTTTCAGATACAGTATCTAAAAACGTTGACGCAGACTAAGGGATTAGTCGTCTCTCACTTGACCTTTTTCCAAGACTGAAAGTTTAATATTTAGCTTCAAGTGCAGAATAACTAGGCCTTGGCCCATCGCGAAGGTATACTTTGGAAACCTATGCGGGGGGCCTCTGGATATGAAAATTTTAAAAGGGTGGTAGAAGGAGAGGGGTAGCTTCGCATTTGAAGAAGATTCGTCTTAGTGTGATAATCTAACTCTAGACCATTTTTTTTCCGGTGCCTCGCGGGTAAAGTGAGCATATAATTCATACATGTGACCGCACGTAAAATACCTACGTGATCGTTCCTGTAGCAGTGAATGGTCCCGTTCATGTGCCACATCATGTTGCGCAAATGCGCGACCGGTTTTCTACCCTACGACGGGGAGTTAAATGTCGCGAAGTAGTAAGAGCGAAAACATCGAGAATGTCGTTTCATCCGGTGGTACACGTCGAAGTACTGTCGATGTCTTTCGACTTCTGGAACTGAACCAGCAAATGAATCGTGCTTTCTGGTGTATTCACAACCTAATTAAACCGACAGCAAATGAAGCCAAGGGAGGTAGGACGGGCATTTCTAGATACTTAAAAGAAAGTAATATCGACGTGACATTGGAAAGAAATTGAAACGGATGAAAAATCAACCCATGGCTGGTAGGAATCGAACTGAAGACATTCGGATAACACGTCCGATGTTCCAGCATTGAGATGCAGTGGTGGTCGGTTTACCGTCCACTCTATTGCGTATTTCTTTGTGTGGTATCCTGGGAGTGTTAGCGTCATTCGGGGATGTGGTGGAGAGTGTGGAATACTTTCTTTGACCGTAAATTCGGAGGTAGTAAGATGTGCTGCCTCGGGCCCATGGTGCTCTTGGTACTGCACGCTAACTTGCGTGTAAATCGGACGGCACTAACCGAGGATCGAAGAGGCAGAGCCTCGTCGCCTCTAGTGCGCCACCTCGCACGCTCATTTGTCGCCAACGGGTTCTGTTAACGTTGTTCGTCGCGGCGTGGTGTGTCACTCATTGGACGCGGAACGAACGCGAAATCGGAACAGAATTGAAGGGCGACCGAACGGAACGCGCGTTTGACCCGTTCACGCGGTGGCGTCCTTGCGGACGGCGGCCGTCCGTTGGTGGTTGACCCTTCGTTGCCGTCGGGCGCGACACGTTATAGCGCTCGTGGGCGTCGCTTTCCCCGTATCCGCGCTGTCCGGCTAACCTACCTACGCGCGCGCCGCCTCTCGTCGGTCGTCGGCCCGATCGGGTAGGGGCGTGGACGTTTCGGCGCGTTCATCGAACGCGCGCCGTGCCGAACGAGGACGCCTAGTCGGCCCGATAGACATCTCCCGTCTTCACGACGGCGCTGGGCTTTGGAAGAAGGGCGCACGCAGAGCAGAAACGAGCGCCAGGGTGCATCGGCCGCCGACATCCTCGGCATCAATGGGCGTTGAAGGAAAGACGAGCGAAACTGAATGACGAGAGAGAGAAAAAAGAAACAACCGTACGCTATCTCTCTCGCCAGGAGGCCTCGAGGAAGGACGTGTAGGTGGCGGCGGCGTGCGTCAAAGGAGTACGGCGACCACGACGCTGCTCCACTCGCAGCTCCGTCTGGCTCGACGCCTCTCCTCGCTTATCGGGATACCATCTTCCGTTTTATATATATGTAACGATTTTCTTTCACCGTTGAGTGTCTCCCATGCACGCGTTACTTACTATATATATGTTCAGAAAAAAAAAACTGTGCCGTTCTGTCCGGCCCGCGGTGACGTGTATGAAGAAGAATACGCAATCACCCCCCCCCCCCACCCGCCTTTTTTTTTTTTTTTCATTCGTGGAGCGACGCGCGCGATTGACCTGAGCGATGCGGAGGATGTAACTCACGCGACGAAGATGCCGGTACCAGTGTTACTCTAAACAAAGCGGAAACCGGTGTATTCGAAGCGCACAGTATAGGTCCGTTCGATTCGCCTGCACCACGTGAACCAGTTCACGAGGTGCTGCACCTTTCAGCGGTGCAGCATTGACGACCGCTGAACCCTGCCATTCGTTTCGAAAGGTGCAGAAGAGGTGCAGCACCGGTTCACGATTTTCCTGCACCTCCTTCGCTGACGGTGCCGGCTTGGTGCAGCCGCGCGTGCAGCTGAGCAGACGACGCAGCACTTAGACGTAGGTGGCTTAGGCGCCGTACCTGCCTCTACAAACGCGCTGTGTATTTTCAAGATGTTTGCGCCTCATAAACTGTTCGCATGTGCGTTTCGTCATAGGTCAGTGTCTGATGAACGGTGTAAATTATGATTGATTTGTGGGGTTTAACGTCCCAAAACCACCATATGATTATGAGAGACGCCGTAGTGGAGGGCTTTGGAAATTTAGACCACCTGGGGTTCTTTAACGTGCACCCAAATCTGAGCACACGGGCCTCGACATTTCGGCCTCCATCGGAAATGCAGCCGCCGCAGCCGGGATTTGAACCCGCGACCTGCGGGTCAGCAGCCGAGTACCTTAGCCACTAGACCACCGCGGCGGGGCTGAACGGTGTAAATTAACCGAAAAGAAATAAGGCCAACACCTTGTCGGCACATCGTCATTTGTTTCGGGTGTCGTGCTCTGCCTGCACCGCTGAATTCACGCTGCACAATTTCTGAACTTCGCGTGCGCAGCCGTGAACCGGTTCCGACCGGTGCAGGTGAATCGAACGGACCTTATGTCGTTGTCGTGGGGGCCACCCGTTTTGGCGGTCGTGTTATTACTGATTTCTTCGAAAGAATCAGTTCGACGTATTTTTGGCGTGACGACGCACACGCTCTGCGCGCGTGCATTTGTGTACTGACGGAGACTCCTTTTGCGTCGAAGCTTGTCTTCGTAGTAACAGTCGTCGTCATATGCGGAGGTGCCCCCCCCCCCCCCCCGTTCAAGCCACGTGCACCAGCTCTTGCCCCCCCACCCCGAGCTACACCCGGGCTCCCTTTATGCTCTTGTCGCGATACAAAACGGGTTTTCGCCCTCAAATACGAAATCTGACGCTCACGTTAGTTACAGTGTCGCGCAGATCACGTGAAAGTAGGTGCCTTCTTCTTTCTCTTCTAACGACTATTACCACCACCACATCACGTGACCAGAGGGTGGCGTGAATGAGGAAACTAATAAAGTGAAATGGTGTTGCTGATAATGCGCTTGATTACATCACATACACTCTCGTAGTTACGTCTCCCCCGTCCGACAGTTTTGAA
Organism: Rhipicephalus microplus; assembly: GCF_013339725.1. Taxonomy (NCBI): domain Eukaryota; kingdom Metazoa; phylum Arthropoda; class Arachnida; order Ixodida; family Ixodidae; genus Rhipicephalus; species Rhipicephalus microplus. The sequence goes on from NC_051165.1 coordinate 275,095,413, forward strand.
CGCGGAGAGTGGCTCAAAAAAAAAAGAAAAAGAGGAACACATACTGTTGCTTCGTTCGTGGAACTGGCTGTCATCGCAGGCCACATTAAGTGAATTTTCGGGAGCATACTTTGAACGTCGCGAGGCGCCGGGACATCCATTTTTGCAAGCCACTCGATTACCCGCGCGCAATTTCGTGTGGCCACCACGTGGTCGCGACGCGAAATATAAAATGGTTCCGCCGTAAAGGCGTCGTAAACATGCGTTTCATATGTGTTGCCACTTTGGTAGCGTAACTAGAGTGCCTAGAATATTCTAGGCACTCTAGCGTAACTGTGGCATTCTAGCACTCTAGCGTAACTAGAAATATTCTAGGCACTCTAGCGTAACTGTGGACAGAGTTTTCCCGCTCTCGTTCACGTGGAAAGGCGGAAATGATCCGCTCAGCAGTGGGCAGACGAGTTCTTCCAGGCATTTCCGGACAGTAGTTACATAGGCGTGTGTGTGAGAGACACGGTATGCGAACGGTGTGGGTGACCGTACTCGCGAGCTAACGAGTGTATACAGCGCCGCGTCGTGGCTGCTGCTGCTGCTGCTGCTGCTGCTGCGGGTGCTGCGCTCGTGTTTCAGCAGGCGTGCACGTGGGCAGAGCTCTTCTTGCTGCCGCCGGCCGACGACAGAGGGCGTGGAGGAAGCCAAGGAGGTTACACCGCGGCCGCCATCCCCCGAGCTTGGCAATTCCGGGCCGTATGTGGTGGTCTGTGGGAGATGATGCTCGCGTTCTGCGTAAACGTCCATCCATCCTCCGTTTCGCCGAATGCGGGCGCGTAGCCGGGCGACGCCCCTGGCCACGGTGCTGCCCCCTCCCGAGTGAGTCGGCGGCGTATTACGCGCCACGCCGGGAATGCGTAACTGCTCGGAATTTCGCTGGAAACGTTACTCGGACCAGTTCTGTGGGCTTTCGTGCAACTAAATTATTCTAATAATGAGAACTAAAAGACAATGCGTCAACGAAAGTATGGGATAATGTTAATGGTAGTAATCGTCTTAGTGGTATACTAGTGGTAGTTAGTGGTAGTAATCGTCTTAGTTCTGTATGAGCAGATGTTTGTCATCATAGTTTTTTTTTTGTGTATGTGTACGCGTAAACCACTACAATTGTGTAAGTACTGGCGTTTTACTTTGATGTACTAGTTCTTCATGATGTAAGCTCTACGTGACGTGTTTCTTTTCCTGTTGTATCTTCATATTTGTTTCCTTTTTCGTATCACCCACCCCTGCCTAAGGCCTCATGTGTGGGGCTGGCAGTACTTCTGAAGTAAATAAATGAAATAAATAAATAAAGTGGACGAAAAGATCGCTTGTCGTCGGCAGGGTAGTGAACCTGCGACCTTCGAGCAACGTGACCGATGCTCTACACCGGCAGTCCGCCCTAGAGTGGATATGTGCATTTAAGCGTGGTTGTGTCACTCAGCGCCGCCTTGACGACGAGTGTGGAACACTCTTTTTGTTTCCTCTTGGCGTCACGTAGCACGTGATCTTATCACGAGCTGGTAGCTGACCGATAATTCCTCGTATACTATACCTGAAGGCGCCAAGTCTGCCAGGACGAGCCCGTCGCTACGAATGAAGGAAATATCTAAATTCAAGGGCTATTTTTGGTTAGACATTGTATTAATGTGAACTGAGAGATGATGATACAGATAAGTAAAGTATAGAGGACATTATTAGAAGTACTTGTGCTGTAAATGTGAAGAAAGCAAGGTGGACGACAAAATAACTCACCGCCGGCAAGTTATCTTTTCGTCCACTTTCTTCACATTTACAGTACAATTACTTCGAATGTCCCCTATACTTTCCTTATCTGTGTCATTATCTGTTCACATTATTGTAGTGTCTAACAAAAGAATGGGCCTTCCTTAAACTCACACTTGTCTTTTCGTCTGCTTTTCTTTGTTCACATTTACAATACAAATGCGTGCCGCATACTTTCTTTGGCATCATTCATCATCATCATCATCATCAGCCTGACTACGTCCACTGCAGGACAAAGGCCTCTCCCATGTTCCGCCAGTTAACCCGGTCCTGTGCCTGCTGCTGCCAATTTATACCCGCAAACTTCTTAATCTCATCTGCCCACCTAACCTTCTGTCTCCCCCTAACCCGCTTGCCTTCTCTGGGAATCCAGTCAGTTACCCTTAACGACCAGCGGTTATCCTGTCTACGCGCTACATGCCCGGCCTATGTCCATTTCTTCTTCTTGATTTCAGCTATGATATCCTTAACGCCCGTTTGTTCCCTAATCCACTCTGCTCTCTTCTTGTCTCTTAAGGTTACACCTACCATTTTTCTTTCCATTGCTCGCTGCGTCGTCCAATTTAAGCTGAACCTTCTTTGTAAGTCTCCAGGTTTCTGCTCCGTAGCTAAGTACCGGCAAGATACAGCTGTTTGGCATCATTAACTGTTATTAAAATGCGAAGCATTTCTTAGCGAATTTCGGCGAGTATGACCGTATCTGTCTATCTATCTATCTATCTATCTATCTATCTGTCTATCTATCTATCTATCTATCTATCTATCTATCTATCTATCTATCTATCTGGATAATGGGATCTATACCGAAATTGATATGGCATAACATGGCTGTATGGCGAGCATAAGTAGTCATCCCATGAAAATCATGACATGCATGTCGTGAATGTCATGATATACATGTCATAGTCTTGCTGCTTCTGCGGTGGTTTCGTTCACATGACATATCGCAAAACTGGTATGGTATGGCATGACTGCATGGCGAACATAAGTGACTGCCCTTCACGTGGAAATCATGACATGCGTGTCATGTAAAAACATGACTACATGCCACGCTCATGATACGCTCGCGGTCGTTCCGCTATAGCTTCGCATACACTAAATTCGGTATTACGTGACGTGAATGGATGATTAAGGTATATGATTGGTGCAAGCGTAATAATCATGACATGCGTGTTGTGTAAGAACATGACTAAATGCTACGCTCATAGTGCGCTCGCGGCCATTTCGCTAGCTTCATATATACCAAATTTGGCGTTACGTGACGTGAGTGGTTGATGACTGGTGCAAACATGATAATCATGACATGCGTGTCATGTAAAAACGTGACTACATACCACGCTCATGATGTGCTCACGGCTGTTTCGCTAGCTTCACATATATCAAATTCGATATCACGTGACGGGAACAGACGACGAAGATAAATGACACGTCTAAACGTGATAATCATGACATGCGTGTCACATAAAACATGACTACACGCTACGCTAATAGCGCGCTCGCGGCTGTTTCGCTAGCTTCACATATATCAAATTTGGTATTACGTGACGTGAATGGACGACGACCACAAACGCCCGGCGCAAACATTATAATCGTGACATAGAAGTCATGTACGGCACAATTTACGCCCTTCTCGTAACGTTGTGCTGATTTTAATTTGACCATCCAACCTTCCTCATTCTTGATTCGCATTTCATCGATTCCCACTTTACGTGGGATTTACCTTTTTTTTTCTCGTTAATATATAATATCTAACAAAAAAACGAGCCCTTAAATTTACATTTCTTTCATAAACACGCCCGAACATAACACGCCCGCAGCGTGTTATCTGCTTTCGCCTCCTTGTTGGCCGGATATATACAGGAACTGAAGAAATTCTCCTTCGCTGGCGGTGTTTTTCCAGATCTGATTGGAATGGTTCCTTTCAGGGGCATTTGTTCCGGAACCCTCCACTGCGACGTCTCTTATAATCATATGGTCGTTTTGGGACGTTAAATCCCACATATCAATCAATCAATTTTAAAGGCATAAGCATGATTTTCGTTTTAATTGAGCCTGCAGGGTGTTCTTACCCTGCACCCGGTGTGTACGTGTGTGTGTGTAGTCGAGGTGGGAAGGGGGCATAAATGTACATACAATCCATAGGGTATATAAATTTCGGGGGGGGGGGGTTGAACCCCATCTCCCCTTGCCAATACCTCATTGGCTCGTTTACACAATAATACTCTTCTGCATGGTGATGGAGTTACGTGGAAGCAAACTACTTGGTTTGTGACCCTCGCATCTCATGTGGGTCTCTGTGTATTTATTCTTAGTAGCCAAATTGAGTGTTTTAACGTGTCTAGGCACAATTTGAGTGCGAGTCAAGTTGAAATGGCGGACTTAATAATTTCGACCGTGTGCAGGTTCTAACATATCGCCCAAAGCTCTTTCTCGCTCTCATTTTTATTTTGTTTTACTTCGCCCCCCATAAAATGCATCCGTTGTGGCTGAAATCTAACCTGTGACCTCAATTAAGCTCAGCAGCGCAACGTCGTACGGCCGCTAAGTTGAACGTGACGAGTTGTTGCTCTACTCGCCCCACTATCCTGCTAAAGTGTGGCTTCGGGCCTTATTCATCGAGACTTGCACTCCTGTCAGCCGAGACCTTTGTCTGTGCTCTTGTTTCAGTACAAAACGAGCACATAGCACGACTGAATGCAGATCGCGTCTTCCTTCTCACATTTGCTCTGTACATCGTGTATTTAAGCCTGAAACTCATCTGGCGGATCGTATCCCTTTTCCATGCGTCAAAGCAGAGGTCTCTTAGGTGTCTTTGCTACATATCTTTCCTTCTGAGCAAGCAGTTCCGAATCGCGATGACAATATCGTTCTCTGCAATTGGCTAAGGTTACATCGGCACGACGAAGCAATGAACGCCGCACACAAGGCGGGATTCATGCTTAAATTCTTAAAAACTTTTGTACGCCGTTCATCTCTTGGTCATCGGAACAGGTTAAGACCGTGCGTAACTCACTCCGCTGCCTTCGTGTTCGTTTGCCTCGCTTCCTTTTTTCCCACAACAGAAATACTGCGACCTAACTTTACGGCGAGGCTCGAGTCCTGACAGCCTGTTCGTTGTGTCGGGCGCCTGTATACTTCGTAGGGGAGAGGTGTATAGGGTGAGCTGGGGGGAGGAAAGGGTGTTTGGTCGACGGCTCGAGGGGGTGTGCGGAGAACACACACACACCCAGTGTTCCTTCGCAGCCGCTGGCTCGAGTCAGCCACGAACGCTGGCAGCGAAAATCGGCATCGCCATGCTGAGACGAAGGAGGGCACTCGGCGCGTCGATAGCTACTCTCTTGTCCGATGCTCCGGACGTAGTAGTACACGTTGAGCGGTCCCGCTTTTAGACCTCCATCCGCGCACCTGCGTGGGCGTCCCCGTTCGGGACTGCGTGCAGGAGGATGAAGAGCGGGAAAGTGTCCGGGGCTCGGTCGACGTCGTCGCCCACGAAGGAACACGCAAACTCGCTGCCGTGCTCTGGTTACTATTTTGGCCGAGTGAAAATCCCGCCGCCGTGTTTGCGAGGGGGCGGCGGCGGGCACACACATCCGCGCCGCACGCAACATGTTGCGAGCGGACGGTGGAGAAGGTGCAGTGGCCGGCCGGCCGGCCGTCTTGGAGCTCTCGTCGTCCTACGCTCGCTGCGTTTTTGGCCCAGTAATTATTTGCGCGAGGGAGGAGGGGGTGCCGCCGCCATCCGTGGGAGTCGATGTGATCCCCCCGGCGAGGGGAGTCTTTACGACAGTTTTGAAGATAGGTGCGACCGAATTATGGTGACGCGTTGCGGCAAAAAAGGCTGCGGAAACGACCGTGTTCATTCGACATTAAACAGATTCGTGCGTAAGTGACTCTTGCTGGACGTCGGACTGTTGCAGCCCACTTCTGTCCGCGGTGATATTCACAGTACATTCTGGCACAGTGATGTTCAAGTGGGAGTCGATGTGATCCGCCGGCGAGGGGAGTCTTTACGACAGTTTTGAAGATAGGTGCGACCAAATTGTGGTGACTCCATGCGGCTGAAAAAGGCTGCGGAAACGACCGTGTTCATTCAACATCAAACAGATTCGTGCGTGACTCTTGCTTGGACGTCGGACTGTTGCAGCCCACTTTTGTCCGCGGAGATATTCGCGGTACGGTTCTGCCACAGTGATGCTCAATATGAGTGGGGAACTTTATGGCAAACAACTGCAGACACAGACAAATAACTTGATTAGGTCCTGAGGGACTAGCCGGGAAGGACCCGCTGGGGCTCTCGGCTCGCGGTTGGCTGAGCTCTCATGTCGGAATCGGGAGGGAGGTCATGCTTCTCCGCTCTATCACGGGTCATATGGACGGCCGTTGACCGGATGTTCAGTGCAGTAATTGTGACGGGATCTTCCCAGTCCTGTTCCCTGGTGTGTGACGTGTCCCGTAACGCAAAATACTGGTTTTTGTTCGTTTTTGTGTGGAGTCCGTTTTTAACCCTATGTAGCCGTAGATACGCCGTGTTTTTAAAAAGCCAGCATGATTCATTGGGGGTGCACGTTAAGGAACCCCAGGTGGTCGAAATTTCCGGAGCCCTCCACAACGGCGTCTCTCCTAATCATATGGTGGTCTTGGGACGTCAAACCCTACAATATCAATCAATTAATGATTCATTGGGGGGTGGTAAGATTGGTTCACATTGTGCACTTTGGGCAGCAAAGTCGAGGAGGAAGATCGCCGTGGACGTACACACGTGCGCGCACAATAGGCACTGCGCCGTGCAGCCTACCGGGCTGCAGAAATTAGGTGCCTTTCTCCTATTCTAACCACTACCGCCACACAAGTACTCGCTTGTACGTGACAGAGACCGCGCCAGATGCCCGAACGCGGGGTCTGCTTGGTGCGGGAGTCGGCGACGGCACAATGTGTATACTCTCGGACATCTGCGGCTTGTGTCAGTGCGCGACCGTGTTGCCACCATAGGTCGGCACTTTGAGGGACTACTCACTCATACTCACTCACCACAATTTTTTCAGCCTTCACCCTCACTCACGTTCATACTCACGTCTACTCCCACTCATAGGCCCTCACTCACGATCATACTCACGCCTACTCGCACTCATGACTACTCACTCACGTTCATACTCACTCCTTCTCACACTCGAAGTATTCACTCACGTTCATACTCACTCCTACTCACACTCATCAGTACTCACTCACGTTCTACTCACGCCTACTCACACTCACTCCTACTCACTCACACTCACCACGTTCAAATGAGTATGAATGAGTGTGAGTGAGTGTACTTACGAGTGAGTATGCAGAGCTATGGTTGCCACACGTCCCGCGTCGCCCAGACGCCTCCGCTGCCATCCACGTGGCCGCCGATTTCGATCGTGTCGCTGGGGCGCGTGTAAAGTACAGCGGGCTCACCGATGGCCATACAGTGTCACTTCATTATTGTCGGTGGTCGTTCCCTTATAAGTTGGGAGAACTTCAGGGATGTGCTGCAGAAGGACGGGATCCCTTGCTAAATAAAGCTCAAGGACGCGCGTTCGATTTCTGATGCATGGCGCCCCGCATTTCGATGGAGCCGAATGGCAAATGTGTATGGGGTTTTGTGGATGGTCGCCATTGATATTAGCGGCGATGGCTTCTTTGGCTTTCATTTTTAAACGTTGCAACCTTGTGACGGCACGTCAGCTCCGGGGTTGGGAAAACACTGTTTAACGTCTTGTATGCTAGAAAGAAAAAAAATATGTATATTACATGCTACTCTTGACAAGAGTAGCATGTAATAGCATGTGCCTGGAAATTCGGGACTCGCTTGAAAGAGTGTTGACTCGTTTGCTTTTTTTTTTTTTTTCCTAGGAGTGCACCATGGTCCAATTGTTGATTTACAATGTGGGAGCTGTGTCGAGGTGATTATTATACGCATGCAGGTTAGTCGCGTTCTTTACTGTAAAGAGACACCGTGTTTTGGCAATGAGGCCTTGAAGCCCTATAGTATATAGTGGAGGTCTCGTGTTGACTGTTTACCTATGTGATGTGCAATAGTTCGATTGTTTCTAGCCTGCGTTCGTGTGTTACACAAGAGGGAAGAATACTGCTCTCGTGTTTTTCGTCCCGTGATGGGGGGCGTTGCGATATCCTCCGATGAATGAGCGCGTGTTCACAGTCGTTGAACCATTCTATTGCGTGTTGGCTTCGTCCGTCACTAATCATTGTGCGCGAAGTACTTACGTGGTGCGAGTATCCTTCCATGTATCGCCATTGCGCTTAGGGCAGTCGGAATCGGCAGGTCATGCCTCTCCGCTCTATCACGGGCCATATGGACGGCCGTTGACTGGATATTCAGTGCAGTAATTGTGACGGGATCTTCCCAGTCCTGTTCGCTGGTGTGTGACGTGTCCCGTAACGCAAAATACTGGTTTTTGTTTGTTTGTTTGTGGAGTTCGTTTTTAACCCTATGTGGCCATAGATACGCCGTGCTTTTAAAAAGCCAGCATGATTCATTATGCTGGCTTAGGGATTCATTACCCTTAAGTATATGCAGGCTTGTAAAGAGGGCGCTCAGTTATACTCGCTCATTAACATCTCTTTACGAGATACATAACTCACATACGCTCGTGGGCGCCTCCTCTCATTCTATACTAACTTTCAGATACCGACACCGATTCTTCTACTGCTGTATAGTGCACGGCCATTAACGGCCACTAACTATATAGTCCACGCTCACTCGCTCTTGTTGATCAATTATATGAGCAGTCGAATATCATTGTCCACTGCAGTGAAACTTCATTTCGTGTACGTGTAGTCGCATCTCTCCTACGTATACCTGTGGTGCCCATACATATCAGAGGCGGGCAATTCGTGGGCTCTTCGGGCGAACGTAATCTGTTTGTTTGACGAGTAATAATAAATGATATGCGGGGTTTTACGTCCCAAACGTACGTTATGATTATGTGAAATGCCGGAAGTTTGGGCCATCTGGTGTTCCTCAACGTGCCCAGACATTCCACAGTACATGATGGAGGCGGAAATGTTGTAGGCCCGTGTGCTCAGATTTGGGTGCACGTTAAAGAAACCCAGGTGGTCAAAATTTCCGGAGCCCTCCACTACGGCGTCTCTCATAATCGAATGGTGGTTTTGGGACGTTGAACCCCACATATCAATCAATCAATCAATCAATCAATCAATTCCACAGTACATGAGCATGCATACACCATTTCGCCGGTGTCGAACCCGCGGCTTTGGGGTCGGCAACCGGGCACCCTATACAGCCACTGATCCACCGACAGCAACTGGGCACGAGCCGTACAGCTTTGGCTGCGCTGCTGAGATTTGGCTGTGTAGACACTTTCAGAGTTAGGCACGCAGTGTGTCAATATCGCGCTGGTGATCGTGCGTGCACGGCAAGGATCACCTGCTTCCGCCCTGCTTTCTCCGTTGCTGACGCTTTGCATTCCTCCTACCCCGGTGCCTTCGACCTATCGAGGACGTTCGCCGGGCGAAAGGCCGTCAGCCCCGCCATGCGCGCCGCGCTCTTTCACTGCTGCTTCTCGTTCCTCGCCACTTTCATCCCCGCGTGGACATGCAGAGGAGGTATACATATGTACGCAGCGCCCAAGAAAAGGGTGCGCGGATCAAAGAACGAGAAGTGGCGTGGCGCCAGGGCGGAAACGGCGCCCGCGGTTTCGCCGAAAAGGGAGCGACGGCCCGTCTCTTGCGCGGCCGGTGAGCTGGTGGGAAACGTGCGTCTCTGCAAGGTTTGCGATTTTAACCAGTCGCACGTGCGCTGCGACAGTTCGTCGTTTAGCATATTATACGCCTTCATTTTCAGATGTTGCTGGATTTCATTACTTGCGTCGGCTGCTGATGTCCCTGCAGGGAATGTGTTAAAAAGGGGGGGCACGTGCGCATGTATATGTGTTCTCGTGACAGCGCTGGCGTCGCCAATACTTTGTGAGGGGGACTATTGGTGCACTTGCATTTTGAATGTTTAAATGGGCGCCCGTTCTCGTTTTATTCGATTACAGTAGGAACATTTTCTGATTGTTCGAGAAGATCAATAAGGCGAATATGTTTACAGACGTCTCGAGTTTTGCTTTTATTGGAGCAATGTCGCTTGAACGTGTCACAAAACGCGCCTGGTTGTCGTGGTACCCTCATCATCACTGCAGTGTTTGTACGATTTTTATTTTTTATTTCTTTATTTTTTGCTTGCGTTGCGCCTTTGTCGTAAGGGGGTGCTTTGTTTGGTAATCGAACGCTCGCCCTCGTGCTTCTACGGCGGTTACTGTAAAGGTGGTGGCGCTGATGACTACGATGTCATTGCCACAGCCGGCGTTAGCCTGTAAATTAAGGCTCATATATAGCGTGCAACCCGACTCATTGCAGCTTAAGCTGTGACGATAGGCCGGGACTTCATGAATGCACTGCCACGTCGCTGTGACGACGATGAGGAGCCAAGAATTGAAACCGATAGTGCATTGAGCAACTTCTTGGGCCAACTTGTCACCTCGAACACTTAGAAGTACAAGCAAGTGGTGGTTGAAACTTGAAGGCATGTGGCGTCGCACGTTTCAGCGTTGTAGCTGGTGCATGCGTAAGTTCCATAATACTTCAGGGGAAAAAAAAAGTCTCGTGCGAAGGCGATGGAGAACACAGAGAAGACGGACATTCCAAGACATTCGTAAAAATTCTCGTATATTCTGCGTGGCCTTTAACGTTAGCCAATGTCGCACAACCACAATGAAGGGATTGATAGATATTGATATGTGGGGTTTAACGTCCCAAAACCACCATATATTTATGAGAGGCGCCGTAGTGGAGGGCTCCGGAGATTTCGACCACATGGGATTCTTTAACGTGCGCCCAAATCTGAGCACACGGGCCTACACCATTTCCGTTTCCATCAGAAATGCAGCAGCCGCAGCCGGGATTCGAACGTGCGACCTGCGGGTCAGCAACCGAGTACCTTAGCCACTAGACCACCGCGGCGCGGCCACAATGACGGGAACGAGTGTGTGAATTTCGAAACGTGAATTTCCCGCCCTGACAGACTGCAGGTGTTTCTGCTCTGTCTCGCCTTGTGTAATCATTGACGTTTATAAATAAAGCTCTATTACTGCCTGTATGGATGAATGCGTGTGTGTTGTGCGCAGTGCGTCCCTATATATACCGTATATTTTGAACGTTGGCGAATCAAACTGGCGAGGAAGCCCGTATATAAACGGAGTCTTCTTGTCCGTATACAGTATGCGATGCGAAAGGCGTGTTTGCTTTGCTTAGCATAACGTGGGGCTGATATGCATACGCTTCTCCGAAGATGATTTACAAGGCGTTTCTCGTCCATTTCATGCCTCGCGTTCGATACATCACCCGCCATATAGCGTGTTCTTTTAGAACTACTTTGGTTATATAGCCGCTCAAAGCGCAAACTATGTATCGGCTGCGCTAAACGCTATATATCAGTTCAGTGATAGCGAAGATGTCTGGGTAATTTTTTTTTTTTTCGCTTGTGAGGTGAGACGGCGGGGATAGTGCGTTGCGTCGTACTGGGAAAAAAGCATGCAGGTCGCGTCCATTGTTACAGATATTTGCATGTGTTTTAATGAAGGTTTGGTTTTGATGCACGGTATATTCCGTGCGTTATACCTCGATCCCACAAATGCTGTGCAAATAGCTATTGGCGTTTTCTTTTAATATAAGTTTGCAAGGCGCACGCCCGCGCGGAGAAACCACAATACGTTCCTCGCAACAAAGCAAGCAAAAATTAATTATGCGAGAGATATCTCGTTCGGAAGCACGCGGTCTGTTTCATTCTTCACGGCCCCTGTAACTTTCTGAATGTTGCCCACGTGAAAAACAGCTTGTCCTTCTATAAAAACCACCTCAAAAACTTTCACTCCGCCACCGTTAATCGCCAACGAAGTCTGACTGCTGGGGAAGAAGTTATTGACTTCGTTGTCCCCGCAACGGCGAAGGCATGTTGCGATCTCGCGAAAATGTTTAGCTTTCAAGATCGTGCCTTTGGCGGACTCATGGGGAAATGAAGGGTGCGCGCGGTATATATTCGTACATGTGTGGATTCCAACCCTATATATACTTGAGTGGTTTTGGATTCATTGCTGTGCTTCGGCGGTACACGTACACAGTAAACCGATTCTGACCCTTAAGGGTGTCAAAAGGGTGCCGACACCCTAAGCACACCCTTTGAGCACCCTATTCGCGTCTCAGCACCCTACAAGCGGAACCTAAAGGGTGAACACATCAAAAGGGTGGAAACTAGGGTGCAAAAAAGGTGCAACAACTAATGGGTGCTGATGAGCACCCATTAGGGTGCACGGTCACCGACAAAGCTTTGTGAGTAACGTGGTCATAGAGCATAACCAACAGCTTTTAGATGTCTACTGGTTAGACACCATGGTCTCATTAATAGCCCCACCGCAGTAACAGATATCTGAATAGCGATAGTGCCCGGCTCAACGTAAGTTCTGCACTGGTTCTTGCATTCTTGCTGCCTTTTTCTCGTCGCCTCACGGCCGGCGCTGACCAAGCCATGCGCTACAAGCTCACTAGCCAATGGCGGAGTACGCAGCTTGTAGAGCTACAACAGGATTGTGACTTACACATATAGAGCTCTCGGCCTCGTTTGCGCCTAACATTGAAAACAAAGCTTCGTCCATGACAGTATATATAAATCATACATTTGTTAATGCAAAGAAATAGAAACCAACAAGACCGTGGTAGATAAAATAGTTTTTGTGTTGTACAAATATTCGTTAACCTTACAATGTATCAGTTGACACGTGTTACCAATTTTTATGGCGGGCTATGGACTTTGACGTTGTAATATTATAACAATAAAGAAACGTTTTCTTGATTTTTATTAGAAATATTCTTCAAAGCAAGTTAAAATGAGCCTTGACTAAAACATTTTCCTAAAAAATTCACTAAAGACAGCTAAAATATTGTTTGCCAACTAATACGCTTATTTTGTTGTGACAAATTTTGCTTGCTTCCTGTACTTTGTACTAATATACAACCGCTTTAACACTGTTTTTAACGGCCAGCTTAACCACTCAACCAATGTACAGATGTTAACAAGGTATCGGTATAAGAAATACACAAGCAAGCAAACGTTTCAAATTTCGCGCGCTCCTTCACATTTCAAATTTCGCGCAAATACGCGTTATGTGATTTTGTCATTTTCAAAGGTAAAATGTATTCTATGCAAAACACACTAGGGTATCTTCTATTTGTACTATTTTTTAGTTAAAATTTAAGCTGAAATAATCTATTTACTTATCATATAAAAAATTATGTGCGCAAATGCGGATCGGTGGCGTCAGCAGGACAGAAATGGCGGTATCTTCCTGAAGGCCGCAACGGCCGTGTGCCGAGTGTTTAAAGTCGATTTTTTATGTTGTTCAAAGTGTGCTTGCGCTGTCTTTCGTGTTCTGTCGGTGCTGCTTGTTACGAAGATGCACTATACTCAAGAGAGGACCGGCTGCTTTGTACCGTCGAGCGCTCGCCAAACTAAAAAGGTAGGTGGATGTTTCTGCTGTCGACGCTTTGTTTTTTGCTTCTCCGGCCAGGCCGCGGCGTGCCCGATCCAGGCTTCCGCTCGCGTCCTCGGCTCCTCCCGCGGTTAACACCGAAAGCGCTATAGTATAATAACGTTGTGAACTAAAGTTTTTCTAGCTGGTAGACGATAAGTGAGTTTTTATTAACGTAGCGAGCCTGCTGGCGTGTCTGATTTCATTAGGCTCAAGTCTAAGCTCAGGGACGTTACGCGCGGATGAATTTTTTCTGTGGGGAAGGAGGTTAAAGCAATGTGCGCTGTGTGGCTGTGAGTCGGCGGGCGATGCTCTTCACGCTACGAATCACTATATTTTTGCAATGCCGTCAGACGCCGTTCGGGGACTGCGCATGGAAGCCGTAAGCGTCGTCTGTGTGTCGCGTGCGTTGGAGTATTCCGGCGATTCGCGTTGAATTAGATCTTTGCGTATTTACTTTAGAAGAATGGAGAAGAATAACGTGGTGTCCGCGTTGGTATTTACGCGGCCTTGTTCGTTTTCTGTGCAAAGAAGTATATGAAGAAAGTTTTATATGTTACGCGTCCTCTTTTCAACAGCTACATGATCAATAAATGTGTGTGACTACTATAAGGTAGATGTGTTTTCCTGTGTGACCAAATGTGTTTGCATCCACCGGGCACGTATAATATTAAATTATCATGATATTCAGCTTAATTAAGTGTGCGTAAACTTGACACAGCGTGCTGTAGGTGCGGTTCTCAAAGCGTGCAATTACGCCTGGGTTAATACATTTTCTCTATGAGTGGCCGAATAGCCGTGCCTTAGCTGTGCAAGCGCTAGGTTGAGCAGTAGTTCACTCGTTCGAGTGCAATTTCGGTGGTACTGCTTGTTCCCCCCTGTTCACATATCATTGCATTCTTCTGGTTTGTAAAAGAATTGTGGGCGCTGCAGCCCGCTTTGGTGTTAAAACTTTGCCGAATACCTATACGTCTACAAACATTCTAAAACTTAAGTTCTAACAAAACTTCCTATGACACTTTCGAATACAAGTGTAACGCTTTATCTGATATCATAAATTCTTTATGACCTCGCTGCAGATTTACAAGTGACCTGTGATATGTGCAGTGCATGAATGCCTAATTTATTGCTCAAAACACAATAAGGTTATACATCACAGTATGCGTGTCAAAGGCGTGCATATGTTGCTGCTGACATGCAAACTTAGACATTGTATTTATCTAAGAATGAACAAATCTAAACTGCCGTTTTTTGAAGATGTACGCATCAGACCAATTGAATAATATCAAAAATAATGTTCACCAAGTGATTGTTGTTTATTGGTTTGCTCCGACGTCACTAAAACCGCATTGTTGGTACTTAGACCACATGGTAGGATGCAAGATTCATGACGTCATATTGAATGTTAATGTCACATGATATGCAAGGTAAATTGTTATTAGCATACAGAGGCCAATAACGTTATGGCCTCATCGTTATCATAATGAAGCAGGTTAGGCATTATGTGATTCTGCTGCCTTTACGTCATGTTGGGAAACCATTACGTTATGTAGCTATCTGCAGTGTCTGAGATCCTGGTTGCCGGTCAATATTGCAGAAGCTTGCCTGCTTCATTGTGATGGCATGGGGTTCAAGATTGATGTTTTGTCTTAGCGTTTCCACTTTTCCTCCCCTATGGTCATTACACAGCTTGTGCTGTTTGATTAGAAGTGAGGGGTAGTGCCTTTTTAGCCAACCAGAACAATTTAGATCAATGATCACTGTGAAGCAGCACACAATATTCATTTAGTGAACTCAATTTCAGGCAAATTATAAACGTCCGAATGTTAGCCGTTTGGAGGAAGCTTCATTCGTTGAACTCATGAGAATAAATGGTAGAGAAGGACAGGCAGGGAGGTTAGCCAGACCAGCAAAGACGGTCTATCACCCTACAAGGGGGAACAGGGAGATTGAAGTCCTGTCGCAGTGGTCTAGTCGCTAAGGTACTCTGCTTCTAACCCGAAGGTCGCAGGATGATATTCCGGCCTTGCTGGCTGCTTTTTCGATAAAGGTGAAAATGCTGTAGGCCTGTGTTCTTAGATTTATGTGCACGTTAAAGAACCCCAGGTGGTCGAAATTTCTGGAGCCCTCCACTACCTTGGTAAAAAATTCATGTGTCAGTATTGCTTTAATTTTATGCTTTATCTGCAGTGGATGCATATGCGCATACTGACATGTATATGTAGTGGTATTGCAATTTTACGAAATAAAATATTCATATGCTGCATATTGCATGGCATTTACTTAAGAAACACATCACATGGATATCATAACTACAGAAATGCAAATATGCCTCTATGGATGCACTCGTGCATATATTTGGTCAGCTTCAAGAACAGAATTTATTAATTGCAGGCAACAGCATTACTCACACATGCTTATCTCTTAATTATGCGCAGTCAATAAAGCTAAAAGGGGGTGTCTTCATCTAAGAGTTCTAACTTCATCTTTGTGCATGAGTGAGCTATAAAGGTGAATGAAAATTCACATGTATGACATCGACATGAAAAGCTCTGCAGCAGCATGTTTTTCGTTGTATTTATACTGCAGCATGCCCTTTTTGTATTTCTCAGTTGCGTGCCACTAAATATATGTTGGCCATGCGTTTCTAGCCATTCACTGCAATTTGGCAAGCAGCGCATGCAGTCTAGACAAACCTCACTAAAATAATTTTTTTGCACTGGTGCAGAAATTCTTTGGCACGGTCTGTCATTTCATTTGAGTGAGGCTGCTCAAGGAAATTTCCTGACAAGGTCAAGGAGCCCAAGCACCAGCGAACTCTGAACCATTGTTTCAAGCATCAGCTCTGTTCACCCTGCTTATGCGCTGTGCCTCACCAAGCTACTGGACGCTGCCTACTTATATGAAGTGCTCTCCATATTCTCCTCAGTTTGGCAGCAGTGTCTATGGTCTTCACAGTGCTTGCCAAAATCATTTTTGCACAGGTGAGACACTTATTTCTTGCTTTAATTGTGTTAGTATTACTGCATACACTCCTGCCAAGCAAGGGTACTAATGTTTCCTGTGTTTCCTGTGTTGTTTGTCATGGTAAACAGAGGATTTCAAGCACAAAATTCATACTGAACTTTAGTCCTTCAAGAAGTGTGGAACGAAGGTGGTGACAGTGTCAACGCGCTCTCTTTAGAAATAAAGGCTTTGCATGAAGAGCCTGTCCCACCTTGAAACAGGCACAAAAAACTTCCAGGTGAAAATAAGCAACTTCAGATGAAAATCGAAGAATTTACACTGTATTCAAGGTTGAACTATCCGACATCAAAGGCATCTCAGATGAGGGTTTTCTTTTGACGCTGTCTGAAATTTTTGGGCGTTGATGGAAAAACCATTACTCGTGATATTGACACTGCAGACAGAGTAGGAACAAACAAGCCTAGTTTGAAAAAAAATAGTGCATTATGAACGATGTTACAAATGAAATGTTCTGGATAAGACAAAAAACTTACGTCTGTCTACAGTGGCCTTTCCTTTTAGATCAAGTAGTCCTATTTATGTCAACGAACACTTGACAAGACAAGGTAAGCAGTTAGTGAGAGCACGAATGCAAAAAAACAAGTAGGATGGAGGTTCATTTGGATGCAAGGCACAAAATTTATAGCAAAAAAAATTGGAAACATTAGCAATTTTAAAGACTGCCTTCTTAGAAGATCTGGCGAAACGCTGTGTTGATGCCTTCAGAGCCACACTTTTCTTGAGCTTGCAATGTCAGTAAACTATGACTGACATGGCAGAATTTTGATACCTAGATAGTGAAAAAGGCCACCAGCTATCTTCAATGCCTTTACCTTAAATGCTCTTAGCATTATAAATAAGACTAGTAGCCTGTGTCTCTATCTCGATGACATGTCGGTAAAATTTGATGCCATTCTTTTGACATAATCCTTGCATTTTTTGTGCGATATAGCCCACCAAAAATACCAGGGTACAATTATCATGGCATTGTGTAGTTCATGAAATGGGGAAAAGGAATAGCGCTGTACATCAACGTTAATTTTTGGCCGATGTCAATAGACTTCTGTGTGTTAAGCCCTGTGATGAGTGTCTAGTAGTACGACTTGGGGGTTTTGTTTTGCAGCAATTAGCACGCCTCCATTAGGTCATAAGTAGGAATTTTGAGTTTCTGGAAACTAGGTAACTTGATTTTTCGGTCACAGATGCACAGACGATTTTTCGCTCACAACCAACGGGGCAGACGCCGGCGGCGGGTTTTCTGCGACACGAGCTCTTCAACGCTATCATGTTAAAAAGCTGACATAGGCAGCATTGACCAAATGAATGCAAAGAATAAAGTCAAGTGTCCTAGCAGGAATCGAAACCTAGTATTCTGCTTGGTAATTAAGTATTCTACCACAGACCCATGCCCGGCCTCGGTTATACTTTCTAAATAGTCTCAAATGTTTGTGTAACATCAACTGTCGTTGCAGTACTGGCTATCAAATTTTATAACTATTACATGTGCACTCCTATGATGCAGCCGTGAGGTCGAATCAAAGTCAATTGTAGTCAGGCACCATCCTGTGAAGTATTTGTGTAGCAGTGTTGAGGGCTACCATCGTCGCGAGTGCCAGCGCAAACACCAGTGCTTCATACCAGCCTACCACTTCTAGTGTGGCTAATATCCATGTTTCTGTTGGCATCGTTACGAAACAGCAAATAACTGGTAATGTTGTCAAAGGTGTGACATCTCCCCATAACAAATGAAACATGTGCGGCTGTTTAACGTATGTGTGTGCGAGAATTTGTACTTATATTGAGCTCCACTTCATAAGATCGCTCAATAAAAAGATTAAAATACATGTTATGCGTGTTTCGCATAACATCGATTCCCAAAGTATGTGGGGTCTGCCAAATTTTTAGCATCAATTTTGTAACCTAAATGCTATCATAAACAATTATTTATTGAACATGAACAGCTGGACTGCAACATACTAAGTTTTAGGTATTAGGAAAACTGAATATGTTCATGACTACAGCATACCTAACAGGCAAATACTAGTACTACAGACATGACACACTATTGTAGAGCTAGACTAGAATATTGCTTATTGGCACTTTACAATTCTTTAAAACCCTAATTAACTTCAGTGCCTTATTCGGTTTGTTCAAATCGGATGTGCACAATTACTTGATGAATAGCTTTTTACTCAAACCTAACTCATGTTTCACGTGTGCATCATGCTGAATCATTGCTCAGATGTTTCTTGTGTATATATTTCCTTTCTACTATGCTGTTTGTTTTTGTATGTGAAATCTGTTGTACGTGCTACCCTCTGTAGGCCCCCAGGTACTGTCAAGTTGTTTACACAGCTTTTTGCCTGGGGGACCTCCAACAAGCATGTTTTCCGTTGAAAACAAAGCGAATTTTGATGCTGACTTCTACTCACATAGAACTAAGAACACTCCAGCATGACAAAGCAAATTGTATCTTGGACAGTCTGTCTTGTGAAACTCATAGTGATTACGTCTGTCTCTATTTTAGGCTTCCGGGTGCGGATGTGCTGTAGAGAAGGAGCGCCCTGACCACACTTTTGTAAAAGGAACCAAAGTCGCCTGGGCAGCTGAAGATGGATTGTGCAAGTGTTTGAATGATCACATTATATTAATCCAACACCACTTGCATTACTTTGCCCATATTTGTGATTTTGTAACGCCCAAGTTTAGAAACACACACACACACATATATAAAGGGAGAGCTGTAAATAAGCCTTGAGCAAGTTTGTAGTCAAGGCTTTTAGCATGATGACCAAAGCATGTTATATAAGCCCACATGTTTTACCACACACCTACTTTCCTATCTATTTTCTTTTTCAATTTTGTGGGCACTGGCCACACCCTCAATAAGCGCCTTTGGACTGCTGGTGCCTCTAACTTATATTTTGTTGTTCCAAATAATTTATTTGTTACCTACTATGCAAGGAGGGAAGTCAGAATGTTAAAAGTTAAGAAAGAAGTCTCGTCACAAAAAAGATGTCTACTCGTAAGAAAAAAGATTTGAAAAACAGAAGATTGATCCTCACTCACAAAGATCTCACCATTACAATCGATGCAGAAGGTCATAGCTCATGTTTACTATTGTCAATCTTTTTCGGTTGTATGCTATGTACAATAAAATAGTGACTATTTGCATCATGTTAATTTATTTGTCATAAATTTTTGTTGGGGCCTAATATCTTGCATTCTCACATGCATAAAAGCTCATGTCTGCTACACATAATTTAAAAGAGCGCAATGTGGTAAGGTTCTGTGTTTAGTGCATATTATCTGTGTGTCTTTCAAAGTGAGTATATGGCATTTGAAATATTCACCAGTATTCGAAACTTGTGAATTTTTAATTTGCAGGCATGCATGTCTGTATGGTGACCAAGCATCCATAAATTGTGCATGCATGTGTGCAGCAAGGGGCCTTGAATAGATTACATTCATTCTGGACCAAAAATGGTAGCACAGGCCATATACGCACTCTGGGATCAATTTCATGATTATTGAAACACACATACTTATTCAATATAGCTTGTTTTAAGGTATATATTTACATATTGTCTACTTCCACCTTGAACATTGCACCATGCATCCGGCACTCTGCCGAGCGCTTCTCGAGGGCACTTTGGTAACTAGTACACAAACGTACAGACAGCTGTAAGTGGGCCGCCACTTTGTTGACTGCTGGAGAACGCAGCTTCGCCAAATCACACTTCCTTTGTGGTGAAGCTAACTTTGCTCTTGCAACAGTACAAGCTTATCTAAAATTCGACACTGTTCTTCAGAAGTGCAGGTTGTTCTATCCAGAGCAGCCAAAAATGAAAACCCGAGGAACAGCACCTGGACAGGGTAAGGCACAATTGCAGCACTTCTCGATAACAGTGCCGGATTCTCTATTTGTCTACACATAGAGAAAGCAAAACACTGGAGCCAACTTACCAGTAGCTTCACTGCAGAGACACTGTGTTTTAAAAGACGATGATGCAAAAGCCCCACCTAGAGCTGTCACAGTGCTTCAGTGCTAGTTTCATAAGCGCCTGCGGAAGGCACTCTGTGGAGGGCCGGCCGCGTGCATGGTGCACGTGTTCAGGGTGGAATGGACGACTTAGTACATTTGTTCAAGTACTAACAAACCGTATGTGGGCTGTCACTCAGCATGGTCTACAGAGTATACAGCAATCTGCATTTTTAGCCATCTCCAGCATCAATCCTAGATTTGGCCCACTGGTACGTCGATGTGGAGCACCCTTCCAGCACCCATTTGAAAGGGTGTTATGACATCACAGCACCTTTTTTTAAAGGGTGCACTCATTACACCCTTCAAAATTTTTGCTCTGCACCCTTTTCTTAAGGGTGCTGAGCTCTGCACCCTTTCTCAGCACCCTTTTTTGAACACCCAATAGGGAGCAAAGGGTGTTCGTCTGGCGACAAGCTCATTTACACCCTTAAGGGTCAGATTTGGTTTAGTGTGTATCGTGAGCAGAGAGAAAGAGAGAAATAAAGAGGAAAGGTGCGGAGGTTAACCAAGCTTGGCTCGGTTGGCTACCCTACACTTGGAGGGGGTAAAGGGGGAATAATAGAAAAGGAGTAAGAAAGAGATGGATTAATGGTCAGCTCGAGACGGTATCACGATGTTCTTTCCGAAGCGCCCGTGAAGTCCGGTGGTCCTTAAGAAGAACACGAGGGCTTTCGTGGCTTTGCGCGTATATGCGAAACCGTCGGCCAAGGTCACAGGATCTTCTCTTCTGTAAGCGGCCGTGAATCCAGCTGACGGAGCTTGGCTTCCGTAATACGTCGTTCAGACTTTGTATGCTGGGCAGTGGCATAGAATGTGCTCGAGCGTTTCCTCGCAGGCGCAGATGTGGCGGGCCGCACCGCTCGCCAATTCCAAGGAGACAAGAGTACGCATTCGTAAATGCCACGCCCAACCACATGCGACACAGCAAAGTTTGATCGCGTCGTGGGAGCCCGCGGATGGCAAACGAAGCTGCAAGTGTGAATCGATCAAATACAGATGCGCGTTGGAGAAACCCGGTGTATTCCGTTGTAGGATAGTTATGCGGCGAGCAAGTGATTGTGGTATATATGTAGCGGTCAGGGCGATTGCAGCGGAGAGAAAGAACGTCCTAACCCTTTCTCCTATTCTGTCCTCGTCCTCTGGCACTTTCCAAATCAAACTCGGCATGGCTTTTCATTTGTCTCGCTAGCGCTGTTATTGTATATTTGTCGTGCCCTCAGCATTTGACAGACTATTTTCGGCAACTAGCACTCCTGGACCACGTCCGGCTGTTGGCGCAAGCCAGTGGAGCCTTGGACATGGGGCCCCACCCATCTAGCTCCTAAACCCCTTCTTCTTTTTAACCCAATAAAGTTATTTCTCTCTCTCTCCTCTCTTCGGCCCGGATGATCCCCCATGTATGTATGGATTGAATGTGCCGTGGTGGGTTGGGGGTGGCTTGAATCGGCCGCGCCCGGAGTGTCTGTGTCCGGCGCCGCTTTTGCCGGATGCCGTGGCCCACAATCGGACGCCCAACGACAGCGGTCCCGGTTCATGTGTGCGGGATCGCTGCGCATATATAGACGTCTCCTCCGTGTGCTGGTGGACGACGGCGGGACGTGTTTCGGCGTTGTCGCGGCGCCCCGGCACTGGAAGGGCGTCGCAGCCGCTTTTCTTCCGGCGGCGTGGGAGGTTTCCCCGGCGGGAAACCGCGGCGGCGTCTCTTGCCGAGCCGAATTCCCGGGAATCGGCGCTCGTCTCCCGGCCTCGCATCCGGGAAATTCGGGCGCGCACCCCTCCCCTCTCTCCACCCTTCCCGGCAACCGCTGTAGTTGTGTCATGACGTGTAATCGGTGCGGCGGGCCGCCCTTGTCTCTCTTTCGGACGTACCGCGCTGAGCAGTTCGTGGAGGGTGGTCACCGACGCTGTCCAGCTTTGAGATCGAGATTGAGGTCAGCTATAGGTGCCTCTTCACTTCAGGCCGCGGCAGCCCGTCCTCAAGAGTCCAGGACATACACAACTCCAGGCAGTCCAGAACGCCACGTGATGTAGTGGTGGGTCTATGCCTACCAGGGCCGTCGTGGCCCAAGTCATCTGATCATCACTGTTCCCCCGGGCACGACCTGTTCAGGACTTTCATTAAAGTTCTTGTCATATTACCGGATAGAGCGAATTCGACGTGGGACAAGAGACAGAACAGGGATGGAAATGACTAGAGCTTGTCCTGTGCATGAGTGTCCTTTTTTCTTCCCTGTGTTGAGTCCGCGCTCTTCATTCAAATTATGAACTAACCAACCAACCCAGCAACGAATTTTGATTAGATTGAAGGTGTCGCTGACCTCCTTTGCAGTCGATGAACATTAACAGTTTGTTCGTGCGGAACGGGATCGTTCGTTCAAACGTTTGTTAACGCTCGTCATATTTTATTCATTCTAAACAGCATTGTGCTGTCGAACATGTGCTAAATCTTGCTGGAGACACGACGCATGACTTCTTGGAATACTATAACTGCTTCAATGGGTCGGGAAGCTTGTTGGTGCTTTACTTGACGTCCCATTAGCGCATATATATATATATATATATATATATATATATATATATATATATATATATATATATATATATATATATATATATATATAAGGGAAAGAAGTGTATGCCTAAGGGCTCGTTTTTCCGTGTTTTGACACAATATTAATGAGATCTAACAGACAGTAATGTCAAGGAATGTACAGGGGAAGTTATTAGAACCAATGGAATGTAAATAAGAAGAAAGAAAAGTGGGTGAACAAATACCCAGCCGTGAGCAGAAATCGAACCTGCGCAAATGTTGCGCATAAAAGAGTGGTGCGCATAAAACATGCGCATAAAAGAGTGCTTCACACTCGTCGCTTGGCTTATAGATGGCGCTGACTGACACTCCTACTTCTAAATTCACATATAAACCCAAAAAGTGGATGGAAGGAAGGCCGCTGTGATAACTCAGTGGTTAGAGCATCGAACGCGTTATTCGAAGGTCGTAGGTTCGATTCCTGCTCACGGCTGGTTATTTTTTCACCCACTTTTTTTCTTCCTATTTACATTCCATTGGTTCTAATAACTTCCCCTGTACATTCCTTGGCATTACGGTCTGTTAGATCTCATGTGTATATATATATATATATATATATATATATATATATATATATATATATATATATATATATATATATATATATATATATATATATATATATATATATATATTCTGGCGTTTTAGGCGTCACGATTTGAGGCGTCACGATAATAAGGCTCATAATCGGGGCAGGACTGTTTTTACAAATCCCAGGATTAGCTGAAGTCTCTTGCTTTGTTTCCTGTGTCGTTTCTGCACCGATATTATACGGTTCTTCGTGCGTTTACGACCGTCGTACTACGCGTTAAGTGGCCGGGAAAATCACTGCCGCGACTGGGACGGTGCTTACATCATGAGTTTTCCGGAAGAGGGAAGCCGTGGGTGACCTTTCGCCAGATATCTGCGGGCGCGCGTCATAGGTGTGACTCGAGGGCGCGGTTGTTGCGTCAGCGGAAACTGCGCCCGAACAGAGCACATCCGACGTTCCGCCTACAGCAGATGTGAACGGTCGCATCGGCTATCTACGAATGCATCCATCCAGCGCGTAGGAATTCTGTGCGGGAACGTTCAGCGCACCCAACTGTGCAGGAAGACGACTTGGCGGATTCAAGCGGCACTTAGCCTTGTGTTGTGACGCCCGGTGTTCTAGGACTAAACCTTTGGCTAACAGTGTTTAACGCCGTGGCACGCAGTTATGCCGGCACCGCACGGCCCGTTCCGATTGCAGTCGGGCCTGATCAGGATCGCATTGCTCTATCTTTCACGATTGGCTCGTTTGCGCGAATTTCAGAGGGAACCTGGAGGGGCTACTCATTGTTTGAAAAAGGTGATACCGATCGGACCGAATTGCGTTCGACACTGCGTTCTGTGAACAGCAGTGTACAGTATGCCTTGTCGGTATGGGATAGTCCCGGATGCGTCCGCTTCATGCGTGAAGAGTGAGCTCGGAGAAGCTGGGAATTGACATGTCTGTTAGAAAGAACGGAGTGTCAGAAACGAAGATGGGAACCCGGACCCGAGCGTCTGGATACATCCGAGGTCAGCGGAACAACTGCCCGAGCCAGCGTCCGTGGCCCATGCTGCTGTTTGTTTGTTTGTTTGTAGCCTGTAATCCATGGCTCGTACTGCTCGCCGCCCCTTCTTCCTCCTTTATTAGTAACAATGTCGGCTTTATGCTCAGCGGTTAAGCTAAACCTGGCCTGGCTCATTCACCATGTTTATATTGCATTGCACTCCTTCCTTATCTGCTTCTACACACACACACACACACACACACACACATACATACATATATATATATATATATATATATATATATATATATATATATATATATATATATATATATATATATATATATATATATATATATATATATATATATATATAATATGGGAAAAAAGTGAAAAGTGTATACCTAAGGGCTCGTTATTCCGTGTTTGACACTATATTAATGGGATCTAAAAGACAATAATGCCAAGGTATGTATAAGGGAAGTTATTAGAACCAATGTAATCTAAATTTAATCTAAAAATGTTGTCTAAAATCTTATTTATGTTACATTGGTTCTAATAACTTCCCCTATACATTCCTTGGCATTATTGTCTGTTAGATCTCATATATATATATATATATATATATATATATATATATATATATATATATATATATATATGTATAGTGCATGAAGGTCGAATTTTTTGGCATCTAGGAATGGGAAACAGTTGAAAAGGAGCATTGCACAACGAAAAACAGAGCATGGACACTCCACGCATCTCCACGCGTAGTGCATGATGACGAGTGGGCGAGGCCCTGCAGTTTCTAATTTTTATTATGCCTTCGTTGAAGTCGGCGACAGGTATAAAGGACGGACAGACGGACGGCACATGTTTTTTTT
The DNA here is from genome assembly GCF_013339725.1 of Rhipicephalus microplus. Taxonomy (NCBI): domain Eukaryota; kingdom Metazoa; phylum Arthropoda; class Arachnida; order Ixodida; family Ixodidae; genus Rhipicephalus; species Rhipicephalus microplus. Next base: position 275,120,819 of record NC_051165.1, read on the forward strand.
CTTCTTTTTTTTTTGCACACCTGTGTGTGCTGTGATACGAGTGTGGACGGTGGTACATCGCCGGACAAGGCTAGCCCCTTAGAAGCTTCGCTCCAAAAAGATGGGAAAGCATACGTGCAAGCACGTTAATGTTAAGGTTCGCTCGGCCCCATTTTTATTCGTGGTAAGGTTTCCTGAATATTTCGATTCCTACACATTTTGGTGGGTCCGTCAGTTTTTTTTTTATTATTGCACCGTCTTTAACTACGCTACAAACTGGTCCTGGGCCTGTATTCACAGAAACGCTTCACACTAAACATTTTCGCCAGAAAATATTTAACTGTTGACGATGCGGGGCATTTCAGTAGCGAAGCCGGCTATTCATTGGGACAGCGTACTTCAGGCTGTGTTTACTTGACGGACGAAATAATCGCGATTCGAACCCGCGGCTAGCGTACTATATACGTCACCATATATACGTCAACCGCTTCCGCTTGTCCGCTTTCGTCCGCATGGAGTGGTTCGTGAGGCGACCGAGGCGAAAATTACAGTTGGGATCCTCGGGGAGCAATGTCGAAATAAGCATACCCTGTCGTGTGAATGTTGGCTGCGCAGAGACCCGAATTACGTCACATGTCACGTGATCGACTAATTCGTTCGCGTCCGTCGTGTGAATACAGCTTAAAGTGACATTAGAGCGAAACGTGCTATTAGTAAAGTATACAATTTTCCCACTGTTACCGCCACACGGCGCTTAGTTTGCGGGAGAACGCGCGAAGAAAAGAAAAGTGTGGGTGGCGACGCCATCTTCAGATTCCCGCACCAATCACCGTGACGTAAGAAGTTTCGGACTCTACTGGGTCTTACGTATACCTTCCAAACGATAAAGATGAAGTACATTGTAATCTGTGGCTCCCATAGATCTAGCATACGAATTGTCAGAAAATTTCATCGGGAGAATGCCGCGAAAATACCGAAAATGTATTTCGAAATTTCTGACGTCACGCGCGGTGCACTTTTGGCGCGAAATGCAGTCATCAAGCTAACGCCAGTCATGGTTCCTCTTGAGTATCCCTTTTTAAAAAATCACAGCATATCCTCTGAATGAATGATGGCGAGTGGGGCGAAGCGTCCGTCAATCCGTCTGTATGCCCGTCCGTCTGCGCGTGCGCCCGTTCGTCCGTCCGTGCGTCCGTCCGTCCGTCCATCTAGTGAACATGCAAGTACCGCCCTCTCGCTTCTTTTTATCGTATATTCATCATATAAAAGTACCGCCATCCAGCAGAGCCACACGCAGTCGGCAGCTTTCGTGGGGTCATGTGCCTCCCCCCCCCCCTTTTTTTTTCAATAAAAGACTTTCCATCCATCCAAGAGACAATCCAAAGACTAAACGAGGGTATGTGCCACATTTCTGCTGTCAGCGATTTGTGAACACCGAGAGCGCGATAACGACGCCATGCTACGTTTTTCGTTACAAGTGGACATGCGGATATGTGCCCGAGTGCAGGTATGTGCCACAGGTTACGCACTACGACAACGGGGGACGCACAAGCCAAACCGTAAGGAGCTTCGCCGCCCTAAAAGGGAAGGTTTGAGGATTCGACCTGCGGGCCACCGTTGCGACGGCTCATATCGTCCGGCTGCAGTTCCGTGCCGGGAGCAGCAAGCAGCGGATGGCGGCAACGAGTCGCGCGCGTGGTTTTTTTTTTTTTTCTTTTTTTTTTTTTGCACACCTGTGTGTGCTGTGATACGAGTGTGGACGCTGGTACATCGCCGGACAAGGCTAGCCCCTTAGAAGCTTCGCTCCAAAAAGATGGGAAAGCATACGTGCAAGCACGTTAATGTAAAGGTTCGCTCGGCCCCATTTTTCCTCGTGGTAAGGTATCCTGAATATTTCGATTCCTACACATTTTGGTGGGTCCGTCAGTTTTTTTTTTTTTTTTTTTATTGCACCGTGTTTAACTACGCTTCCAAATGGTCCTGGGCCCGTATTCACAGAAACGCTTCACGCTAAAAATTTCAGCAGCGAAGCCGGCTATTCATTGGGACAACGTACTTCAGGCTGTGTTTACTTGACGGACGAAATAATCGCGATTCGAACCCGCGGCTAGCGTACTATATACGTCAGCCGCTTCCGCTTGTCCGCTTCTGTCCGCATGGAGTGGTTCGTGAAGCGACCGGGGCGAAAATTACAGTTGGGATCCTCGGGGAGCAATGTCGAAATGAGCATACCCTGTCGTGTGAATGTTGGCTGCGGAGAGACCCGAATCACGTCACATGTCACGTGATCGACTAATTCGTCCGCGTTCGCGTCCGTCGTGTGAATACAGCTTAAAGTGACATTATAGCGAAACTTGCTATTAGTAAAGTGTACAATTTTCCCACTGTTACCGCCACACGGCGCTTAGTTAGCGGGAGAACGCGCGAAAAAAGAAAAGTGCGGGTGGCGATGCCATCTTCAGATTCCCGCACCAATCACCGTAACGTAAGAAGTTTCGGACTCTACTGGGTCTTACGTATACCTTCCAATCGATAAAGATGAAGTACATTGTAATCTGTGGCTGCCATATAGACCTAGCATACGAAGTGTCGGAAAATTTCATCGGGAGAATGCCGCGAAAATACCGAAAATGTATTTCGAAATTTCTGACGTCGCGCGCGGCACTTTTGGCGCGAAATGCAGTTATCAAGCTAACACCAGTCATGGTTCCTCTTGAGTATCCCTTTAAAAAAAAATAGCAGCATATCCTCTGAGTGAATGATGGTGAGTGGGGCGAAGCGTCCGTCAGTCCGTCTGTGCGTGCGCCTGTGCGTCCGTCTGTGCATCCGTCCGTCCATCTAGTGAACCCTTCAAGTACCGCCATCTCGCTTCTTTTTTATCGTATATTCATCATATAAAAGTGCCGCCATCTAGCAGAGCCACACGCAGTCGGCAGCTCTCGTGGGATCATGTGCCTTCCGCCTCTTTTTTTTTTTTTTTTTTTCAATAAAGGACCTTCCATCCATCCATCCATCCAACAGACAATCCAAAGACTAAACGAGAGTATGTGCTACATTTCTGCTGTCAGCGCTTTGTGAACACCGAGAGCGCGATAACGACGCCATGCTACGTTTTTTCGTTACAAGTGGACATGCGGATATGTGCCCGAGTGCGGGTATGTGCCACAGGTTACGCACTGCGACAACGGGGGACGCACAAGCCACGCCATAAGGAGCTTCGCCCCCTAAAAGGGAAGGTTTGAGGATTCGACCTGCGGGCCACCGTTGCGACGGCTCATATCGTCCGGCTGCAGTTCCGTGCCGGGAGCACGGAGCAGCAAGCAGCGGATGGCGGCAACGAGTCGCGCGCGTGGTGTTTTTTTTTTTTTTTTTTTTTTTTCGCGCAGGAGGAACGACACGAGGCGGGCGGAAGGGGCCAAGGTTTATTTAGTCTGCCGTATATTTTCGGGGGTGAAGAGAGAGGAGCGCTGCTGGGCACGGCCGACGCCTGATGTTCGCGTTGTCCGAGGAAAAGAGCGCGGCCACCACCTATGGCCCCGGTCCGAGATGAGAAGGGTCCGGATTAGTACGGCCTTCGCGCCGTTCTTTGCTTCGCTCCTTGAGGCCGCCGAGGAAAAATAGCCCCCGCTTCTTCTTCTGACGCGTGTGTCGGCGGTTCACACCAGTTTTCGCGGTGTTTCGTCATTGCCCCGCTCTGCCCGTTCTTTTTTCTCTCGTCCCTGTCGACCGGAAAAAAAAAAGTGAGAACCGAGAGTAGGTGAGTGCAGCGGCTTTGTATTTGCATGTGCTGTGGCGCACTCAATCTGGTTTATAAGGTAATTTTGAATACTGTCGTTGAGGATGCAATAAAACTCGGAAGTATCGGAATGTACACTGCCACTGGGCAGTATAGACGCCAATCGTGCGTGCCAATTCACGGATGGTTCTCGCCCTGCGATAGGGTGGCCACTTGGGAGAGTTGATATCGCATTCTAAAATGAACGCATTTCTCTGTGCACAAAACTTTTGGGATAAGAAGTCAGTCACCCTCCCATTGCTCTGTGTGTCATCTCCTTGTCCTCCTAATATTTTCGTGCCATCTGAGCAATAAACTGGTTAAGAAGCACGGGCTGCTGGGCGAGTTGGTAATTCATCTTAACTAGTTGCGCGAAAAAAGAAAATCGAAGTGTAAAAGGAAGACACCCAGACACAGCGGACAATAACAAACTTTATTCGAGAAAACAGACAAATGTATGCGGTTACGAGAACACGTGCCGTGAAAGAAAATGATTAGATGAGCAGACGGATTGCATTAATGCGTCGCTTCCAGAAAAGCTGTCTCAGCAGCGAGTAACATAACCGAGGGTTGCGCGACACGTGAATCAGCAGCTTTGCTGATAAGACACGCCTCTTTAAATTTCCCGCGCTGCATTGTCCCTGAATCTAGTCTTAACTTACCGTATCACCAAACAGGGCCGCGCCCTCTACAATGCGATGATAGGTTAGAGCGTGGTTGTCCCTTTAGAGAAGCTTTGTGATCCATAATTCTATTATTGATACAGCGCCCCGTCTGTCTCAAAATAAAACTTCCCACACGACAGCGGAGTATACCGTACACCACAGCGACGGTGCACTCGACCTCTTTTGGCTCTGTGCTTGACCTGGCAAGTACCCTTGCCATGCCGACTCACCATCGATCCTCATAGCAACTGCCGCGCAAACGCTGCCTAGGTGCGCTGTGTCCAGGTGTCTTCCTTTTGTACTTCCATTATTTTTTTCCGCGCAACTCAGTTACGATAAAACGGGTTAAGTGTGCTTTCTGTCGTATTATACTTCTTTTGTAGAACCTTCTGCGCACATAGATTTTTCCTTTTAGAATGTTCTCGCTCTAACGGCGATCAGCTTTGTTACAGCAAACAGGAAACCGCACAAGGATAGCGATATATGCGTCTTGGTCCAAGAATCGAACGCGGGACAAACGCTTTTCAGGATATTTTTATCCCCATCTTCTTCGTTCCCAACCGCCATCCTTGCGTACACTTTCCTATCTCATCCACCTTATTTTCGAAGTGGAGGTATTCACTTAGGCTCGGCTTCCGATGGAGGCGGAAATGTTGTAGGCCCGTGTACTCAGATTCGGGTGCACGTTAAAGAACCCCAGGTGGTCAAAATTTCCGGAGCCCTACACTACGGCGCCTCTCATAATCAAATGGTGGTTTTGGGACGTTAAACCCCACATATCAATCAATCAATCACTTAGCTCGGCCCGCCAAGCGACGGCAGCGAGTGCCCTATAGACATCCGACCAACATGGCCGCTGTCATTAATCGATCCCACCATACGACACTGTGGTTTCATGCGAAGAGATGAATGAAAAAAATATGTCAAAACAACACGCGTGGCGAAGCACCTTGGTTGTGCTCGTATACTCTGACGCCCGCGCGCGCGCGCGATCACAGCAATGGCGGGTTGATTGATTGATATGCGGGGTTCGACGTCCCAAAACCACCGTATGATTATGAGAGACGCCGTAGTGTAAGGCTCCGGAAATTTCGACTACCCGGGGTTCTTTTAACGTGCACCCAAACACGGCAATGGTGGGTCGAGCGATAGTGCCCCATGGATGCGGGTGTACTAACTGTAAACTGTTCAGAGCCTTTTTATATCCTGTTATGCGCAGTAAAATGAGTAATACGAAGGTAAAGTGATATGAACATGAAGCTCACCGCGGATATTTTTCCTCTCCCCCTTTTTTTTCACGTATTTCTCTTGAACCGCACAATTCGTTTGTTTCCGATGTTCACCGAAAGTCGCTACTCGACTGTGCAGAACCGGTGGTAGTAGTGGTTAGAAGATGAGAAAAGGCACCTAATTTCTGCAACCCTGTCGGGAGCACGGCGCAGTGCCTAAACCGGTGGGTGCTGCTGCCATGCTCGCTACACCGCCCGTCACACACTCGCACATGAGCTCTGCCGCGCCCTCGGACTCCGCTGGTCTCGCCCTCTCCCCGCGTCCATTCGGGAGGCGTGGTGCAGTCCATTCATGCGCGGCGTCCTGCGTCCGCTCACGATCTCGTGAGCGTGGTCAGGAAAGAGGCGCGCCGTCGTCCGTTGAGAAAAGGTGCAGGGATATACGCTGCAGATGAAAAGAGAGATATCCACCTCGCACGACAGGGTCCTCCACTTCAGGAAGAATCGTGGCTTCCGGAAGCCGTGTCGGTGTCATTTCTAGATGAATGACAACGAGACGTCTGCTGCACATAGAATGCCGCGTGTGGATAGTTGCAAAGAAATAAGGGAGTGCCGAGTTTGAGCGATGCTCTCGTTTCTTTTTAAACTGCAGGCTCCGGAAGTGGACGACGGTCGTGCCTTGTGTGCAGCGCAGCTCGCATGCAGCTTCGCGCTGTCAGCGCTCGCCGAATGGCGCAGCTTTTTTTTTTTTTTTTTTCCAAAGGGCTCGCACAACGCAGGCCCGCTGTTGGCGAGGAAGCACAGGGCCTTACAATGCGGACTTGTGCTTCGTTGCAACTGGAAAACACTCCTTTCTCGACCCGCAATCCGGGCACGTCCTCACTGTGGTCATTTAGTACAATGTATAGTTGATTCTGCATTGTATGCATTCCGAGAATTCGTGCACGTCGATCAGTGCGCATTTTTTTCTGAAATGAGGCACGAGGACACCTCAACCAGGCGCTCGGTGTAGTGCGGGAACCCATCTCGAGAAGCTAGGTGACTTTTTTTCCTTGCCGCGTCCTCTTCTGTGTGTTTCGTCACCAGAGAAAATGTGGCCTTGTTTTTCGTAACTTCAATGTAAGAATTGAGTGTTCTGGATTGTTCCTGTACGCATTCTGCCTTGAATTTGCTGTTTCGTGTTCCACAGTTCGCGCGTGCCCCGGCATCTCGAAGGTTCCCTCACAAGTTTATCAGACTTTCTCGAAAAAAAAAAAAAAACTGCCTGCATTAAATTGTGATGCAGTCGTCCGCGTGTCAATATCACCTCTTACTTCGGCCCGTTCGTCGTGCTGTTTAAGGCTAATCATTAAACGAAACAATTGTCTACGCAATTGTGTATGGGCGTTGACAATGGGGTGTGAAAGGTGTGTTTGCTTCGTTCCAACCCAAGCGGCGCTCCGTGTACCCCCATGCTGCGATGCAATGTGCGCCTTGCACAGTGTGTTTCGTGCGTCGAACTGAAGTACATCGAATTATTCTTGATATCGAACAATTCTCGATCAGTGAAATCAGCTTTTACGTCAGTGCTTAAGAAAGTGTGCGGCTTCGTCGGACAGATATTGCTGCTCAAACCAGCGTCAACTATAAACCAACTAGCTCCAGTCAAAAAGGAAAAAAAAAAAAATCACAGTGTATCCACGCAGTGAATGATAATGAGTGAGGTAAGCGTCCGTCAGCCCGTCCGTCCGCGTGACCATCCGTGCGTCCATCCATGCGTTTGTCCGTCTGTCCAAGCGTGCGTCCGTGAGTCTGTCCATCCTATGCAAATTGTGTAGGACGAGGAGCGACATTATCATCATCGGGGATGAGAGCAGTGCATTCGCAATAAATACGAGGTCAACGGATGTGCTTCGCCATCGGCACAGTGGCTCGTCCGTTCCTCAACACATCCATCTGTTTGTCTGTCTGTTCGTGCGTCCATCCGTCCGTCTGCTAGCCTGTCTGTCCGTCCGTCCGTGCTTCCTTCTAGTGAACACTCCAAGTACCGCCATCTCGCATCCCCTGTGGCACATACCCTCTCTAGAGCGGGTATGTGCCACCGGTGGCTACGTACTACCGCATATCAGGGATGGACAGACCCACGCTTTAAGGAGCTTCGTCCTTAAAAGTCTGCGTACTGCCGTGAAGTCAGGTTTATGCGATTTTTTTTCGATATATGCGGTTCGATATATGCGGGTTCAATTGTATTCCTTTTATTGCGCCTTATCCACCATGTGTTTGGGGTCACACTTGTCTTCATCCAGAAAAAAAAAATGCAATTTTAGTGGACGAAACGCCGCAATTCCGTCTGGGCTATGCGTGGCCTTCGGGAGTGCAAAGCCGTTCCGGGTTTGAATGACCTACAACAACCACTGGGACATTGTGGGAAAAGAAGAAAACTGCACGCAAACGGACGGGACGAAAGTATACATGTAGGACAACGCAAGCTTCGAGTTTCAACTGGCGATTTATTAGAATATATTATAGTTAGTCTTGCTTCAGATGGGACAGTTTTAGCTTCAAGAAGACGATTGTCTGTCTTGCTTCTATAAGACCCCGTTTCACCGTGCTCAGAAAAGAAAAAAAAAAGGGCGGGGGGGTCTTTTGACAGACCCAACAAGCGCCTTCGTCACAGAGAATAAAAATTATCCGACACTGACCGAGAACGTCGCCACTGGGTAACGTGTTCAACGCGTTGTTGCGCAATTCTCGCGGACAAGTTGAAGTGGAGACGGAATTGGAGGACTGTCCTTGCCATATATATATTTTTTTGCCTTTAGCGCCGTAGTCATGTACCGCTCCATGCACGTTGCCAAGCAACTCGTTCAGCTTCATTGTTGCGGCAAGTGTCGATATCGTACGTGTCGCGCGTGTACATTTTTTCCCGCAAAAAAAAAATGAAAAATCTGCGGGTGCCCTTAATCCTTGACTTAGATGTCTACCACTAATGGCGCTACGTCGGCGTGTATTTCTTGGATTTCCTATATTCTTTCTTACTCTCTCTCGGGTCGGCATAATATTAATGAGAACTAACAACAATGTTGCAAAGTGTAGGGAAATTTGTTAGTCGTAGTTGTAATGTAAACGTGAAGAAACGTGTACAAAAAAAACTAACTTACCGTCGGCAGGGTTCGAACCTGCGACCGTCGAATAACGCGACCAATGCGTTATACCAACTGAGCTACACTGGCGGTGATCTCCGCGCCCCCTTTATGGGCTAATAAGTGCAACTTTGAACCTGGGAGAGCTGGTCAGCATCGCTAGTAGCCATGGCGGCGGGTGCGGAACACCCGTTCTCGGCCTGTTGACGTCACGTAGCACGTGATCTCATGACGAGCTGGCAGCTGACCAATCGTTTCTTCGCATATCATATCCTGGGTGAACAAAGTTTCGCGCGCTGCCGAAGCTGATCTTCGAGGAGGCGTCGTTGGAAGGTGCGCGTGGTTGATACCTGCTCCGCCAGGTGGCGCGACGATTCCGCCTGATCGAAAGCCACTCAATTTATTCGCGGGCTTTAATTTTGGACACGGGAAAGGCGTCTGCATGCTCTTTGAATGGACTAACCGCCGTACTCCAGAAATGCTCCTTCATTTGACCTTGCCACCGCCTTGAATGCAGCACACACGCGTTTTGAATGCGAGGGTAATTGAAGTAATTTTCATTTAGTATCCTGATATTTAATTGGTCCTCAAAAGGGAAGCTGAAGCACTTAAAAAATTACTTAGGAGCGTGTAAAAACAGTTTGATCCTTACTGAATTAGAAAAGCGATGTGAGGGTTCTCAAAAGTGAAAGCCAGTAGCACTTTTTGGTGAAAAAAAAAAAACAGTGGGTGTGGCCTCCGGGCTTCTTGAGACGCCGGGCGAACACGGTGACGTCATTTTCGGCATGCCGCGCCACCTGCAACAGCAGCGCTGCTGAAGTGTGGCCTCTTCGATTAGTTCCGGCAACGGCACGTCATGGGTTAGTCACGGAGGCCGTGGTTGAAGATAAAAAAAAAAAAGAACACTAGCTCCGGGCTAGAGGAAACGAATATGACGTATGTTTCCACGCCCACAATTTCAGCGCGCCGCGGGGGTGGGGCAAGACAAGCTTTTATTTCGCTTGTTCTAACGTCCCTGCTGCTACAACCGCAAAAACAATTATGGCATCGTCCACAATAATGTCGGCCCTTCCTAAACACGTAGTTTGATTGAATTCTAAAATCCCTTCAGCTTCCCTTTAAGTAAGCTTCTGCTCCGATATCATATGTATCCAATATATCTCCTAATTTGAACCAGAACCAAAGGATAGTTATAGCGCGAGAACAAAACGACAACACAGAGACAAGAATGACACGAAGAATTCTTGTCTGTGTCGTCGTTTTGTTCTCGCGCTATAACTATCGTCACGCCATACCAACTAGCCCAAGCTGCCACACTTCTAAGTTACAGAACCAGAGATTCTCTGACCAATTTTATTTTGAACACATTTTCTCAATACTCGGTAAACCGGAAGTACTCGACCGCAAGTGCTTAAATAAGAAACGGAAGTATCACTTTTTGCTCGTGCCACAAAAAAAGAAACAAAGAAAGAAAGTTTTGTTTTGTAAAGGCTGTCGTCATTGCGTGTCTACCGTGTCGCATGCACTAAAAAACGCATAGTGCTTTCATTCTTCTGTATTGCGAAACACTGGGCCGTGTGGAAAAGTGTATACGTACGAAACGCTTGCACGGTACCTCGCGTGAGCGCTGGCCGCGCTTCAGCCCGCGTTTGCATGTTTTAGATTTTTCCCCGCGTATTTACGTCTTTGACTGGCGTATAAAAAGGCAGCCAGGAACTGTTTTGCCCGTTTTTGAAAGGCTCCCAAATGTGCACACTCGTCTCTCGCGGAATCGAGGTAAAACACGGTACATGCAGCAGCAACAGCAGCAGTCGAGCCTCCCCCATATTTCGAGCCGAGTCGAGCGCCGCGCCACCACTAAGAGATAGCGGCCGGGCTGCTGCTTTTGTGGCCGTTCCACTAATCTCAGCCGTTGCTGCTACCGTGTACGCACGCACGACGCCGTATATCTGCCGTGCGTCTACAGAACCAACGCTGCGGTTGTCGGGGCGGAGAGGAAGCATTTCGAAAGAAAAAGAAAAAGTGTGATACCTCGTGTTTACGTCGCGGCTTGTGCGTTGCCGATTCTTTCCCATGGGCGTGTGGCGCATGTACGGTAGGCGTATATGTATGTGGCCCGCCCTGAGGTATCGCAAGCGCCGCCAGATTTGTCATCCGCATGACGCGCAGACAGCTCCCTCCGTCCATGCAGCGACTCGTGTATTTGCGAATTCGGTGCTTCACATCCTCGTAAGATCTATTTATGCAGCTCGGTTACGTAGAGCCTCTCATCGACTGTGGCAGCAGTGTTTGTTGCGACACTGTACGACATTTTTCAGAAGCGTATATTGAAATTTTATTCTTTTTTTGTAAATTATATTGTACCATATTGCCAACGATGTGAAACTTGATGGAAATGAGAGTATTATATGAGCGGAATATACTCTTTTAACATCATTGAGACGGCTATCTTATTGTGGAGTTATAGCAGACTGAGAAGGTTGACTGGGCCTGTTTGCATCCAGAAGCACGATGGAAGCCCCGAATCGTGTACAGCGAAGTGGTGTATACATACGTAGTCGGGTCATTTTCCACCACATAGATAGGCCGTTTCCTGTCCACCTTGGAGCGGCCTTTCTAAGCTTATGTCGGTTCCGTCGGTTGGGGTCTCCCTCGATGAAGAGGAATTCCTTCGGTAACGTTCGTATGATCCTTCGTTTTTGGCCTTCACATCGTTGGTGGCAGACCACTGACTCACGAACTCTCCTCGCGAATTTTCGTTCAAAACTTTGTCATATGCAATTGTCAACTGTACATTTGATTGATGGTGCATATTTTTGTTACATGTCTTAATAATCTCAAACTATTTTCGCTCTGGCGCTGAACTGTGCTGTCTCTCTCTCAATGACCTGCAGGAAACAGCACTATACATCTCTTTTCATACGCTAACACCACCACCCCCCCTCCCCCGAATTGCCTCGGTCTGAATCTGAAAGTGTTGTAATTGCTGGAGTTTCACGTGTTGTAAACGATGATTGATTATCAGTCATGCGGTAGAGGATAGTGCTCCGAAAGTTTTTTTTTTTTTTATTGATTCCTCAAAGGCCCCATAGGGACATTACATGAGGGGTGGGCATGACACGGCACTTGAAAGAAGGGTAACAACATGGTAACGGCAACAGACTATGTACAAAAGTTATGGCGGCACTTATATATAAGGGGTGCGGCACAATTCTAGAAAGGAGGGTTACAATATCGTAGCGACAGCAACAGAATGGGTACATTAATTATGGGGGCACTACAATGGCGTGCAACTGTAACTGCAGTTCTTTAACGCGCACCTAAATCGAAGCACACGGGCATGGTGCCTCTGTCGCATATGCGGGACATCTGCACCGTGAGTGCGAAGCGTTAACCACAGAGCCATCGAGGAGCACGTCCTTGAACGTTCAAACGGCAAGCTATTTATATCTACCACTTACCGCTGGCGACGGGCATCTCGGGGGGAGGGGGGTTATCGTGTTTTCAGCATTACCAACAAGATGGTGCATAAGTGCGCGTCGCCACATCGTCATGACGCGGTGGGGCGCGCTCTCGTCTCGCACCGGTATTTTGCCCCACGGGGAGAAAGGAGGGGGACCCTCACTTGCGCGTTCTTATCTAGCGGTGGGCGCGATCGTACGTCTTGGCTAGCCTTGAACTTTCACCAGAACGATTCTGTTGCAGTTACCCGACGCTCAAAAGTCGCTGCAAGTCTCCGTTTACGAAAAGGGCGCGCTTTTCAGACACAGCGAAGTGACAACTGAGACGCATATTCGCGTTCATCGGTGCCTGTGAGTATGTTTGGTGCGCCATTCGTGCGTGAGAACGCGGGGCACGTTTCGATTTGTTTGCCATTCTGCTTGTGACTTTGCATTTTGTTGCTATCGCGTTCATTGCTTTACCTTTACGGCAAAGCTGTGACTTTTCTTCTTTCGTTGTCATATATATAGGATGACGTATATACATCTATGGTGAATGATGGCGGTCGCCAACACCGGCGGCAAAAACCAGTCCGAGACGGTCCACGTAACTGCTATCGCAATAAAAGAAGAAAAAAAAGATGCGTTGACGGGGTGCGGCGCGATGGTGTCCTCGGTGCACGTAGCTGCTACACGTCGCGTGGCGGGCAATGCCCGAAACACTCGAAACCCTTTTCCTGTGGTATCTCTGTGGTCCTCGAGTCGCGATAAAACCTGGCGATTGCTCGACTCTCAAAGGAAGGGGCGCGCGCCTGCGAGAAAAGAGAAACCTCATTCGGGAATGTCCGCGTTGTCCAGCGTGAAGAGACTTTCAGAGAGAGAGGTTACGGACTGCGGAATGCCTCAATCATCCGACACAGGGAAACGATGTCGGAGTGCGTCGCGCGCCATCGACTCAACAGTCGCCGTTTTTTTGCTTTTTTTGATATTTTATTTTGTAGCGTCCATGCGCTTGCGTGTACGTACATGCTGACGTGTGTGCCGTCTTCCTTCCTGCGCCCGCTCAATGGCTGCAGACGCAGCGCGGTCAATCGCCCCGTCGCTCCACTTGGGCTCTCCTCGATGCTTCTTAGCCCACATTTCTCAGCCCTGCAGCGGACTACACGGCGGGCGAGCGTTGGCTGCGCTTTCAGTCGCGCATCCTTGGACCGCGTCCACGTCGTGGAGTAATGTGCAATGCGCCTTCTTCCTTTGTCCTATATGCCGTTTTCGAAAGCTGCAACAAGGCAGCAGCAGCAGCAGCAACCCTCGAATGCGTATACGGACGCACGCACACCTTCCTCGCGGCCTTCGTGTGCTAGAATGGTCAGCATCAGCAGGCAAAGGCCGCTGCGACGGTGGGCCATTCTCCTCTGTTGCTGAAATATACCGAGCCGCACACGAAGACAGCTTTAGTGGACGCCTCCTGTGTGGCGCTGCAGCACTTCTTTCCTCGAACGCAGCTTCTCCGGTCATGTTTTCCTCCGCTTTCACTCGTGCTGCACGAGAGGGTGACTTGTTTAGTGTGGTGTCGGTACGCATTTAGCGAACTGGACAATACATAGTGGAAGACAGTGCAGGTGACTATATATAGCAGCGATCACGTGATTCACGTGCGCGCCGTTGTATACGTCGTAATCTGAAGTATAGGCCCCAGCTCAAATCAGTTCGTAGAGGGGGGCTGAGCATGTCTTTCGTTGGAATATACATTTGGCGTAAAAGCGTAAGCGCGCATCAGACTCCAGAGGTGCACCCGTGGCAACATATATGGCAAACGTACTCGCGGTGCCGTCTTGCGATGTATTCATCCACGTCGTGTCATTAGTTGAGCGCGCGGTTGGTGTTCTAATCCCCGCTCACCTCTCACTGCGGTGTTTAATTTTATATAACGTTAGCCGCCGTTGAAGCTTATCGGTTATTGGGTTGTGCGCTGAGAAGTTCGATTCTAGTCCCCAGTCGTTTGGGCGGCTGCATTACGATGGAGGCCAACTGCAATAACACCAGCACACTCAAATTGATGTGCACACGCTAAGTAACTTGGTGCAGAAGACTGAGAAAGAAAAAAACATAACGTGAAGCATGGAAGAGCAGGATAGAAGACACGTTGCTTCACGTTATGTTTTTTGCGCCTCAGTCTTCTGCACCAAGTATGCACCAACTAGGCCAAAAACAAGTCCTTTTGGAATACGCTAAATAACCTTTTGGTCGTGGTCCAAATTTATGAAGAGCTTCCCCCACTGTACGTTGTTTCATAATCGTGCCGTGGTTTTGGCACACAAGTCTTTACACTTACCCCTAACCCTACTTTACGCTGCGTCTCGTGTGCATACCGTCGTATGGCTCGTATAAGGATTCGTAATTCGATACCATTTCGTTCCGATATTATACACGCTCGTGTGACGTCCCACGCGAAGCTCCCCGTGGTTGTCCTTATTGTGGTCGGGGTGTTATACGCTCTCACCGTTGTTGTAAATCGGGATCACGTTACCCGCCTCCATTGTTCCGGCAGTGCCCGTGTCACTGAAGAGGACGTTTACAAGGACAGTGCTATATTGTGGGCCTCATGTCGCGTATACACATGCGTCTGTGTCGGCACCTTATCTCACTGCATTGTCCTGCTCGGTATAGTCGAACCTCCGTCGCTGTTTAGTGTACGTGCACGTAGCCGTGAATCACTTCGCCTACGCGTGCACTTTCAGTTTTTGTCGTGGTCTTCATAAATGCTGTACTTTATTCCGGCATGAGAAGGCGTCTGCCATGACTCAGCATGGTGTTTCTCTATAGGTTCATATCCTTTCTTCCCTTTTTTTTTTCTTTTTTTTGAAGATTCATTTTGTTTAGAAAACCGGGGTGGCGAATGTGAGGCTACTTGAACTAAAGGTGACTTAGTGGACCGTTTATTCACTGCGCTGGTGAATTCGGTATGATGACCGATCTAAATCGAGTCGTGCCTCAATCAGCGTGTAACTGGTTTGCTTTAGCGCTTTCTCTCTCCCAAATAGTGGAACATCATCAGCCTGGCCCCGCCACGGTGGTCTAGTGGCTAAGGTACTCTCGGCTGCTGACCCGCAGGTCGCGGGATCGAATCCCGGCTGCGGCGGCTGCTGCATTTCCGATGGAGGCGGAAATGTTGTAGGCCCGTGTGCTCAGATTTTGGTGCACGTTAAAGAACCCCAGGTGGTCGAAATTTCCGGAACCCTCCACTACGGCGTCTCTCATAATCATATGGTGGTTTTGGGACGTTAAACCCCACAAATCAATCAATCAACATCATCAGCCTGACTACGTCCACTGCAGCTAGGACAAAAACCTCCCCCATGTTCCGCCAGTCAACTCGGTCCTGCGCTTGCTGCTGTCATTTTATACCCGCAAATTCTCATCTGCTCTTTTAACTTTCTGAGTCCCCCCCTAAACCGCTTGCCTTCTGCATGTGGGAGGTAGCGGCCAAATGCTGCACCAGGGTGGTCGATCCTTCTCTGGTAAGGGAGTGCGTTACGGGCGGTGGTCACAGGTGAAGCCGCACCCCATGCAAGCCTCTTATGCAGTTCCATCAGCCCGTTGATTTTTGTTATTGTTTTTTTTTTAATCTGGTTGGGAGCTGCGCGGCACCGGGATTCGAGCCGCGGACCTCTTGCATGCGAGGCTGATGCTCTAACCACTACGCCTTCGCAGCTACTTTTGGTAGCAATAGCGGAACAGCGGACCCCAAACGGTGCCATCTTACTGAAGGCAGGTATGTGGATGTGCTCGGGTCATAATGCTTACTGCGTCCTGCGTTCACTGTGCGGCCCCAATCGGGGACCCGGAGAACGCGGGCTCGATCCAGACCGCGTCGGCGCCATTTATATGGAGGCGAAACGTCAAGAGGCCCTTGTGACGTCAGTGCACCTTATAAAGAACCCTGTGGGCGACGTCATCACAAGCCGTCCACTATACATATACAACCTCTCTCATAGCCCGACTCGCTTTGGGGACGTTAACCCGACCAAGGCATTATTCCCGTGGTGTCTCGACGATCGCGGCACGCGAGTTCCGTCTGGTAATTTCTACATAATATTAGAGAGTTTTAGTACTGCGGAATGGCGCTACGTACGCATCACGCAAGCGCCTTGCGTTACGTGGCGTCGTTTGCCACTAATCGGCTTTTTAGTACGCCGTAGTACCCGCGTACGTAACGAGCGTGAAGTGTGTTGCGTCATCTGGTAGATCAAAATAGAAGCACGTGTTGTTGACAGTCAATGTGAGCCAATCCAAGTGTTAAAGCCAGATTGTGACCACATTTTAAGCCACAGAGCCGCTCGGTGGCTTGCCTTCGATGCCGCCATTTTGCAAAGCGAAGTCTCGCGCTGTCGCGAACTTGTTCGAGAGCGGCGCGATCACCTCGTACGTACGCACGCACGCATCTCATGCGTGCGTACGTTGCGGCTGCGTACATAACACGATACGTGTGCGTTGTGGTCTGCGCATGCGTACTACGCAGAACGTGGCATCCTTACGTACGCAATGCCGCCACGTACGCAGCGTACGCAGTACTAAAACTCTCTAATGCCTTACCGCAGTAATAAACCGCGGGTACGTGGATTAATGCTCTTTCTCTTCCGAGCTACGCCGCGCCGAAAATGCGTCGCTACCGCACGACCCGCTGTCCCGTCTGTTTTAGACCTATACCTGACGGTGTAGGCACTGCATAGCTCCGCGTAGAGGGCGGCCCGGGCATTAAAGAAGCAGAGAGCGTTCGCTGTACTCTTTCTGTTTGTACCGTTGACGACGGATCCTTGGCGCACGAAGGGCCTTTCGCCGCGTGCCGCGCATGCCTTGTCTACTCGACCGTATAGTGTGCGAGTGCGGCGTTGGTTTCGCTGGCGGCCGCTCATTCTAGAGAGAGCAGCTCGTCATTCCTTCCTTCGTGCGTGCAAATGTGTAATCCCGAGCAGCGGCTCTTCTTTCATTCCTTTTTTTTATTATTTTTTTTTCGGTGGCGCACGGCCTTGGGCCCGCGGAGCGTGATCGTGTGTGTGTGCGTTGTGGCGTAACTCGGCGTATCTGCCACACGCGCCACAAATACGCCGCACTACGAGAGAGGACGAGAGAGAGAGAGAGAAAGGAAGAGCGCCTACTACGGCTACTACGCTGTGTTGTTACTACGAGGTCGGCGCGCGGAGCGAAAGAGCGGACGTGCTTTGGGAGGAGGACGTCGTGGCGGCGCCATTGAAGAGACCGGCGCGGCGCCGTCAATGGCGGACGGAGAGAGTTTAGGAAGAAGAAAGGGGGAGGGGGAGAGTGCTAGAGGGGGGGGGGGGGGTTGAAACAAAAAAAAAAAAGGACGGTTGCTATCGTGAAACGGTTCTCTTCTTAGATCACGTCTTTTTTTTTTTCCTTGGTTGATTTGTGAGGTTTAGCGTCTCAAAACCACTATTTGATTATGAGAGACGCTGTAGTGGAGGGCTCCGGAAATTTTGACCACCTGGGGTTCTTTTTTTTTTCCTTCATGTTGTGATAACGAATATATCATCCTGTGTGTTGTGTGCTTTGAAATATTGAACAAAGTAAGGAGTAATGACGTTTAATCGAGGGGACATACCGTAGGGAGGATGCGCTTTGAAGTCGACTGAACAGAGAATACAGAAAATGGCGGGTTCTAGGGGGCTTCCATGTGCGTGAAGAGGGGGGGGGGGGGGGGTGCCTTTAGCATCGGCGACGTTGTTGCGTGGAAATGCATTTGTCGTCGTTGGCGTGGCGTCGCCGTTAAGGTCTTTTGAAGCTTCACGATGGCCGTGCTATGGTGGCCCTCTATAGGCGCCATAGATGCGTCAAAAATGCGTAGTACGTCGAAGCTAGAGGAAGAAGGACTCGTAGCGAGCATTTCGGTCACGATAACAAGCGCTTTTAATTACGACACAGACCGTGAATGGATGCGTCACCCGGGGTGAATGTCTTGACAATCGTAGTATACTCGCGTCTTTTTTTTTTCGTTGGTGGCACTTCGGAAGCCAAATTTATAAACGTGTGCTCGGTAGCAGTATGTGGGAAGAAACGTCAACCAACTGTATCTGAGGATTAAGCGTAGGGTATATAAAAACTTGATCGCGTACGTTATTTTCTTTTTGTCGTACACGTTTGCATGTTTCGTTCGGGAATGGGAAGTCGTTGTTCTCATATCAATGCAAGTGATGACGTTCCTAAATGCAGCACCCATTAGAAATGTGTGTAGTTCGATGAGCTGAATGTGCTTTATAACATAGTGTCCGTGAGGTGTATATATAGGTCTCACAGTGGCTCGGTGTCAACTAACTCAGCCAACAAGCGATGCGCATTGTCCGAAGAAATGAAGAATGCATGTTTTATGAGGCATTCGTTCACGTACGTCCGCGCCTGCTTATATATTGCGTTACGCCTAATCCAATTTTTTTTTGCGCGCGCGCACGCGCGCGTGTGTGTGTGTGTGTGTGTGTGTGTGTGTGTGTGTGTGTGTGTGTGTGTGTGTGTGTGTGTGTGTGTGTGTGTGTGTGTGTGTGTGTGTGTGTGAGAGAGAGAGCGAGAGAGAGAGAGAATAAATGCAACCGTTCATGTTTCTGAACATGATACGTATATAGTCATGTTCACGCTTTGTCCAACGCAGAAATACGTATTTGTTGATTGGTTGCTTCAACAATGATGTGACGGCCTTAAGCCCACCCTTGCAGGCGATCGGGTGGTACAATGGCTTATGAAAATATAGTGTGAGATAACTTTGAACCATAATATACCAGTGAATGTGTTACTCATAATAGTTAGAAAACAAAGTAGTGTTCGTCAACTAAAAATGAAACATGAGCATGAATTTCACTGCGCAAATGTGTTCGCACTGTTAAGTCCGCTAGGTATTTTCCATCGATATCTAAGCATCCCATATACGCTGCTACAGTAGAGAAGATGCCCCGCCCCGATGGTCTAGTGACTAAGGTACTCGGCTGCTGACCCGCAGGTCGCGGGATCGAATCCCGGCTGCGGTGGCTGCATTTCCGATTGAGGCGAAAATGCTGTAGGTCCGTGTGCTCAGATTTGGGTGCACGTAAAAGAACCACAGGAGGTCGAAATTTCCGGAGCCCTCCACTATACGGCGTCTCCCATAATCATATGGTGGTTCTGGTGACGTTAAATTCCCACATTTCGATCAACAGTAGAGAAGATGCCCCTCGGTTTTTCTCGTCTCTCCTGCGCTTACGAAATAAGCCTCCGTTTGTTTCTCTCGACCCTTCCGGCGCTACGCAGTTCTTTATTCTTTATTCATCAGATACCCCGCAGCGCCCGAAGGCGTTATAGCAGGGGGGTTACATCAATAAATGACGTACATCTTCGTTCACACACACAATACAACTTTGTTCACACATAAATAACTGAAATACATTTTCGTTCACACACATAGTAGAATTTCGTTCACACTTCAATACATCTTCGTTCAGGTTACAACGCGGGTTTACAGCAGTGAATAAAATACACCTTCGTTCCCACTATGTACTTGCATTTCAGTTAGCCTGTTCCACTGTTTAATCGTTCTAGGAAAAAAAATGAATTGGCATACATGTTCGTTTTAGCTGGGTATTCCCGAATTTCGCAACTACGATCAAAACGTTTTGAAGTGTAATGAGGGTTGTGTAGGTATATTTCTTTATTAATTAATTCCAGTTTTATTGTAGTAAATGCAGTAAAGAAATTTTAATCTCTGCTTCTGGCCGCCGCCGTTTATCTATATAGTCTTCCTCCTTAAGACGTTAAAAGTCGTAACTCGTTGACGTTTCCTGTTAGCGAGGAAACTCGCGTAGTGTGGCAAGACTAGGCCACCCATTTGTGCGTCCGCTCCGCGAAGCAGGCCTCGGCGTGGGTGCGGCGGGCCAAGGGAGGGAGTTCGGTCGGATCAACGGGAGGAAACTGGACCGCCGCGCTCGCGCCTACGCTGCTAGGTCCTGGGCCCGACCGGAGCCTACGCTCGGCAATCTGTAGTCCCTGATTGCCTTTCGGGCGTCTGTCTATAGCTGTGTGGAAATGCGGGCGCTTGGAACGCTCTGACCGAATGGAGAATACGAGTGTGTATATACTCCGCTTAACGCTGCATGCGTCCGTATATGAGCCATCGGTCGTGTACATAAACCTCCACGTGCGTAATATTTATTTATTTATTTATTTATTTATTTATTTATTATTTATTTACAATACTGCTACTCTCCTTCGAGAGCGCGGCAGTTGGGCAATACAGTAATTTTTCACACACACACACAAAAAAAAAGGATGTAGACGTAAAAACATGCAAGCATAATAACAGGACATGAGGATCATATAACCATTGAGCAGTACAGAAGTTAAACATGATGCGCATATAAGGATGTGTTACTACTGACATCGAGTAAATTACGTCTGCTGCGCTTTTGCTTTTTTTTTTTATCGGGCGGCTCGCTTCCATATACCTCTTCGCATTTTGCTTGGCGGCACGCTAGTACGTAGGCAGGAGTAAAGGGCTGACCCCCCCCCCCCCCCTCCGGAAATTCGTCCAGTTGGTCATATTTCCGGATAACTTCTTTTTTTTATTTTTACCATTGGAGAGACTTTATTTCGAACAATTAGGCCTCCCCCCACCTCTCCCCCGCGAGAAAAAAAGTTAGACAGATGTCATGTACCTTTTGTATCTCTTCCTCTTTCATTAACCTCTCTCTCTCTCTCGACATTTTGTGAAGCGTGCAAAAGGAAGGTGACCATGTGTTCTAATTTTATTATGGTGTGACACATTATGAAATTACGCTAAATATACGTACAAATGTTGCATGCGCAGCCATATGTTAAACAGTTGCAGATGTTTATATAAACAGTTGTTTGCGCTTGCGCAACGGTGCCGATAGGAACACATCATCTTAAAGAACCGCAGGTAGTCAAAATTTCCGGAGCCCTCCACTACGGCGTCTCTCATAATCATATAGTGGTTTTGGGACGTTAAACCCCACATACCAGGAACACATCATCATCATCAGTCTGACTACGCCCACTGCAAGGCAAAGGCTTCTCTCATGATCTGCCAATCAACCCAATCTTGTGGTTGTGTATTAGCAACACCGGAAGCGATGAGCTGACATGAAGCGCTATAGTGCTAGCGAGGATAACAGCCCTGGACACTGCTACTTAATTCAACTTCAGCGGATGGCACCTATAACTACAATTTATGTTAATCCGACGTGATGACGGCTGTACTATAGGGGTGTATATATATGCAATGTTTATAAATTTGTGTGACCGGCGCTGCAACCACAATTGACGATTTGCGAACATTAAGGTTTATTTGAAAAGTAGTCGCGAAGACTGGCGTTGCTCTGTGGTAGAATACTCGACTGCCACCCAGAACGTTGGGGTGCGATTCCTGCTGGGACCGTGACGTTTATTCTTTGCATTTCTCGGGTGAACGCTACCGATGTTGGCTTTTTGCTTAACGTGCATGCGTTAAAATTGCTCGTGTGTGTTCTCACCGTTCCTGGGTGTAGATACCAAAGGTCAATCACCTGTGACACATACCCGCCGCTGATTCATACCCGCCTCCTTAACTTGGCACGAACCAAAATTAGTACGGGAAGGTAATTTGGTTTGACGAATATCCGCTCACAATCCTATCGCGTACGTCGTCGAACATTTTCCGCCAGACAGTGGCACATACCCGCGGGCGGGGATGTGCCATGCGGAGCACAAATGGGTGGCGTATAGTCTCAAAGGGTGATCACGAGATCACCCAGACGTGAGCGGACGGACGGACGGATAGACGGACGGACAGAGAGATAGACGGACGGACAGACAGACAGACAGACAGACAGACAGACAGACGCCAAAAGTGCTTGCAGTACTCAAAGAAATGTCTCACATTTATAATCCTGGTTGCGTGCATGCCACACACTCGAGCTCGCCTTCTCCGGGCGTGGATTGGATTGGATTGGATAAACTTTCATTTGGTCCTCCAAAGCACAGATCACTGTGTTGCGGGCAGCTCCCACGTGGGGACTGAGATGCCAAGCTCCTCAGCCGCCTCGCGGGCTTGGTGGACAGCCCAGAGCTGATCTGCCACGGACGAGCTGCGGATTGCCGCCTCCCATCTGGCAGAGGTGGTGTTCGATAATTGAGCGAATTTGGTGCACTGCCAGAGCATGTGTTCTAATGAAGCTATTTCCCCACAATGCGGACAAAGATTACTTGGGTATAGTTTGAAAACTTTACACATCATGTACCCTTCGAAGGTATACTTGTGTGCGTGTGTGTTGATGTGCGTTAATTAGTTAGCATGTGCCTGACGTAGCGTCACAAATTTGTCCAGTTTGTACTGCATTACCTGAAGCGTAACTGCGCAAAAACAGAACAAAACGACAAGGGTCACGGACAGGTACTTTGTTTTCGCGTGCTATTGACGCAGGACGTCGGACCGAAAGGGTTGCGCATCTCGTTCTTTAGTTGTGACGCTGGACAACGTATTACGCATTATTTTTGTATAAAGTAGAATTTTACCTAAGAAAGGGAGGGATTCGGAAGACGAAAAGGTCACTGACGCACAGTGTAGTTTTTATGAATTTGTTTGTTTTGTTGCCAACTTTGCGGACACCGAGAAAGCGCTAAAGCTTTGCCCTATAGTCGCCCTCCAAAATGGGAAGAAGTGTTGGCTCGTCCAAATATGGCTCCGACGAGGCTGCTGCCGCGTCGGTAGCGGTTCAGAAATTGGTGCGCGCCCAAAAGTCGTCTTGGCGTATATTCGTGATTTCTCGCCCTCGCAACCTATGCAGCTGGTGGTGAGAGAAAAAAAAAGAAAAGACCTGTAAAGGAAAGCGACCCGTTGTACGTAATAGAGGACCGTTCGTATAAATGTACTAACGCTCGGCGAAGGCCACGGATCTCTCTTGCGCGTCACCTGCTGCAGCATCGGCAGCGTGGCGCGCGCGCTATACACAGGTGCCGCCGTACACTCACACGTATGCGCCCATAGTATGCGCATGCATAAACCTCGCTCGTGGTATGTATCGGTGGACGTGATGCATCCTTGGTGCGTGGGCGGTGCCACTCATCCGTCCGTCGTGCTTGGCTTCTCTCGGCCAGATCGGCGGCAAAACGTGTGCCCGAGCCGACTGGGTCAAAGGGCGTGACGAAATCGGAGCGCCACGATGATGCGTGCCTCGTCATGCCGGAAGTGACGACCTCTGCGAGGCACCTCGTCTTCGCCGCCGAGAGAAGAAAACGGCTCTCTGCGCGTCCCGTTCGCGGAAGAATTCGGCGGCCCCTCCCAATCCCGGTTCGCCGAAAAGGCGCCCACCGCCGGGGAGCAGTCGCCTCGGTGTTTCGTTTGCTTTGTTTGGTTATTCGGTTGCTCACCTGATGCTGCGCGCTGCTTGTGTGTGCGCCAGCGCTTGTTTTGCGCTGCGTGAGAGAGAAGTCGGCATGTGTAGTTATATAGTCAGGCGTGTTGCTGCGCTGGTAGTATATACCGTCCGCCGCCGTCTTTCTCCTCTTTCCTTTGGTGTCACGCCGCGCTGTCACACGTCAGCACTCTGTCGTGAATCATTCCTCATCCATCCACACGCCCCCCCCCCCCCCCCCCCCTCGCTTCAGACTGCCATCCCCCGGATCTCTCTATATACGGCAACTACTTCACTTCCCCCCCAACATCGGTCCCTGTTGCTCGAGCGGAAATGATTCCGTTTCCTATCGGTCGCGTGGTCTCGTGGTTTGGAGACAGTCATATCCGCTCTCCTTTTTTTTTCTTTTTTTCCTGTATCGTGTGCGGAATAATGGGGTTGATCCCGTTATCAATATGTCGACTTCAATTAAGGTATGAATAACGTACCAATCAGTCGCTGCAAGCTTATAACGTGAGGATTTGAAGCGCCGCATGCGCAATGCTTGCGAAATAATAGAGAGCTTTATTACTGCGGAATGGTGCTACGTACGCATCACTCAAGCGCCTTGCGTTACGTGGCGTCGTTTGCCACTTATGGGCTTTTAGTACGCCGTACTACCCGCGTACGTAACGAGCGTGAAGCGTGTTGCGCCATCTGGTAGATCAAAATAGAAGCACGTGTTGTTGACAGCCAATGTGAGCCAATGCAAGAGTTATAGCCTGATTATGGCCATATTGTAAGCCACAGAGCCGGTCGGTGCTTGCCTTCGATGCCGCCATTTTGCAAAACGAAGTCTCGCGCTGTCACGAACTCGTTCGAGAGCGGCGCGATCACCTCATACGTACGCACGCACGCATCTCATGCTTGCGTACGTAGCGGCTGCGTACGTAACGTGATACGTGCGCGTTGCGGTCTGCGCATGCGCACTGCGCAGAACGTGGCGTCCTTACGTACGCAACGCCGCCACGTACGCAGCGTACGCAGTACTAAAACTCTCTATTGTCACGCTCAGATAAGACAGGACGCGTCAATCATCGATGGTGTGCGTGGGGCACGCCCTAATTGCTACCAATGCATTTGCGAAGCTTTGTCACGCGGCTCATGTGACGAACCGTTCAGACTCGTATGTACGTCGTAGGTTTAATTCCGTGTTAGCGATAAACAACGTATTACGAGCTTGCAGGGAATTGTTGTGAGTGAGAGATGAGGTGAGAGCGATGCTTACGTGGATTAAAACACTGGACTTGAAGAAGTGCGTTTTTAATGGGGATATTTTTTGCCCATGTCGTCAGCCTGAGCTCCTGAAATCCGCCATCAATGCAGCGAAATCGAGAGCGCCATATATGGGAAGCTCACGTGCCTCGCGCAGCAATGGCTACGCGTATCTTGTCGTTTCCTACCGCTGTCCCTCTTGACATGCGTGCGTGCTATCGACAGAAAAAAAAGTTTGCGGGACGCGAAATGTTCGATAAAGCTAAATTTGATTGATTGATTGATTGATTGATTGATTGATATGGGGAGTTTAACGTCCCAAAATCACTACATGATTATGAGAGACGCCGTAGTGGAGGGCTCCGGAAATTTAGACCACCTGGGGTTCCTTAACGTGCGATAAAGCTAAATTTACGTATGAGAACCGGAGTATGGGAACCGTATGGGAACCGGATCTATACGTATGGCAATCGGAGCATGCGTATAGTACCTGAGGAGGAGCGCTTTGTATAGGTGATGCAAATTTGGCTCGCGAGAAATGCAAGATATCTAATTACATTCTTACTGTCTAAACACAATCATCCGTGCGTTCGACTCACTCTGAATTTAAAACGGGCTTTTCCGGCTTGTTTGAATTACGATCAGCAACCCGGGCTCATTTCTGGCGCCAGCCTACAGTGCTGTACGCCTTGGGGCACAAAGAAGAACCACATGAAGCTTTAGAACAACGCGTGTCTGTGTGGACTTTTATAAGCCACATATATAGTCGCCTTTAATTGTTGCATGCCACGAACGTGACTGATCTGCGTTTACTTTGAATGCTGTAAATGGTGTCTTCGTTTACGTAAACTAAGCGTCCTGTTCATCGCGTCAGTCATTGTAATTGGCCCCGCCGCGGTGGACTAGTGGCTAAGGTACTCGGCTGCTGACCCGCAGGTCGCGGGATCAAATCCCGGCTGCGGCGGCTGCATCTCTGATGGAGGCGGAAATGCTGTAGGCCCGTGGGCTCAGATTTTGGGTGCACGTTAAAGAACCCCAGATGGTCAAAATTTCCGGAGCCCTCCACTACGGCGTCTCTCATAATCTAATCAATCTATCATAGTAGTCGTAATTTCCAAAGTTGTGGAGCTCTCCATGCTCAGTGTACCTCTCCAGTATACAGTGTACCTCGTAAATCATGGTTCTAGCACGTGTGACCTCCGATATTATTGCCACTGAGCTTGTTGTTTTAAAGGGGGTCGAAGGTAGCGTGGAATACATATTTTTGCGATTGTATTTATAAGACATTTGCGAAGTGATATATATATATCACGTGCCCGTGGGATCATCTCGTTTCGAAATGGGCCACCCGATCCGGTTTGAACGGGATTCAAGTGCCCCGATCAGGCTTTTGCGCGCACGACTGCAACTCGTCATTCGCGCGCACTGCAAACGACACGCATGACGGAAGTGGAAGGGCGCGATGCAAAGGGGGAAGGGCGCACGTTGCCGAGCTCGTATACAGGCACCGCAGGTGGACGCGGACGGTGCGTGACGTGCGCGGGAAACGACGTGCAGGATAGTGTACGATCTATGGCGAAGCTCGGAACGGCAGGGAAGTATTGCGCGCAATCTGAGTCGGAATCTGTAATCTCGGGTTTCGGCAGCACCCCGCGGGAAACAAAAAACAGTTAACGGCAAGGAGATTTCTTGCTTTCAGTTATCATTGTCGGTGCGAATAGCGCAACGGCCACTCGACAACGCTCCTTCGGCGCGCCCGGCTTGCGCGAAGTAATGAGGAAACTGTCAACAGTTGTCGAAAACGTGCTAATGGCCCGAGTGCGTTTGCATGCGTGCGGTGCATTCCCAAAGGGGAATTCATTGTTTTCGATAGTATGGAATGCGCATGTTGCGTATTGCGGTTTTGCGCTGTTAAAAGTTTTGTAGCGTATACGCTACACTATAGCCGAGGTTGAGCAGTTTCGCGTGGCGCACGGTGAGCGGTTCAGCGCGAGGAGAAGTGACGTTGCACGTCGCACAGTTTGCGCGCTGAATGGCTGGAAGCTCCACGAGTCACTGGTTGATTGGCGCTTGACTCGCGTGTGACCGCTCGCTCGCTAGTGCGTCCGTTCGTATGGACGAACGGACGCACGCTACGTATATTCTGTCATAGCCGAGCCGTGTCAGTGCTGTTTTTTTATTTATGTTTTCTTTTTCGAGTATCTCGCGATTACTGTCGGGCAGATGACCTGGCATAGAGTCTCGGTATAGAAAACGAGATTATCGCAAGTTGCCGTTCTGGCTGGTGTGTGCCTGGCTGTGTTTAATCCTTTTTTTTTTTTGCGACGACCGTATACGTGCCTATAGTGCCCATGTATTAATTCAGCTGTGAGGAAAATTTCGAGGCAGCCGGAGTGAGAGTGTGGAAGCGGAGAAATCGGCAATATAGAAACGCGCACTTTTTTTCTTTCGCTGTGTGTTCGCGCATTGTCCGGACTGAGCCGGTCAACCGCAGAATAGAGATGCACGCCTGGAAGTGTGCGTCACTTCCGGTGTCGTCGTCGTCATCCTGCGTGTGCAGTCGATATGTCGTCATCGATACGCAGAGGATGCAGCGCTGGCTCCACGCATCGCGTATATACGAATCGTGGGAAAGGTGCACATAACCATATCGGCCACTGCCGCAAACAGTCAGTGATGCAAGATGGAGAAAACCGCTGCAAACACATCCAGAAGGGTTCGAGTGGCAACAATCGCCGGAAGACGGTGCGCGTAGTGGTGATGATTCGCCGGGGACATCGGACGCTTATACTGCGTGGCTCACCCGCATGTACGCGTCACCTCATCGTATCGGCCGCTTCCCGGCGATGTAAGAAAAGAACGACATCCTCTTGAGTCGTAGTCGTGCTGCACGGCGAGTAGGCGGCGGGAAGGAAGGACGCGAAGAGGAGACGGTCACAGCCACCGTGCCTGGTTCAGCTTGCGCGGAAGTCGACCAAACCTCCCCGCGGAGACTTCGTTTCTCACATTCTTGCCAGGCGTGTACTAAAGCCACTTCCCTCCACCCCACCCCCCCTCTTTTTTTTTCCTTTTTAAGTGTGAAGCGCCTTATAAGGTCGTATGCTGTCATCGGCTGGCGTAACTGCAGGCGAAACCGCGTACATCAACGCTCCTTTACAACAGGAACGGAAGGGACGAGTTCCCGTTACTATAGTTACTCTAAAGGAAAGGAACGCGTTGCATTACGAAAATTGGAGCGTGTTGTTACACTGTATACCGTTACATTTGACTTTTTTTATATAAAAATATTGTTTTGCTTAATCCTGAAAGCCATATAAAGTGCTAGTTGGCTGCAGTTGTTTGCTAATATGGGCTGCAGTTGTTTTAAACGTTGATTTAGCCCCGCCGTGGTGGTCTAGTGGCTAAGGTACTCGGCTGCTGACCCGCAGGTCGCGGGATCGAATCCCGGCTGCGGTTGGGGCATTTACTGTGGAAGCGAAAAGTGCTGTAGGCCCGTGTGCTCAGCTTTGGGTGCACGTTAAAGAACCCCAGGTGGTCGAAATTTCCGGAGCCCTCCGCTACGGCGTCTGTCATAATCATGGTGGTCTTATATAAAGAGCCAGCAAGCAAGCAATAGATAGAGCGAAGGAAAGAGGAAAATGGGAAGGAAAGAAAGAAATGGAAATATTTAGAGAACAAAAAGCCAGAAAGAGAAACTGGCATAGAGAAAAAGAAAAGGAAATCTGGAGAGAAACAACGAATGCATCCCAGCACCCTTCGGTCTCGGTGCCGCTCGCGCTAAGCTGCTTTAATCTTAGAGGCGCACTTCGCAGATATATACGTCACTGATATTTCCGAGGACACGCTGACGGGTGTACGTGGCACGGCTTTTCGAGTTGGCATTGGGGAGCCTATTGGTGACGCGGGACCACTCTCTGCGAGCCGCCGCGGCTATGATGAAGCTCTACTGGAGGGCTCCACCCTTTTTTTAACCACGAAGTCTCACTTTGGCATAAAGTTTGCTCTCTCCCATTTTTTTTTTATTCGCTCAGCATCATCGATCGTTAACTTACCTGCTTCCGACCGATGTGCTCTAAAGTTGTTACATATACGTTACACCTGCACACATACCTTCGTTGAATGCTCTTTTATAAGCTGCAAAGATAACACGGTCATTCCTCGCTCACGTTCCAATAGTGGGCGTGGAACAGGTACTCATAGAGCTGCACGGGTTCGGCGAATTCTTTGTTTTTCCATAAGTGCTGTGCTGTGCAACGCTGTATGGCAATCAGGGGTGTTGCTATAGTTCCGTGAAAAACGGTCTCGTTAGATAACAAAATTACTCAAGCGATAGTTTGTGGTATACACTGATGTAGATGCGACCTGCGCGTGCATGTACTCACAAAGATGTCTACCAGACTTGGCAGTAGCTAAATGACATTTTTTTGTCGTAGTGACCATAATGTAATGAATTGGTTCAGGCGAGTAATTTATAGAATGCTATTCGTTACATCCTCAATTACTTTTGACTGAGACTTTGCATTTCGACTCCCCTTTTGGTATAAAAAATGGCAAGAAAGATAGGAGAGTCTTTCAAAAGCATTGGACTCTGGTTATAGGCAAGTTAACCTGTGCAAATTTTAAAGCTTGAGAAGTTTATCGAATCAAGGATCTCAAGAGATTGCAAAGGATATGTGTTGTAAATAGAGTTTCCATAAGGTAATAAATACATGAATGAACTTTTATTAAGGTACTTTAAAGAATAAATTTAATGTAATTAGTTGATGTTAGGAGTGATTTTGCCACGTCTGGTGTTTGCAGCCTATCCCAAAAAAATGCTCCTCGTTGTGCTGAAACGCACTGCTCATTTGAGCCGACGGTATAGCAATGTTATTTCAACGACGGAATACGGAAGTGAATTCGTTGTATGTACGTTTAATCCACAGTTGCGCGTACATATAATGCTTGTGGTCGCACCTCAATCCACCTCGATGTAGTGTACGTACGTATACCTTCCTCTGTACCGCTTTCGAGAGGCTACAAGATTGCAGTGTATATCTATACTTATAGGCGGTGGACTTGTAGACGACGAGACATCAGGGATGGCAGCGCCAATGGCGGCCGATATATGATTTCCGCGGCCGTTTACATGCTGTCATCATGCAACGATGCCAATATACGTGACGATAGTTATGTAGCGCGAGAACAGAACGACGACGAAGGGACGAGGAGGAGACACGAGCGTCTCTCCTTCTTGTCTCTTTGTCGTCGTTCTGTTCTCGCGCCTATATAACTATCGTCATGTCATACCAACTATAGCCCAAAGCAGCCACACTTCTGCGACTATACAGCCGCGATAGGGCTGTTAGCCGTGTCCAATCTCTGGCTGCGAATTCCGGCTACGCGCGCAAGGACGCGCGTGCTTGCGCATCAGGGAACGTTCGTAAAACCGTTTTTTCTCGATGCCAATGAGACGTTGCAGACGCGCCAGCCCCCTTCCTACCCTTGACACGGAGCCAGGAAAAAGGCGCATCCTATTGAGCTCCGCGGTGGCCTTCGAGTCTTTCTTCGTCGACTGCGCGAAGAAGGTCCGTTGGCGATAGTGACGCTCCCATGTACATGCAGGAAGGAATACCCGGAATCGTATACACATAGGCGCGCACTATACCGCAAACGGATAGCAGCGGGATGTCCCCGCGACGTTCCTATACCCGACAGAACAACGCACCGCCCCTCGAGCCTGCGCCGCGAACCGCATAGTAATGGACCTGTTTTGGACGTGCTTCACCTTCTTCGACTGGCGGCGGTCCGGTTTGTCGCGAAGCGACCTTACGGGAATGGAAATTGAGTTGTAGCTGGAGTTACTCTGAAGCAACGTCGCGCCTTTTGTTTGCAGGGGATAACGTTAAAAGAGAGAGAGAGAGAGAGAGTGTGTATGCGCGTGCGTGCGCGTGTCATCACGCCAAGTGTTTTGAACTGATTCCAGCCCTCGCTCGCATATCCCGTGGTGTCCTCAATTCAGTACGCACCTTTGTATTATTCCCTTCAAGTATACTCGTCTCGCGCTGGCTACAAAACGGCAATCGTCTAGTGGTTTTTTTCTTATGTAAGCTTGTCCAATCCATCTCACGTGGGAGTGTGGTGTGGGGACAGCTGAGATGCATTTCGAGAAGACTTGTTAATGTTCGTACATGTTGGCAAGGATTCTTCCGCACACCGAAACAAATCATTGTTTTAGATTATTTCTTAACCTGGCTTTCCCTGAGAGGGCCTGCAGTTTTGCGAAGGAACTCGCCCACTTGGGTGCTCGTGGCCCGCAGCTGTCATTCCTCTTGAGGGAATCTGCTCCTCAGGACAATTTATGAATATTCACTTACCTGACTGACAAAGGCACTTAACCGGACAGCTTATTTCAGTCATCAGCTGTCCGTTTCAGTCGCGTAGATTCGGCTGAAGTTGCATGTAAATTGATATTTCAGAGACGATATCGTAGCTTTGTTGACCGTCAAGTGCGATTGAGGGTAAAAAAAAAGGGGGATAACACTCGTATACCATACAGATTCAGCAACACGTAATATCAATCTAACCTCAGCTTAATTTCATCTACTGTCGCGCGCATTCGCCAATCTTAACGCAATTCTGGGGGATATAAAATCATCAAGGATTGTCCGAGTCGTATAACGTGGTTATGAGCGTCCCCTTTGTAACAGGGCGGCTACCGATGAGCCACCTAACTCGATTATTCATTCGGCCTTCATGCCATGACTACCTCAATTGAATATTTGAGGAAGATCATTCTAATCATGTCACCATGAGTTAATAATAGTATATTAGTTACACTGGCAGGCTAGGGAGAGAAGCAGACCAAACAGTTGTTGTGCTCTACAGTGTCATTACCAGTGCTATAGGGAAGTAGGCTGAAGTCAGTGCCTCGGCAGTGAAATTTTGGGTGGTCACGCCTATACTTACCACAACCCAGAGTGCATTATTGCGCCCTCCAGTGAACCTTCAGTGAAAAGGCGGGGCCCCCGCGTTGACACATATACAGCCCGGTTCACCGGCAGAGAGAAAGTTGTTTCGTTTTCCATCGCTTATTGCTAAGGTACGGTGCAAGGAATCGAGGAGGCAACTTCGTTAATTTCTATCAGCGGCTTTCTACTTATACGTGTACAAAATTTGGCTAGTTCATTCAGTAGTACTAGTGACTGACTGTTCTCTTTAACACCGGACCGGGCTGTACATTGAGGGTGGTCGTGCGTATATATAGTTTTCACTCATGCTTCACTCTGTATCGAAGGGTTCGACGGATCTCCAGAGTATCCATAAATTGAGCTTGTTCGGACGGACTCACGGCGATGTACTATCTCCGAGTCGATGTACGACGGGCGAACCGATGGACACGACGGGCCAATTTCCTGTGTAACTCATAATGGATGTTCGCAGTAATGACTCGCCGTATTTACAGCTTTGGTGATTGAAGCGTGCGCGCCGTGTAATCACAGTGCGTTATCAATGAGATAGCTTATGTCGCGCACCGGAAACAGTGTTATCGCGAGCCCTCCTCCGCGGCAATATCATGTTTCCTGTTTTCGATTACAAATGGGTCAGTGTACAGAAGAACCCTGCCCGAAGCGCTGATAGGTCGTCGTGGTCGATGCAGTGGCGACGTTCAGGGGTGATGACGGTGTACCATAAACTGCTGTAAGCGATAGTTCAGAGCCATCTGCGAGTACTTATCGTGACCATAACATTCACGGCGATTGGCAGCTGTACGATAAGAATTCTCCCCTAAAGGTGGATATCCCTTGTTCGATCATTGTTGATCAATTAATGCGAAGTGTCCCGCTTTCTGTGATCCTCGATCTTGTTTCCCTATTCGCACTTGCACTTTCGAGCACGGAACCACCTATGTAGCCATCTCGAATGTCCGCCTCGGTGGATCAGTGGCGCTCGGCTGCTGCTCACCCCCGGAGGTCGCTGGTCCGATCCTGGCCGCGGAGGTCACTTTTCGATATTTCGATGGAGGCCCGTGCACTGCATGTTAAAAAAACACGAGAGTGTCAAAATTTCCAGAACCCTCATCTACGGCGTCCCTCATGATCGTGTAGTGGTTTTGGGACGTGAAACCTCACATATCATCATAATCATCATCATCCTGACTACGCCCACTTCAAGGCAAAGGCCTCTCCCCACGATCCGCCAATCAACCCGGTCACTCTGTCGCCACGTTACACCTACGAACTTTTTTTTTTTTTTTTAATCGCGTCGGCCCACCCAACTCTCCGTCTCTCCCTCGTTTTTTTTACCTTCTCTGGAAATCCAGTCAGTAATGATCACCGGTTATCCTGCCTACGTGCTACGTGCCCGGCCCATGCGCATTTTTTTTTTTCTCCTTGATTTTAACTATGATATCCTTAATTCCGGTTTGTTCCCTGACCCACCCTGCTCTCTTCTTGTCTCTTTTAAAGTCGCACCTTAAGGTTCATCGCGGAGGCAGGAATTCTTTTCAGCAGTGTGTGTGTGTGTGTGTGTGTGTGTGTGTGTGTGTGTGTGTGTGTGTGTGTGTGTGTGTGTGTGTGTGTGTGTGTGTGTGTGTGTGTGTGTGTGTGTGTGTGTGTGTGTTTTGCTTTAGTTGGCAGGCGACGTAGATACTGCACAGAGTGGTGCCGGCGGGGAGCGACGCGAGAGG
This sequence comes from Rhipicephalus microplus, assembly GCF_013339725.1. Lineage (NCBI taxonomy): Eukaryota > Metazoa > Arthropoda > Arachnida > Ixodida > Ixodidae > Rhipicephalus > Rhipicephalus microplus. Next base: position 275,154,338 of record NC_051165.1, read on the forward strand.
CTGCAGCGGGTGCGGCAGAACGATCGTTGCGCTGCCGACACCCCCGCAGTTCCTGCGGACTCACTGCGCCTGTGCACTTGCGATACTGCTGGCGCGAAAATAGTCGTGCGCGCGTGGGCGGGCGGAACGATATTTCTTTTTATTTTCCTCTCCTTGTGGTCCTTCAAGATTGAAGTAGTGTGCGGGTCGACGACCTTTTTTTTTCCTTTTCTTTTTCCCTTATGTAATGATTCGCGTTGACGCTGGAAGCTCTGGCAGTTTGATGTGGTCAGGAAGCCGCGAATGTCTGTGATTCTGAGATATCTGGTAACTGGTACGCACCCCTTTGTGTACGAAGAACAGAAAAACACATGTAAGTTGAGAATACGGGGCAGATTAGCTTGCGGCGGTCCTTCTTCCTTTCACAATCCATTAACGTGTTCTTTCCGGCGTTTATTAGGTTGCCCAAGAGTATGGTTGCCCAAGAGTACGCCACGCGCGCTGCAAGGGCGTGGGCCGCGAAATTCGGTGTGCGGAGCACGCTACACGAGCGCGCGCCTCTTGTGACGTCAATCAAGAGCTCGTTGCACTATTTTCGGCACCCTCCTTCTCCTTTCTGAATCTCCACGGGAACTCTGTTGTCTCTTGTGCAGCACTCGCGTCTAATTTGCGCGTTCTCCTTTATTTTTTCCTTCACGCTCGGCGAGAGACCGAGTATAATGGCGACGAGGAGGAGGACTTACTCCGACCTCCTCCTCCTCTTCGCGTTCATTCATGAAGTTCTGCCGGCGCGCCTCTGGCCTGCCGTGTCAGCGACAGCCGGCCTGCTGCTTCGCCTATCTCTCTGTCTCCTCTCGCTGCGGGAGATAAATGGTGGTGGTAGTGGTTACAATGAAGAGGAAAAAGGCACCTAATTTCTGTCTGCCTTCAGGCGACACGGCGCAGTGCCTTATAGGGGTGGGGTGAAGGAGGGATAAAAAGGATAGAAGGAAAGTAGAAGCAGAAGAAGACAGCCAACGAGAGGAAAAAGAAGGAGATAGGAAAGTGGGGATCCGGTCGAAGCAGTCCAAGGGCGGGGTGCCACAATGCGAGAGCTACACGGCGTCAGGAGACCGCGGAGGGCGAACCAGTCGGCGGGAGCTACGCTGAAGTCGGAGATCGCGAGGGCACAACCGTCCAGCTTGAAATCCTGCGAGCGAATCGATAAATACAAGCACTCCCGTACACAGCGAGGCACACGCTTTGAGCCGAGGGAAAGGGAAGGTTGTTGCGGCAGGAGCAGGGACTGCGTGGATGACGCGCGCATGCGCAGTTGATTTTTCTCTCACTCTTCTCTCCGCACTTGTGTGCTGCCGCCTCCTGCTGTGCATCTACTCCCACGGCTTTTCGGGGACGTCACGTCCGGTCGTCCTTCTTGCTCTCTCCTCTGCATCTCCCGGTTCATTCATCCGCGGCCGATCTCTCTCGTTTTCCTCCTCCTCTGTCAGCGTCCCGCTGCTCTTGCTTCTCTTTCTGTCGTTCAAAGCGAGAGAGAGAGAGACAGCTTGCATGCTCGTGTAGCACGAAGGAGGAGTGAAAGGGACCGTGCGGAAATAAAAGAAGCAACAGAAAGCTGAGCTGTGTGCGTGTGTTTATTTGCTGTTGGCTCCGCAGCTCAGAGAGAGCCTGGCCCGCTGGCTGACTGGTTCGGGGTTGTTCGTCGTGCTCTTTCCTCCTCTCTCTTCTCTCCATCCCAAGAGTTTGCTCGCTGCTGCTAGCTGCGGCGCAGTTGGTTTTTCGGCGCCTACGCAGCCGGCTGTTGCTCTACCGAGGAGGTGTACGAGGCGGAGAGAAGCGTTGCTCTGCACCAAAAGAGAGAGGAGAAGCTGCTGCTTTGTCGAGCCTGTTTGCGTTTTCCTTCTATTTTCCTCCTCGTGCGCGTTTCCTTCCTCCTTTCTAGTATCTTTTTTCTGCGTTGCGTGAACGCACGTTTTGGTGTAGTAGTGGCGCCGACGACGACGACGGATAGTAGTAGCGTCGGGTCGCGCTCGTCGTAAATCCGCGCTCGAAACAAACTTCGTGTGTACGATGATGATGTGTGTGTGCGCGCTTCGCTTCGTGACGTAGGACAGTGAGAGATTCGCTACAGTGTGTGTTTCTGTGAGTGTTCAAAAGCCGGCTTCGTCCTTTCTGCGGACCGAGAAGTGTTTCTCAACTTGGACCGGGTCTTCTTCGCCTGTGCCTACACAGCAGCTCTTCGAACGTGTGTGAAGTACAGAAAGCGGAGTAGGCCTTGTTCCGGAGTACGTCCTCCAGAAGACGTCGTGGCTGGTAGTGGCAGCGGTTGTACATCGTGCCGGATGACCTCCGGCCGACGCCGCAGTGGCGCTGCAAGGAGGCAACAGCAGCGGGGCCCTGCGGCGTACTCCGAAGAGAAGCAGCGTCCGCTGCCCGTCGTTCCTCGCCGCTGCTGTCATGGCTAACGAGCTCCGTCTGCGAGGCGCTCCGCAGCCGCCGATCGTCGGGTCGCCGGCGCAGCGTCAGCCTAAATCTCTAGGACTAACGGTCCCCGGCGGCGGCTTGTCTCTCCTTTTCCGGGGAGGTCTTCCGTCGTGGTTCACTCGTCGCCTTCTCGTGGTCGGATGATCATCGACCGCGGGTTCACGTGATCCGTAACGCGGCGGACTCCCGAGGTGTTTCGGAAAATTCACGCCGACGTGTGCGCTCTCCGGTCTATGTTTGTGTGGCACCGGTGGTCTGACGGGCACGGTCTTCAACCATGCTACGCTGCTTCACGCTGCCGGCTTACCGCACTCTCAAGGAAGAGGATGCCGACGTGCAGGGTCAGTCATTTTGCTCTCGTCCACGCTTACATTGCGAATGTTTTTTGTGTTAAAGGTTTGTCCGATGGTGGCAGAACGTCTTTGCTCGATCATGGCCGAGAGGCAGTGGACGTGGGTGTTCCGCGCTGGACCGGCTACGTGTGTCGTTCTTTTTTTCTCTATAGCATTCTAGCAATGTCATTTGTTCTCTCCTTTTGTCTTTGTGCCGTAAAATCTCTCAACTATCCGTAATGCACGTATTGCGTTGCTACTTGCCAAAGCCAGCAGACATTGCGGTCTTGCCCTTTGGTTGTCGCGCAAGAACCGCGCCCGCCGACGCGAGTAGGTGACACGGAGCGCCACGGAAGTTTCGCTGTGACTCGGTATAGCTCGTCTCACATATGGGCGGAATACAAGACGACGCGGGTCGTGGTGGCGAGGAATTACGCGGTCTCTGCCACCACGATAGCGGGACCACGATGATGGCAAAGCGTCTTTTCGGCAGCGCGAGCCGCCATTGCGGCGGGTGGACGGCGTTTTCTTCTTTCTCGCGTCGGCCGCCGCGCGAGAAGCGTAGGCCTTTTCGGGCCGGCCGGGAACCCCCCCACCACCACCTCCTTTCCTTGCGTAGGCACACACCACGCGGTTGTTGGGCGCAGCGCGGCCCGTGTCCTCAATAGTCCCTCCTCGCTCATCGTGTGCCTTGCCCGGCCATTCTGTAGTATACACGCTGGCGCGGACCTGCCGGAGCTATTCATTCCGTAAAAATCTCAAGAAAGGAGGGGGAAAGGGAATACCAGCGTGTCGTGGTGGCCGTCTTTTCAACGTCGACCAACGTTGTTGTAGTAGCCATCGCGTAGTAGCAATACCTTGCGATGCTGGTCGGACTACGCCTCGTAATTACGAGACCCCCCCCCCCCAGCTTGCCTAATAAAGCCACGAGAAAAAACAGGCTCGAGTCTGAATGGAGCTTCAACGACCGCCTCATTCTCAACTGTGGCTCGGCGCCTCCGTGAGCGTAGTAGTGGTTGACTTAAGATGACGATAGTTATAGCGCGAGAACAAAACGACGACACAGAGACAAGAAGGACACGAACTCTGTGTCGTCGTTTTGTTCTCGCGCTACAACTATCGTCATGCCATACCAACTAGCCCAAGCTGCCACGCTTCTAGGTTGACTGAAGGCGTGTCATTTTGGTGCACTGAATGGCCGCCGATCCGAGAAGGAAAAAAGCGCGGCGCCTCGGCTTCGTTTTTATCGTTATTTCGAGTTTCTTTACAAGCTTCGTGGCGAACGAGGGCACCACGCGAAGAGGAAATAAAAACAGAAATGGGTGCGCTGACACGAGACCACCACCCTTCTCTGCCACGGTGGGCGAGCCTGATGAACAAACTTGTACAGTCGCCCCCCTCCGTCTCGTCTCTACATTCTTCAAAAGGAGAGGGCAATACGTGTGCTCTGATTGCAGTTTTTTTTTTTTTCACGAGCTTTAGTCAGATGAACATCTTTAGCATTGTCGCGCCGTGGGGAAAAGCGCGTAGGCATGCACTATTGAGTGTTGTAGAAGTAGACCTGCCTACAGTGCCAAAATGTTATCCCAGCACGGTCTAACGCGCTGCTCTGGATTTGAGGACACATAGTCGGAATCCTTTAATGGCAGAGCACCTACTTTGTAACCGCACTTATCAGGTTAATTAATTTCACGCAGTACGGCACTGTTTCGAAGAAATTGGAACGAACACTTGTGACCCGAAGCAGCCAGAAGGGAGCGCACGAGTCAGGTCTTCCCATAGCGTTGCAAACCGTTTTGTAATAGTAATAATACCGTACCTGACTGTAGCCATCGGTATGAGCAACCACGCTTCGTAAACACAATTGACCGTGTCACCGGTATTCATCGTAACAGCGCCTCCCAGTCGCGGTGCGGTGTAGCTCAGTGCCTTTTTCAGCCACGCTCGAGCAGCAAAATATGCTAAACTTACCTGCCGAATTTTTTTTTTTTTTTAGTAGATGCGCGACGGAACGTGCACCTTTCTCCAACCGAAACTGCCTTCTGCGTAATCAGCGTTTCAGGGAGAGCGGTCGCAGGAATTTGTAAGGCCGCGACAAACGTGGCCTTACAACGTGGCCTATATAGTGTAACTGAGCCACCGCCGAGACCGTTTCGCGCCGAAAATACGTTCTTGTGCGGTCGGCGCACTTCTTTTATTGCGTTCTTTTCTCTCGCTATCGACGACGTCGCGGTCCGGCGTATATCCATTTTTTCCTCGTAGTCCTCCCGTACGCTAGCGCAATAGCTGTGAATGGGTCGCCGCCGTAGTTTCCACGGGTCGCTTGCTTCATTGATTGCGGTTGCCACCAATGGCGAGCCGCTTTCTTCGTGACGTCACGCGCGGACCGTGCCGCGCGTAGTAGTAGTAGTGGTGCCATTGTGTTCGAAGCGTGTACGAGGGGGAGCGCGCTGCAGCTAGAGTCCTTTTGTTCGCCTCGCGAGTCCCAGAAACAGCAGCATGGGAGGTGGAGGTAAGCGACGATGAATCAACGGAGGAAAAAAAAGAGGGTTGGTGGGGGGGGGGGGGGGGGGGTCGGTTTCGCCATGGTGTGCGAACGAAGAAGGGCGATTGTGCAGTGCAGCGAAGCTGATCAAACTTGCAGTCAACGTGTCTCCTTAACAAAATGACGGTAGACATTAAAATAAACAGAAAAAAAGCGAGTGAGGTAGCATGACGTGTCACTGGGGGCGAGCGGCGTGCGTGAGATACGAGCCGAGGTTGCCGCACTGCACGCCCTTGAGAAGGCCGAACGCGCTGTACAGAGCATGCAGCAGCCAGCCTGTGGCGTCGGCGTTCTCTCGACTGCGCCAAGCGCGCCTCGCTTCTATAGCGGTGAATGATCGCTATACATGGTCTGGCTCTGGTCTGTGCGACTCCCTAGAATGGCCTGGCGGATCTTCGTTCACGGTATCGGAGTGTTTTAGGGAACGCCAGGCACAATGGACCCTCGCGAGTCGACAATTTGCGCGTAACTGTGTAAAATTTGCCCGCATGATGAGAACTGGGCAGTAAAAGCGCTGACGTTGTATCGTTGCCGCAACGGGGTGCCTGCTTTTTCAGTCCGCCGAATGTTAATAATACGTTTCACTTGGTATGTGGCAATATTCGCTGTATTACAAGTTGATTACTCTCGCTGGTGTAGAAGACTGCGCTAATGTTCCTAGATCTTTCCTTCTTATTTCTCTGCGAACTTTAAATTTAAGAATTTTAAACAACACAGAATGGGTGCAAGTCGACTTCCGTTTGGGTTTTTTTTGGTACAGCATCTTGGATCATTAGGTATAGAGTAACGCCGATATGTAAGGATCAGAAAAGACGCCTGCTTGTTCAAGAAATGTTGTCGAGGTCGCGCCTTCACGTGTTTTCAGAAGCCGACTTTTAGAGAAGAGAAATCGCACATGAAGACCGTGGACTGACGGAGCAAAAAAGCATTGTCTGTTTAGGGCATAGATGCTATACGCCGTTCTGATACCTCTATATTCAGATTTACGCTTGGAGAAACTGAATAACATTGAAGGTGGCGTTCATGAGTATATCAGTGGGGAGCTCGTTTTGGTAGCTCAGTGTGAGCTAATTGCTAATTGACCAGTGCGGTAATAAAGTTCCAACTGAAATAGTATCTCATTCTTTTTTTTTTATTCTTGTACAAGCGAACCATCCGTGGTCATATATAAAGGTGCGCTAGACACATTTGTTATTTATGAATACATCTTTCTGCCGAGCCAATTACGGAAAGCTTGAAACCGGGGTACATGGAAAACTACCGCAGCTTACCGAGTAGTTGTTCTTTTGTCCATTTCAATGTCAATTAAGGAACAACCAGTGGGCAGCCTTTTTGGTTCTTGTACCTCTCTATTTCCGCAGCTTACCGAGTAGTTATTCTTTTGTCCATTTTAATGTCGATTAAGGAACAACCAGTGGGCAGCCTTTTTTGGTTCTTGTACCTCTCTATTTTCTTTCCTCCCCTGTACTATCCGGTGCCACCATTGAGCTGCCATTATTTTCGTACCAACGTGCACGTGTAGTGGTGCAGTGTTGTGTAGTCAGTGGCGCGACGCTTCTCCTCTGACGTGGCAATCGCACCATGCGTCGCGTAACTTTCCTGCTGTGACGCAGTAGTCTTCGAGGTCGTCGCAGCCCGAGGCGCAAAAGCACTTCGTCGTAATTAGGGGGTATGCATAATGCGTGCCGCTCTGAAAGACATGCATCAGCGCCTAAAGAAGGCGTCCGTGTATACTGCCTTTGAAGCACCTCTCCACGGACCTCGCTCTGGTGCACGAGCCAACCTCCACTCGTGGACTTAAAAGTGCCCGGAAATTCGTATTTCTGTCGGTTTGAGCATGCACCACATACAAAGTCATAATTCGGCAACTGTCAAAGGTCGGGCATATATCGCTGCAGACTCTTGTCGTATCGATTTTTCCCGCGTAAAATGCTGGGCGAGTTTCCGTGTGCGTTAATCATGGTCGAACCGCGTAGTAGGATAAAACGCAACGAAATGAAACGAAAGCCTGCGCTTGTTTGTCTTATTTCTTCTGACGTGTCCCGACCTACACCGTGATTAGTTCGACAGATACGAACCATCCCGGCGCCTTCCGCGATGTAGTGGATCTCGTGTTATCCAACAACTGTCGAATCACCTGAAGCCCTTCACAGAGCCAGGGGCGATTGATGGATGTCTTCGCCGCTGTACCCAACATGGCACCCGTGAAGACCTTCTCCGTAGTAATAGTGTCGTTAGCAGGCTCACTGGGACGCAGATGAATGTTGTTGATCGCTAGCGTCTGCGAAATTATCGCCGTCATCAATCACTATCTCAGTCAAGACCCTCTCCTCGGATTTAAAAGAAATGCTTGTGTTCGCGCCTTCTCAAAACAGTGGGAATGCCATTACGGTGGTGATATAGCTAAACTGACAGTGGAAACAGTCCATGGTTTCCATGTGTCGAGTGCGTAGTTTTGCTAGCTCCAAATACGACGATAGTTATAGCGCTAGAAGAAAACGACGACACAGACACACGAAGGACACGAGCGCCAACTTCCAACTGAGTTTATTGCGCAGAGCTCGTGTCCTTCTTGTCTCTGTGTCGTCGTTCTGTTCTCGCGCTATAACTACAGAGCGCAATAAACTCAGTTGGAAGTTAGCGCTCGTGTCCTTCGTGTCCTTCTTGTCTCTGTGTCGTCGTTTTCTTCTCGCGCTATACCAACTCATGCCATACCAACTCATGCCATACCAACTAGCCCAAGCTGCCAAACTCCAAATACGACCACCTTCGCCGACTGTGAAGCTTCTTCGTTCGTCACGGAGATGTCAACAACTGCCCTCTCTCGGCACACTCGACGACGCACCGGTTGACGCCGTCTGGAAAAGCTCGGATCTGTCGTTTTCTCTCTCTCTGTCTTTCTCTCTCTATTTCGAGACAGCATCACTGTCTGCTGCGGTTTCGCGGTTCTCTCTCTCTCTCTCTCCTCTCTCTCTCCTCTCTCTCTCTCTCTCTCTCTCTCTCTCTCTCTCTCTCCGCATTTTGAGACAGCATAACCGTCTGCTGTGGTTGCGCGTGCGTTTCTCGCGATAGAACGTTCCTTCCTCCGTGCGATAGAACTGGGTATTCGCCCGATTACTCTGCACGGTGCACCGTCCTTATCGGCGGTGGGGGGGTCACTTCCTGCATCTTTTTCTCGACTTTCCTCCTCCTCTCATCGTATGATAGGTGTGGACGACGATACGTGCAGCCTCGTTTTACTCGGTTATACAGAAAAGAAAGTTCGAGAACGGTGATGATGGTCGCCCGTTGGGAAATGAAGAGCTCTCCAAGTAGTGCTGCTTGCTTGTTCAGCTTTAGTCACGTTAAACACATCGCCATGACCAATGTCGAGTAATAGGAAACAAGTTCGAATGTTTCCTGTTCCATAACTTCGATTCGCAGCTATAGTCTGTACTTCTAAAAGGGTCGGAACGGCAAGCAATTAGAGGAAAAAAAAAACTTCGCAGTCTGTGAAATTCCTTGTTCATTAAGAAGCACAACTTGGTTACTGGTAGCCTACTGGGTTCAGCCAAAGACAGTTCCGTCCCCCGCTGGTTTTCGCACTCTCTCTCTCTCCTGCACTCTCTACTTGCTGTGTTGCCGCTATGATAGCGTCGAGACCTCTGCAGTGTTCGAAAGTTCAGATATAGATGCACACACGCAGCCCTAAACTTACCATTGTCGACCGTAAACTGTTCCTTTATGCTCCACGCTATGTGGAACGCCTCGCAACCAACCTCACGCTTAAGGCCTGTAAGACAGCAACGACTGAATCAGCTTCTTGGGAACTTCCGCCAAAGTGATTTATCACGGAAAAAATATATATATAATCTAAGAACTCGGTGACTGTAAGTCCGCTGCTGGTTTCTCACTCGAAATTTGACGTGGACTGTCGAATCGAGAAACGTTTAAAACGACTAACCGGATTCACGCTTAAAATACCAGCGCGAAAACGGCGACCTATACTGTTTTTTTTTTTTTCCTACCGCTTACGGACGCCTTCCGACATGGCCGTTTCCTCGAAGCTGCGCTTGTGCTTTGTTTTAAACGCGTCCCGGAAGTTTTAGTGGTGGGTGCATGCCCCGCGTGCCGTTCCGACGATTCATCGCCGTTTTCTCCTCGCGTGCCACCACCACCAAGTGAGCGTGCAGCTGGATTTCGCTATCCTTTCTTATCTTCCTCTTATACTTTCTGGGTAGTTTCCGTCTCACAGCTGACGTCAGCCGAAAAAAGTACGAAAGAAAGGCGGCGGCGGCGCGGTCGAGAAAGCGTGATGCCACCTTGCGCGGGGAAAAAAGGGGTCTTCGTCGACGCGAGCAAGGGGAGGAGAGAAGTGTGGGCGTTTTTTTTTTTTTTTCAAAAGAGCCGAGGGGGAGGATGGTGGTGATTCTCCTCCAAGGCTAACTTCCGAGGAATGCGCGCAACGGGTCTCGCTTGCACGCGCGCTTGGTTCATTCACGCTGCCGTCACGGCTGATGCTGCTGCTGCTGCTGATTCACAGACACCCGCCGCTCCCTCTCGGGTTACGACGCGTTGAATTCGATCTGCCCCTTGCCGTTCCCAACAAACAGTTTCCTCATTACGACAGCGAAGTAATCGGAGGGTTTTCTCTAACTGAACCCATGGTGCGCGGCTAGCCACACTAATACGCTGGACTCTCCAGCCAACTCATAGTTCAGTTTCAAATTAGATAACACTTGAAAAGCTGTAAACTGACCCGACGGTTTCGGGTCAGTTTACAGCTGTTAAGTTACAGCGGTGTGTATCCTACTCATTTCGAAGTAGTCTTGTGCGCATGCATATACGTACACGCTGGCTATGACCCTGTGGTTAAGGATGGGTTCGAAATCGGAACTGACACACTTCCTCTGTGGTTTCTCCACCACTGGGAGTCAGTTATACTAACTACCGCGTTTTGCCGTTTCTACCATGCATGATACAGACATGCGACCAGACTCTCCCATGATACGCCCCGCCGCGGTGTTCTAGTGGCTAATGTACTTGGCTGCTGGCCCGCAGTTCGCGGGATCGAATCCCGGCTGCGGCGGCTGCATTTCCGATGGTTGTTGTAGGCCCGTGTGCTCAGATTTGGGTGCACGTTAAAGAACCCCAGGTGGTCGAAATTTCCGGAGCCCTCCACTACGGCGTCTCTCATAATCATATGGTGGTTTTGGGACGTTAAACCCCACAAATCAATCAATCAATCATTTCCGATGGAGGCGCAAATGCTGTAGGCCCGTGTGCTCAGATTTGGGTGCACGTTAAAGAACGCCAGGTGGTCGAAATTTCCGGAGCCCTGCACTACGGCGTCTCTCATAATCATATGGTGGTTTTGGGACGTTAAACCCCACATATTAATCAATCAATCAATCCCCCATGATACAGACGGTACAGACATAGCTGCGCGTTTGGATTCGATCTGCGGGCGGCGATCGATCGCTGCTGCGAAACGCTTTTTTTTTCTTGGAAACACTTTCGTGCATTTGCAGAAGTTGTGCGCATATTCCAGTTTTCATTCGCCATTTTTCTCACGTTTGTCGCTTACGCACCTGCAGCCGACTCCCTTGTTTCGAGGAAAGTTCCCCATCAGTGCTTGGTCTACGTTTAGCGAGAGTCCTTCAAGGACTCTGGTTTAACCTTCACTTTGGGCATTCGCGAGGAACACGCTCGCCGTGTGCTGTAACGAGGGGGGCGTGATCGAGAAAGCAATGAGTTCACACAGGTGAATCAAGACGCGCAGATCCCGTGTGCTCTGTACGGTGACTCATCCGACGACTGCTGGTGCGAAGTGCGCGCGACTGGAGGGCGTCTTTCCCGTCGCTTTCGAGTCACCACTTTCCCGGGGCACCCCGGAACGCGCGGTGCCTCTCGCTAAGTCTAATCGCGTGCTTGATACATTTTCTCTGGACTCCGATGGTTATGTGACTGTTGCGATGGCAGCGGAAGCTTGCTTGCCGTCTCGCTCGCTAACTGCGCCCGGGGAACGACGGTGAGTGTCCCGCCTATACGTGCATGCATTGGCACGCATACGATCCTCGAGGAAATCGCTGCTTTAGCGCGCGTATGTGGTATCTCGCCGATTCCCTTGTTGAACGATTCAAAGCACTTCGACCCGTTTGCGTATCGTAAAGAAAAAAAAATTGCGCCGGGTGTGGTGAACCATACCGGAAATCTTTAGTAGATTTCAGGCAGTTGCAAAACAAGACCCGCAGGAAGTGTGTAGTATATCCGTATTTCTGCGATCGTCGTGGAAATGTATAGTCGATACGCCACCTTTTCTTTCTCTCGCCCCCTCCATAAAACGTGCGCTGTCTCGCGGTTGCTGCTACAGAATCTTTGAACACGGACTTACGATGTATTGATGGAATTGTTCGTTTCGTATCTATACCGAAGAACCATCGTGAACTTACAGCGCAACACCAGAAAAAATACAGGACATGGAAGGAGAAAAAGAGAAAGAAAAGACGGCGCTATTTTTTCTGGTGTTGCGCTGTAAGTTCACGATGGATCCTAACCAACTGGCCCAACTTACCGTCTTATTCTCTACAGAAGAACTTGCAAGCGCTGCATGCCGCTTCAGCTGCCAATGCTTTTTTTTTTTTGCAGTTCCTTTTTTTTTTTCGCAGGGGCGATGCGAAGGGGCGTTTGTTTCTCAGCTTATAATTTTCGTCGTCTTGAGTCATCTTCTATATCCGTAAAGGATATGCAGAGGTTTGGCAGTGAGTTCCTGCATGCGTTGATATCTCCGCGACACTCAGACGGGCTCTGGCATCTATATTGTTGGTTGTGGCTACGGTGAACTAGGATGTACTATAGTTGAGGCTTTTCAGTGCCATGAGGGCAGATGTTACTCCTCGATGATTTACATGACAGTTTGCAGGTCGCGGGATAGAATCCCGGCCGCATTTTCGATGAAGGCGAGAATGCTTGAGCACCCGTGTGCTTATTATAAGATTTAGGTGCACGATAAAGAACCCCGGATGGGCGAAATTTGCGGAGCCCTCCACTATGGCGTCTCTCGTAATGATACCGTGGTTTTGGGGACGTTGAACTCCAACAATTACAGGTTGCATGATGACATTGTTTACAGTGGATTGTTTGGGTGCTGTCACGGTCCGATAACACGATACGCGACATGGCACGAGCCCGGCACGTCGTGCCCTTGACACTCTTGGTTTGGTGGTCGTTCGGGCGTGACGTCATTTACGCAAGCATTGGCGGCCAGTCGGTTGTTCCCCCTCCCCCCACCCCCTTTTTTTTTGAGTGCACGCACAATTTGTCTTTGGGGGCAAGGAACGCCCAAGTGCTCTCGTGAAGATGTGAAAATGCTTTGAAATGGTAGCTCGCAGGCTATTCTTTCGTACCTCCTGGTCAAACGCGGAAACATAATTATAGCATTGGTTAAGTACCCGAAACATGTTCCGCAAACAAAACAACCTGTTGTACTCCCGTTGATAAAGCGACAGCAGTGAGGCCAAGAAACGTTGCCCCGCCGCGGTGGTCTAGTGGCTAAGGTATACTCGGCTGCTGACCCGCAGGTCGCGGGTTCGAATCCCGGCGGCTGCATTTTCGATGGAGGCGGGAATGCTGTAGGCCCGTGTGCTCAAATTTGGGTGCACGTAAAAGAACCCCAGGCGGTCGAAATTTCCGGAGCCCCTCCACTACGGCACGGCGTCTCTCTTAATCAAATGGTGGTTTTGGCACGTTCAACCCCACATATCAATCAATCAATCAGGCCAGGAAACGTTGTAAGAGGCTTCCCTGGCAACGCGGCAAAGACGCTTGCTTTTCGCGCCGCGCGTGCCGTGCACACACCGCTTTGATTGATTGATTTGTGGGGTTTAACGTCCCAAAACCACTATATGATTATGAGAGACGCCGTAGTGGAGGACTCCGGAAATTTAGACCACCTGGGGTTCTTTAACGTGCACCCAAATCTGAACACACGGGCCTACGACATTTCCGCCTCCATCGTAAATGCAGCCGCCGCAGCCGGGATTCGATCCCGTGACCTGCGGGTCAGCAGCCGAGTACCTTAGCCACTAGACCACCGCGGCGGGGCGCACACACCGCTTTTAACTCGCCGGTGCGCGCCTGTGCTATCGGGGTCGAAATGCCCGCTGGAATGCGGCTCTCGTATATCCGGTCGGCCACGAATATGGCAGGCGATGATCCGGTGCCGCGTGGCCTGCTGCGTCGTTTCCTGACGCGTGCCTCTTGCAGCGCAATTAGGCGACTAATAATCGCCTGCACGACGTGCTCGACAATCGATCGCGCATCCGTCGATCGTAGAAAGCAGGCATTCGCGCGGGAGGAAACTAGAGCTATACACACAGTATAACTGCAAGACGCGAATGGGGTCCCGTTTCTCAGGGCCTCGTGGTATCCGCCGCGGAGTGTCCCACAACCCAGGCTTGTTCGCCGTAGCAGTGGGATGAATATGGGAGCGCACTAACGGTGGATCATGTCAGACTGATGGTGCGCAAACCACGCGCATCGCAATTCCGACGTGATCGCTGCGGAGGGTGCCAAAGTACAAGAAATCGGGTGTGCGTGGTTATAGTGTTGGTGATAATTTGGAATGTAAGCGGGAGCATCCGACTCTCGTCTGTCCTGGCTACCGCACTCGCTTTGCTAGCTTTCGTAGGCTGTAAAATTGAAGCAAAGTGTGGGGGAACGGGCAAGTTGGTGATCTGTTTCTAGAGTGACTACAGCGCGAGGGAAGACACGCGTGTCTCTGCACGTGGTCTTCGTTGCCTTCATTGTCTTCCCTTGCGCTCGTGCAACAAAATTCAATCAGCTTTCGCAAGATAGTCAATAGTCTGAACATCATTGGGAGAGGCCTTTGTGCTGCATTGGGAATAGAATAGGCTTATCATGCCGATGGAAGTAGGCACAATCACGGATGGCGGGTCGCCGCCACAGTAAACGCCCTCTTGGTGCCGAATCTTCAGGCCCCTGGGTCTTCTATTTCCCCGCGTTTTGCGACTCTATGCGGTCGAACTGCGCAGTACACACTGTTAGCACGTTTTCGAACATGGCGGCAATTCAAAGCCTCCTGACCAATCAGCGGAATGTATTCTTCTTTTATATTATTTCATGTTGTCTCCCTTGCCCTAAACTTTCAACGCTTGTACACTCATAACAGACCGAGTTGGCTGTGCGATCTGGGGATAATCTCGAGCTTCCATTTGCTACCTAGACTTTCCACAAATCGTAGGATTTACTACTGATCACGCGCTTTGATGTAGGCGGAAGTCCCGCTTCCGCTTCTCCGCCGTGCTAGACTGTTTCCGTTGTGGCGCACGTTTCCCCCCGTACGGGCTGGCGCGTTACTTTACGCTTTTCTACTCCTTTATCCGGCGCCGTATCCTGGTGCAAAAGAAGGGTGCGCTCGAGCAAGCCTTGCCCCGTTCTGGGCTCGGCCGGCAGTTGCCGCCGGCTGGAACAAGTTGTGCCGCCGCGCCCCCGAAAGAGCACTCTTCTCTCAAGGTCGCCACCACCGTAGCACAGCGGGTTGGTGCCGGGGGGGAGGGGATATGATTGGGCTGGAGGGGGGGGGGGGGCGCACCCTTTACGTTCTGCGCGGAAGCGCGGCCCCCTTTTGTCCGCAGCCGGCAGCGTATTTTCTGTGCGCGCGCGTCGAGGACCTTCGCGCGAGCGGACGGGTGCGGCAGCAGAAAACTGTGCGCATGTGTGACCCCCCCCCCCCTCCACCGTCATCTTGAATGGCGCTTTGTCCTCAATGGCTCTCTCCTCCTCCTCTTCTTCCTCGGTCTTGCCGTCCGACGTGTCTCTTCTCCGTGCGCTAGGAAGCTTCATGCGACACCGCGTTTCACGAGCTGCCGGGTGCTGAATGGGCGACCGCCGTGTGGCCCGTGTTGGCCCCTGCTCCGTGACCCTTGGCCGAGCTGCAAAATTGCCGCATTGTCTTTTCGCTCGAGCCATTGTTGGCTGAAAAAAAACGTCGCAGTGCGCCGCTTCTGGGGACGCTCGTCGCTCGTGATGGCCATTGTTTGCGTGCAGCGTAAACGCGCTCTTCTCTCTGCTTCTCTCCCCCGTCTTTCTATCAGTTTTTTTTTATTAGTTCAAAGGAAGGTCGCCCGCGACTTGTCACGGGTCCGTAGGTGCGGAATGCGGCGGAAGCAGTTTTTGCGCAGCAGCCGCCGCAGCAAGCAAGAGTTTCAACTTCGGCGCTGCCGGCACCCACGGGAGAACCTATTCCACCTTCATGCTGGACGCCTTCGCGAAGATGACGCCGTATAACCCGGTGATGGATGCCCGAGTTCCGTAGCTAAATAGGCACACGAGCGGAATGCCTGTTGTTCGCGCCCCTTGCTCGCTCACGTTTTTTGCTCTGTTAGGTATAATGCCGGACGTCAATCATTTTCCCGTCAGTGTCACTGCCTCCGTTAAAAGAAAAAAAAAACTGATCGAGGAGATAGAGAAAATTGCACGGGAGAGATTGGCTTCGCGCGAAAGGACGCTGCTCGCAACTCGTACGGTGAAAACACGACGGGGAACAGATGCCTCAGATTCACGATTCTATTCTTTGGGTGAAGATGCGCGTCATGTAACACACCTGCATAAATATCTATTCTTTGGGTGAAGATGCGCGTCATGTAACACACCTGCATAAATATCTATTCTTTGGGTGAAGATGCGCGTCATGTAACACACCTGCATAAATATCCATTCTTTGGGTGAAGATGCGCGTCATGTAACACACCTGCATAAATATCTATTCTTTGGGTGAAGATGCGCGTCATGTAACACACCTGCATAAATATGTACATATACTCGCGGAATTCTGAAAGAGAAAGGGAAATGGGTGAGGGGAGAGAGTGTGTGTGTACATTGATCCACGCGCCTCGCTGACTTGTCTTACATCACCACCCGCCTGCCCCCTTTGGATCTGCTCCTGGCGCACTCTACGCGGCAATGCTTGACGTTCTCCGAGTATGTTAATGTCGGGAATGTGCGTGGTTGCCGTTCGCGCTTGCTGATGCACGCAGCGTCGTTTCTTCTCACTCATATTTTCGTTCTCCAACCCTCGCTCAACTTACGAAGACTGGAAAAAGTCCGCTTCTCTATTGTCCACCGGTATCGTATAACATTGCGAAAGGTTTGACCGAAGGAAAGAAAGAAAAAAAAAATCTCGCCTATCTCTGCTATACCTCTGCTGACGTAATACAGAAAGAGCGTCCGACGTCGTGCGCACGACTCGGTCAGCTGCGACTTGCGTCATCGGCGCTGCGCGTGTGTGTTTCGCCTTTCTTTATTTTTCTCCGCCTGATGACCGTCGTCACTCGATGAAACTGTTCCTCCTCCTTCGCTCGGTGCCAGCTAACGACGTCGTTCGTCTTGAATGCTGTGCCGCGGTGTTGTGCAAGTGTATACAAAGCTCCCTTACACCGATCGGAGTGAGTGGAGAAAGTGGCATCCTACTATAGCTGTCACGCCTATTATTCCTTCGCTCGTTATCTCTACCACGAGAGTTTATTGTGTATGTCCGCGTATGGGCGCGCTGTTGTTAAAAGCCGGGGATGCGTAGTCTTTCTTGCTCGGTGATTCGCTTCCTTGTTAGTTTTAAGCGCGAGGTAGAATTACGCAACGCATAGTTGCAGCCGTGCCAAGAAAAGAAAGAAGACGCAGTCTAGTGCAGACGTTAGGTTAGTTAAGCGGTTTGTGTATTCGGTTCTCTTGCGTGATTTTTTGTGCCACAGAGCCACTCTGCTCGGTTGAAAACAAAAACCGTGAGGTGACCCTTCTCCCTTGGGTAAAATAATTTCATTCATTGGCCGATGTAATGAAATCACCACAGCAATGCCAGAAATGCGCTGATTTGAGTTCCCAGATCTCTGGACGGCAAGGGTGGCTCAGTGAATGGAACCTAAGTGGTGTTCGAAGGTGTTCGGGAATACTCGAAAAATAAATGCCATTTTGGTAGCATCACTGCAGAAGGTAGTATCGTTGCAGATAGATCACCTTTTAAAAAGTTTAGCCTGTCACTTTTAGTAGCGCTATACTTTCCAAAAAGTATCGACTCTGCCACACCTTAGTTGTTGTTCAGCACCTCCATCCTCCGCCACTCTGACGTCATTTTGCGGTTCTTCAATTCCATGCAGTACACGTCTGAGACTCGGTTTCAATTTTTTTAAATTGAATGCCTTGTTGCATCCGTATTGTGGTTTTCATGTTTTATGAATATACCAACGTTTCAAACAACGGCAGCATTCCCGTGCGGAGCTTCAGTTGTGTTACACAAACTTTTTTCGTGTGTGTGTGTTATAAACGTACTCGCCATGTGTCTTCAGTCACGTTTTCACTGCGTTGTACTAAGGCGATCAACATTCGAGCTCGCATCACCCAGTATAGTGTGGAGTCTTTTTAATCTTATCCTTAGTCTCGTCTATAATCGATGCCCCCAGTGGTGTAAATCCAGAGAAATCTCAATATGGTATATGCGTCTTTTCATGGCGTTCATTTCGGTTTTATTTTAATTATGCAAATATTAGTCATGCCTTGAAATAAAATGAAGTGAGCATGGGCGCTTAGAAGCCGGGCCAGGTAGCTTAATCTAACAGCAGTGAGCAGCCAATGATAGAAACTCACGTTGGTGAAGTGCAGTTTGAAGTTTAACTCATAAATGGGCTTTGGCACATTTCTCTACTCGTGGACGACTTCACTTGGCAATGGCAAGCAAGTCCAGCAATCTGGGACATTTACTAGTGCGGCAAAGCCGACCCCAAGGAGCAATGCTGGGTGTAACGCTATGGGGAGCGTTCTTCAAAAAAAAAAATGATTACTGAGCAATCATTTTTTTTTTTGAAGAACGTTCCCGCCCCGACTCGGGCGTCGCCTACGGTAGCGGCTGCTAGGATGTCCCACGTGGGCACCCTGGTGGCTTAAACTCCTCAGGACCATATATTAAAGTTCTTGACTGACTTACTGAGCAATGCCCGATTCCTTTCGCTGATTGAACTTCAGGAACTTAATGTTGACAACGTCCTTATGCTGTACAACGCGATTATTTCTAATTGGCCGGATGGATTTTTTTTTCCGAGACACTTTTGTGTATCTATTGAAAATGTATTGGGTCATTTTTGAAAAAAGCTGATTGTAGCGCAACGACAAGTTATTCGCTAATTGCACTCTAGTGGCATGTACGGTAGGACAGCCTGTCTTTGTGTTTGCAATTTCGTGGGATTACGATCAATGGATTTTTTTTTTTTTTTTTTTTGTTCCTGAAGAGCTTTCCCAAATCGATAGTGCAGGAAAGCAGAATTGCAGGGATAAAAGAATCGCTTGTCGGTAAATCGATGAGAAAGTGGACGTTGATCATAGTAAAACCTCAGCAACCATCTGCAGGTGTGCAGCATGAAGGGCTGTACGCCACGTGGTGTGAAAAAACGGTGAACTTAAAAGCGATGTCCCGAATTGCTGGGTATGAGGGAAGGCTACGGAGCTAAACTGTGGGGGTGTGCCACCGCTGAAGAATATAGTCCCACAATTGCGTCCGTATTTTCCACGTGAACATAAAAAAACATCACTTTATTTTCAACGGGTTGTTGTTTATAAGGAAACGCAGGACACAGCAATGACATATTGGTAATTCTTTTACTTCATGCAGACAGACAAAGAACTTTATTGTCTTCATGCACTGTCATTTCTTGCTTTTGTACTTGTGAAAACATCGCTCGTTTCGTCAGAAGCCGAAACCGAATTCGTCAGAAGCCGAAGAAGCTTGTGACGAAGTTCACTCACGAATGGCTGTCTAAGCAGACGTAGTAAGTTGAATGCAGTGTTATTATTTGAACACGGCCGTCATTGGAAGTGCGAGACTACTTTGGCCGAGGAGTACATGTGCAGTAGTAGCTTCGCTCCCGTACCAAAAAAAGTTGTCCTCGAGTATAGTAAATAACTCATTAGGGTTTTAAATGCTCAAGTGAGAATGCGAGCACATTAAGGTACAGTCTTTTTTTTTTTTTTTCAATTTCAGTTCTATTTACCGTCGTTGGTGCATACCTATTATTCCTAGTGCTGTAACTACCAAGCAGTTCAGATGTGTTGTTTGAAGCTAAATCCCCCCCCCCCCTTCCAGAATTTATGCCATGACATGCCCCCTGTGTGTGACACAAGGTATATACCCTACAGCTCTGGCGCGTCTGTGTAGGCAAATGCGCACAGCTAATATTTACGCCGGTGGCGACCACTGTAGTGTATCGAACATAATTTCTGATGGCTTACAAATGTTTGGGCATATGAGCGCTTATGCCTCAGTTAACTGATTCTCACGTAATGGATATGTGACGACCAATACGTGTGTCACGCGGGGGAGAGAGAGGGATTTTCAAATCGTATTGAATCGACGTGGCCAATGACGGTACGAAGTGAGAACCCTTTATGTTGTTTGGCTGCAGTGCACCTCTCTCTCTCTCTCTCTGGCCTGCTTACAGCTAACGAGGAGTGTTGGCATAGCGTGCGTTCATAGACTACGACGATTTTGCGCGACGTTACACATTGTACGCTGTGACACCGTATATACTCGATGTACACGGCTGACGTTCCCAGCGTGGTTTCGCGTCAGGCCCTTAGCGTCGTGCGGTGGGCGAGGTTTTTTCATCGCCGGCGCGAGTGGATAACGAGGAGCGGGGCGGTGGTGTGCAGTGTCCGCTGTGTGTGTTTCGGCTCCCCGGGTCGAGGCGCGCGCTAACCCTCGTCAGTTGCGAGAGAGTTTAAAAAATGCCGTCACGCCGCACCCTCCTGGGTCACGCGCCGCTTTCGTGATTGCGCGTGGGCGACGACTGCAACGTACGAAGTACCTGTTGTGTAGCAATCCATGAATGAGTCTGTTCAAAAGAGGGCGCCAGCTAGGACCGTTCCTTTTAGTCTATAGCACCGCCGCTATTCTTCGTAACCCACGTGGGGGCGCGCACCGTCGGGGAGGGTCGACTATATGCGTGCGAAAAACGTGGAAGAAGAAGGCCGCCCAAAGGGAAACGTTTTTTTTTTCGTCATAGGTGTAGTTATAGTCGCTCGTTTCCTTCTTTCCGCGCCTTTCTCTCCCGTCTCGTTGCACCGTATAAACTATCGGGAAGTGTGTAACCCGTGGGCGAGCGAAAGCTGTCCTAACGCGCGCGTGGGCCTCGTGTCAATCCTTCACGAAGTCGTGCTTCTTTTCAGGCATGCCCTGCTTCGCGTTTGGCCCAGATGTTTTTTTTTTTTTTATTGGGGCCGAGCTGCGCCCACGGACGCTGGACAGCGTGTGTAGTATGTACTGCACGATGCATCATGTATGGCTCCAGTATCGATTCATCCATGGTCTGGCGCCCATCCGCGTTTGTAGTCTGGCAGTGTATAAAGCGATATGATGAGTAGATGTGCGTCGTCACAATATTGACCGCAAAACGTTGGCGCACGTATTGTGCTCGCTTCTGGTTGAATACGACGAAATTCGATGCCTTGTTTGTGAGCTCTCAGAGAGAGAGAGAGAGAGATGGCATAAAGAAAGGCAGGGAGGTTAACCGGAAGTGTAGCAGTTTGGGCTAGTTGGCATGGCATGGCGATGGTTATAGCGCGAAAAAAAAACGACGACACAGAGACAAGAAGGACACGAAAGGCTTGTGTCTTTCGTGTCCTTCTTGTCTCTGTGTCGTCGTTTTGTTTTCGCGCTATAACTATCGTTAACCGGAAAGCAAGTATCTTGTTTGCTACCCTGCTCTAGGGAAGGGGGAATGGGAGACCGAAAAAGTAATGAAAACGGAATGAGAGAGAGGGAGGGATCGAAGCGAAAACACACGCGCGCGCGCACACACAATAAATGTCACAACTGTTCGACGAGATGGGTCGATCGCAGAAACTTCGGGAGGGCTTCGTCGCTTTCCGGAGTGAAGCTTCACCTCTCCGGCATTACAAAATTAATTTTTCGGAAAGCGGCTGGTTGCCGAGGCGTGCAAACACTGCTGACAGGGACCGTCTCTTACAGCTGTACTGAGGGCACTGACGCGAAATATGTTCGATTGTTTCGCTCTCGGGCATTCGTAAATGCTTACCGGCTCATGTTGTCACTCGGCTTTGTGATTGCGGTTTCAGCGGCAGAAGAAGCATGACATCGCACTAAGGGAGAGGGGGGGGTGCTATTGCATGTAAGGGCAATGACGATAACTTTCCCTGTTTATATAATTATTTCACTGGTTATGCCTTGTGCAACCGTATAATTTGTACGGGGTTGGTCTTGGACAACCTCGAGTTTGTTTCTTTGCCGATTGATAGGCGCTGATGCAATTGTGCCTGATCGCTGGATTTGTTACACACGATTCCAAAATCGATCCTATCGCCGGTTAAGTCGCTAGATTTTGACAGAGAGGATAGACCAATACGGAAATGGTCTATCCTACCGTATTGTTTGAAACCGTTTTCAGGACCACCTTGCCTATCCCGCAGAATTGTTCTTTTGACTGTGCGAAGTTTGTGTACTATGTTTTTGCGAAAGTTACTCATTTGACTTTGTGTTGCTGGTATTCCAAGCGGGTTCGGCGTGAATTCGGGAATAGGTTCCCTTCGACAGTATACAGGCTGTCATAGACTTCATGTGAACCTGGCAGAAATGTGTTTAGCAACTTTTTTTTTTTCCACTATGAAGCAACCTGTTTGCCTTCCCCATGACGAGTAGTAGAGTATCTTATAGTATCTTATAGTACTCTAGTATCTTATAGATCTAGCGAAATGGAATAAACTGTGATTTCTATTACTTTAAATCGCCGTGACTATCGTGTTTGTAAACCCACGTGAATAAAGAACAGGGATGCATTTTTTTTTTTTAAATCAGGTTTCCGTTGATGCGATCTTGTTTACAACGAGTCACGCTTTGTCAGTTATAGAGACGTGAGAGAACTTCACCTTGTCGTGTCGGGAAAGCTTTTTTCGCTCGAAATTGTTAATTTGTCCTCTGGACACGAGAACTTAATTTTAAAAAGCGAGACTTTCAGTTTGTTGAAGACGCACCACGCATGTGGAATAAAAAAAAAACGGACGCTGGTGTGACCCGTACGTGACACAGTTTACTATATTTATGCATGCACCTTCGCACTGCCTTAGGGCAACACACCCCACTATATACTACGATATGCCTCCTCAAGACATCCTGTCGCGCTGATCGTCGGGCCGTATCTCCTGGCCGTACAACTTAAGTGCCTTCCTTATTAGTGACGTACGCATCCGTCGCCACTGCTTTCTTTTACCTGACCCTTGCGAAGTTAGTGTGAATGTTTCGAACGCTCGCACACTTGGCCATCGACGCTTTCAACTCGCCGGCACTGTTGAGCGTGGCGGGCAAGGCGCTCGCCTGCTTGTAAGGCTTAGCTGTTCAAGGATCTCTCTCTGTGGCGTCGAGAGGCGACGCGCTCGTTTCCGCTTTCCGGTGTTTTCTGGCGGCGCCGCTCCCTGACCGGAAGTGGGGTTTTCTGTTTCCGGGAAGCGCTCGCGCCTGCTGTTCTCCTCTACTACTATACTACAACCCTTCCATCCACCTCCTCTCTTCATCCCTCCTTCCTTCCTTCTCGGGCTTGAACCCCCCTCTCCCCTTCTGTTGTCGTAGTCGTCCCCCGAAAAGCAGCGGAGTGCGACCCACCCACTGTGTTGCCGTTCTTCCTTTGTGCGTCGCAAGCTCCGTGTTCCCCCCACCATTCACCGTTCGTAGAGAAGGCTGGCTGATATGATTGCTCTAATTTGGTACGCCCCCCCCCCCCCCACCTCCCTGAATTTTTTTTATTCCTCTCTCTTTTGCGCGCAACTACTTCTGTTCCATGCACGTCGACGCTCCTCCGTCGCTCTTGATAGCAGTGAACACTTCATATCCCGCTCGTTTTTTGGCTAGCCCACACCACAGCGCGTGCCGTCCGTCGGCCCCGTGTTTGATGCGCGCTTCTCTGCCAAACCTGCAAGGCCGAAACGGAGTCGCTCCTCATCAACACTTGAAAAATTGAATTGTTGCACAAACTCGAAGGAAAACAAGGGAGACGGGAAAGAGCGCTCTTTCCTGTCTCCCTTGTTTTCCTTCAAGTTTGTGCAGCAATTCGATTTTTCAAGTATGAACCAACTAGACTGCAAAAAAAAAAAAAGTATTGCTTCATCTACACGTCCCATGTATATCGGTGTCAACCTATTGAACGACTCCGCGCGGTTTCCTGACGTACGGTTATCGCTCCTTAGGCCGTCGCCTCGCGGCTGAAATTAGTTGTCTCTTGCACTGGCGTAATGGTATTACGCATGGCGCATGCTTGACGGAGTCCGCCTCCGCATTCGGTCGGACACGGACGAAAAAAAAAAAACACGCACCAACTGGGGTGTTTATTTTCTCGAGATTCTCTGTTCTCTCGCCGTGGTGCACACACGTGTGTGTGTAGCAAGTACAGTGCATCTCTCCCCACCTTTCTCGGATCGTTCCGGTGTGGAGAAGGAGCCGTGTGGCTGGGTAGTTTCTGGCTGGCTGCCTTTTCTTTTTCCTCCCGGGGCCCCCAGGTGGAAAGCGACGTGGCGAAAAGCGTGGCTGGGAAACGGCTGCTGTTGCCGCCAAGGCGATTTCGAGTCGCCGGTGTGTGGAGACGCTTTTAGCGCCGCCGCTGACACGCGGGGCAATTACGCGAGGAAAGAAACATGGCGGCACTTCGTTCTCATGATTTTCGCCCGGCGGAGAGATGATTTTCATTGGAAGCGGCAATTAGGCCAGAGAGCCCCGTGTGTTGTCGGCCGGAATGAGTACGCCCCGCCCATTAAAGCGCTCTCTGCATCGCAGCCGGCTGGATGTCGGGCCAACAACGGTGGCCGATGTCTGTACAGTCGATATTGGCGCCCGTGCGCGCCACTTTCTTTTCGCGCTACTTGACCCCATCAGCGGCAAGTTCGACCGGCTGCTGGTGCTCTCTCTACTGCGTCCAAAAAAAGAGGGGACGAAGACTGATTGCACTGACTCAAGAGGAGGTCGGCGGGGATCCCTTAGACTGAGCCGGCGGCGTAGCTCAGGGGCACGCAGGAGGGACTCTCTCGATTCTGTGGTGTTTGTGGTGTCTGTTTTGTAGTGCGTGCATGTCCACACCTTATGTATGAGTGTGGCTGGAGATGAGTTATGTTAGTGAGCTGTATAAGAGGGGATGTGGAAGCCCGCCTGTCTGTATACAGTTCGCGTCATGAGATGGTCTCGCGTCTTGTTAGATCGTGGTGTGCAGGACGGTATACGTCCACCAAGCCCGCGAGGCGGCTGAGGAGCTTGGCATGTCAGTCCCCACGTGGGAGCTGCCCGCAACACAGTGATCTGTGTTTTGGAGGACCAAATAAAAGTTTATCCAATCCAATACGCATCTTCCTAGGCGTGACGATGTCCGTGTAAGTGGTCAGCAGAGAGTCCTGCGACATACTCGTGTCGAGGGGAAGTTGTGCGGTGGACTCTACCCTCGGGTATGGCGGCTAAGATTTCGGGACTGGGCGTTTCCGCTGAGCGGCTTGTTGGCCGGAGCCCAAGTCAGTTAGCGGGATGTAGCAAAAGAGGGGAACGGCAAGTTGAATGCGTAATGCCTTGCGAGAGATACGGTCGGCATCGTAGCTGCGGATCGCCTGTTGAGACTCGCTGGTGACGACTTTGGTAATAGGATCAGCTAGCGCAATGGCAACCTCCAGGGCAATTCTACGCTCGACGGTGCCTGCGCAGGTATGCGACTTAAAGTGTATGACATTTGTATACCGACATCTGCATTGCGTATACCGTCGTGCAGTACTGTGCAATTAGATGATATGCCTCGACGTGCGTAAGTGCATGAAGTTTTGCGAAGCGAAACAAGTTGAGTTGGTTGCAACGCTGACCGTGTGTGTGTGTTTTTCTCCGTACAGGCCCCGTTCGTGTCGCCGTGGCCATCGACCGCACAAGCGGCGGCCGAACTCTTGGCAAGAAGGGCGCCTCCTCGATTCAGTCGAACGGCGCCGGCACCAAGTCTCCTCCCAAGTCTGGAGGACGTCGGAGGGGCGACCACCAGACTGGGCAGCAGCAGTCGTCCCAGCCCCTCAACAACCAACAGCCGCAGCAGCGCTCCTTGCTGAGCAGCGGCGTCGTCTCCGAGGGCGGCGTCCTGCGCAGAGCGAGGACGGGCGCCGGGGCCAGCGGGACGGCGCAGGGCCCGGGCGCGGGGCCCGCGCCTTCCTTTGTGCGGCACCTCGAGGCCAACCTGCGCCGCAAAGAGGACCCCGCGCTGCTGCTGCACCAGGGCTCCTCCTCCGCCGGCGAAGACGCGGCGCTGCTCGCCGCCGACGGCGCTGAGCGCTACACGCGCCTGCCTCAAGGGTGAGTGGCGCTGAAGACGTCACATTTGGCGATGCAGGCGTGTGCGACTCGCCGTAGGAGTCGTGACTGCGATGCTTCGAAGCTAGTGTGAATTATAGCTTCAGTGTGACAATAGCGAGGCTTATATGTAGTAGTAATCAAAGCCGGAATGATGCACCCTACAATAATTTATAAACATTTAATCTAGCTTCGTTCTAGTTACACAAGACCTTCAGAGAGCTCTGACACCGCGTTTTAGATATACCACTTGATAATCCCATCAGAATCCTTCGGAACCTGAAAAAATCTAACGCTGAGACTTTTAATGATCTTATTAGGGCTGATGATTTCTTACGTTCGAGAAAACGTGTAGTGGGCCCCTAATATTGCACAATGCGCCCTTCCACTCTTGACTTTGTCTGTAGCATCCGTGTACTGATCAGGAAATATGCGAAAATTCTGAGGGGCAGTTTTTTTTTTTTTCTCCAGGATTGCATGGGTGTCATAGGATCTTTAATAAGGGGGGGGGGGGGGCTGCCTATGCTCATGCAGAGATGTTCTATCCGCTTCATTTCTCTGTCATTGCCATAGTGCAAGACCTACCATAGCCCAGCACTTAGTTCTTCTAAGCTCGGCCACAGTTCCTCGATCAGGTAGCTAACTAACGGCTTAATTCATCGTATCAAATGACCCTCGGACATGTGACCTGCGCTAGCCAGTCTTCAGTTGTGGCTATAGCACCTTTTCCACTTTCTTTCTGGACGCAGAAGCACATGCGCATTGCCCAGCAGTTAGTCCTAAGCTCTGCCAGAGTTCCTCGATCAGATAGCCAGCAACTTAATCTACGTATCAAATGACCCTTGGACATGTGACCTGCGCTAGCCGGTCTTCAATTGTGGCTATAGCACCTTTTTCCCGCTTTCTTTCTGGACGCAGAAGCACATGCGTATCATCGTCGCCGCCACAGTGCCAGGCGCCTCCGACTCCAGCGAGCCCAGCCGCGCCGAATCCCGCTAGCCGGACGTCGTCCAACGGCCCTTACCGCTGTGATACCCTCGTCGTCTTCTGCCTCGCCGCCGGCACCGTCGAACCTCGCGGCCCCTTCCCCTCCGCCGCACCAGCCGGAGGCGAGCCGGAGTCCGACTCCCCGCGGCCGCACAACAACAACCAGGATGGCAACCGCGGCATCGTCCTGGTCCCAGATCGGGGGCGGCGGCCCCAGCAGGGCGCCGCCGCCTCAGCAGCCCCACCCGCCGCCGTCGGGATTCGTCAGCCGACCTGCCCGGGGCTGGCTGCACACGGACCAGCAGGTGCTCGGACCGGGAGTCACGTACGCCGTCAGGGTGAGGATTCCTCTTTCCCACGGGCCCCCGTCACACGTTTTTTGGCCGCAATGCTGCCCGTGATGCGCCGGTAACGTTCCGGGCGCTTGTGCAAATGAGTGACTCATGTTAGCCATGATCTTGTGTGGTCATTGTGTTAATCAACAATGATGCGTCGGTAGTATGTCGGACAGTGTGCCCTTCACACAACCGGACTTGGGCTTCGACTGGACGAAGCCGGCGATTGCGTTAGCGCGGCGGCATCCCATGGAGTCACCAGCGAAGAAACAGCCTTGTGAAACTGGGTTGTGACCGCGCCGCAGAGGGATTATTGCCCGTTACCGAGCGCCTCCACCACTTTGAAAGGGAGTTTACTACTGACGACGGGTAGCAGGCAGAAAACCGGCACAGTCTCGGCTCCAACAGCTCACGATCAGCGCTCGCGCGTCACAATATAACCCACTGATGAATACCTTAGCCTTACTCCTTCACCACTGCAAATGGATCATTACAAAATGGACCCATGGAAGTGTGGCAGCTTGGGCTAGTTGGTATGGCATGACGATAGTTATAGCGTGTCCTTCTTGTCCCTGTGTCGTCGTTTTGTTCTCGCGCTATAACTATCGTCGGACCCATGGAGCTCACTTTGTACTGTTCCATTTCGTTGGTCATTTGTTTCCGTCCTTCTCGAGCGATGTGGCTCGGACGTCGTAGCGCGATATAGATACAGCGCTGTGGGTAACAATGGATGAAAAAAAAAAAATGAAAGTGTCGGTCAAAAATACGATGCTCGTTTATAATGTCGCTTTTTTTACTTGTGAATCGTCTTACGGTTGAGTTCAATCCGGTGTGCTCCGTAACCAGACTTACTGCGCACGTCTCTTTTCCCTCTCTCCTCTCTTACGCTCCCCCTCTCTCGCCTCGCAACGCAGACAACGCCTGCTAGCGAGTTCTTTGATTTTTCTGAAAAAAAAAAAAAACGGCTGCTCGCGCTGCACAGCCGTTCAGTGGTCACCCCGTTATACATAGGCACTGTATGCTGACCTGCAAGGTAGAGCCGGTGGGAGATTTTTTTCTCCTGTGCGTTGTTGAGCAATAAAAATTCCAAGCCTGCGCCTTAACTGAAACCGGACTGCGGGTCTCTGTGTCCAGTCGTAGTCTTATATTTCTCCATCGCCCATCAGCAGCAATTGGCACGTCCCAGTATAGGAAACACAGGTCCATCACTGCGTGCTTCCGCCTCCCCAAATTTCTCTCCTCCGCAATGCCACGATGAACGCCAGCGTCAAAGCCGCCGCCAGTGTAAGCGTTGGCGCCCGCTGCTTCGCATCTACACATGGTTCCCTTTAGCGGCAGATTATTCTTATTATTATTACTGCTATATTTTGTTTTTATCTTGCACTCTGACCCCGATCGGCCGTACCTGTCGATAAAGCGTAGTCTGAGCACTGTTCGAATGCAGAGTAATGGGATGGTAATATAGAATCGTTGGGTTATATCTGGACCGAGCACCATTGCGGCGCGGGCTGAACGCTTGTCGATCGCGTGCAACTGCCTTTCGTTTAGCTTCGCGCGCCTTCCGTACTTCCGTCCTCCTCCCCGATCTCAGTTCCGGGCTCCTCCTCGCCCCTTCCGTGCCCGCGGAGATCGGAAGCCGTAATGATGGCTCGCTCAGCAAGCTATAGGGCGAGAAAGGAAAAGAGGGGGGATGCAGGGTAAGTCAGCGTGTGTCGCAGTAACAAGAAGCGTGTTGTAAAACCGGAAGCAGACGACGACCGGAGTTCGTGCGTGCGGAGCAGCGCTGTGTTTTCTACTTCCGGTTTTGTGGCAGCGCGCGTTTCGACAGCGGGAACGTAAGTGTGCGGTAGAGCAGGGGGGGGGGGGGGGGTTCATCTCCCGCCGGAAGGTCTTTTTTTTGTGTGTGTTTGGGTCGAATCGAAAGAACAGCTGGCATCCATGTCCTCCCGGGGCCCGCTGCTGTCCCCTCGTCTGCTTTGCCTGCGCGGTCGGGGTGGGTGCTTCTATTGCCGCCCTCCTGTGGACGCTCCCCGTGTGCCTTCCCCCGCTCGCCCTTCCTTCCTTCCGTGCATCCCGCGCATCCCCCTGCGAGAGCGAAAAGAAAACCCCCCGGGTGTTCAGGGCCGTAAAGGAAGCCACCTGTGAGCTTTTACGAGCTCCACTGCTGGGCGGGGCGCGGCTCTGTGCTTTTGATGGAAGAGGAGTGGGGGGAAAGGGGAAGGCTAACAACTGTGCCCTTAACAGAGCACCCGCCTTGACTACCTGGAATAGGGGAAGGGCGTTTATAACAGTGGCACAGCAATCACCCCGTACCTCCCTCTCCCTTCTCCATTGGGCGAGCACTGCTAGGCCATTTCGAAATTGGGAGTGGTGTGGTTTCTCACTATGACTGGGCGAAAAAGTTGAATAGGTCCACTACAAATGTTCCCTTTCTCTGCAAAAGTGGGGTGGGCTGTTAGTGTCCATGCACTGCTTTGGAAGCATTGCTGTGACAAAGCCTTTCTACTCTTCTGTGGAAACCTAAGAAAGGTCATTTTTGTCTTTATTGAAGGGAAACAGGGGAGGGTAGTGGGGTTTCCCTTCACTTCCTGAGTCATATTTTGTTTCATCTAGTTCGAATGTTGACAAATTCCCATTTGGACCAGAAATTGTATGCTTATTGCCTTTTCCAGTGGCTCATTCTAAGTGATAAATCACTTTGCATATGCTGCAGCCGGAGCTTGTTTGAACTGCTTTCGTATACCAAAGCTCATTTGACTTTGCTGTTGTTATAATTATAAGTTATGTTCTTATTCTTGCACACCTTTCTTGTTGTGCTTGCAGTACGTTGGCTGCCTTGACGTGAAGATGTCGATGAAGTCACTGGATTTTGACACGAGGTCTCTGATTGCAAAGTAAGTTATTTTCTTATCGCATATGCACAATAAATGAACATTTATCGTTATATGTATTAGGTGCACTGCAATATCATGTTATCATTATGATGGCTAAAAACAATCTTGTTTGTCTTGTGTTTTTTAGAGAGTGCATCACCAGGGTCTGTGAAGCAGCAGGACTAAGACCTGTGGATAAAAAAAGAAAGGTGAGGTATCTGCTAATATTACAAGCATATGCGTATTTTATCATAAAGGAAGAAAAAGTATTTGAAAATACGCTGACTTGTGTTGTTGTCTTTTTCTTTTCAATTGCTTTAGTCACCATAACCCGAGTTTATCGTAAAAGAAGAATTTCAAGCAATTAATTCAGCATTCTGCTCAGTGTTCTCTGTCCTTATAATTGTATTCTCTGGATAATGAAAAGCAAATAATCACAGTGTTCATATGAGCATTCATGGCAATGATAGTGAGCCGTACAATTGTGTTGTAGTTTACTTACATGTCTATCATCTTTATCTATTGTGTAATTATGTTAAAGCATTATTCTCTTTCAATTCGCTAAGCCTCGTGGTGCACATGACGATGTTTTCACTTTGAAAAGTGTTGCACTAACTGCACTCGCACAAAAGGAGAGACTACAGTTCCCAACCATGGCATTTCCACATTGCTGCGTCAGTTTCATCAGTTGATTTATGGTTGTGGTCGCTGCTTTTGTACTGCAAGCTGCAGCTGCCTGCTGTGTAACTCACTTACATGGGTGTCTTCCTCTTTTGCCCAGTGTGTGTTTTAAAAATGCATTTAGGAGCTTCGCGTTGATTTATAGCCCCCGAAACATTTGCAGCTGGCACAGCGAATATCACATTCCCCCCCCCACTTCCTGTCTCAGCAACTTGCAGCGTGCATGCGTGGGTGTTGAAAAGGGAGACAAGTGCTGCTGACTCGTGGCTCATGTTGAGCGAGTCTGGCAAAATCGAACAATGCACACAGAAAAAAAAGGCCACACGGGCGAATGTGAACAAGCACACTGCTGTTCCGGATGTTTGGACCAGGAAAAACTATGCTCACTTTTTTTTCCTTTGCTTAAGTTATGCTCACACAACCATGCAGCTGTGTGTCTAGCAGCATCCATAAATTATAAACCCCTTCAGACTACTGGACAGGCGGTTACATATGTTTGAAGTCGGAGAGCCTGGCTGGTGCGCTGCTTTCTTATTTTAGCGCATTGTTCCTAGAACTTCCTTCTGTGGCTTCACTAGATTTTGTTCAATTAGAGTGTCAGAATACAGCTACATTTCTGTTTGACAGATTGCTTGGACCGGTGCAGGAAACTTACACCTGAATCAAAGCATCAGGATACAGCAGTTCCTAAAGGGCCTGAGTCACTTTCATTGCCTCATTGTGAATGCTTGTTGGAAAAATATTGCGCGTACCATTTGGACATGCCATCATGAAAAGGGATGACTTGACAGATGTTGAAGTGTCACTGTTGATACAGAGGAAGAAAGTTCACGCTTTTGGGACCATTTACATTTCCAGGTTGAATAAATCTTGAAGAATGGCTTGCTCTTATGCTTCAGATTAGACTCTCTCTGTCCTTTATTGCTCTTTTTATAAGTGTGCGGTGTGACAGTCATTCTTGTCTGCAATATTGTTTGTAATGAATTTTTTTTTGTGTGTGCCATAACTTACCTTGCAACTTGCCATCTTTGCAGGTGGACCGGAGACTGCAACGTATGCTGGCTGATAGGCCAAACTTGGACTATGCTGGCTCGAACGTAACCCTTTGTGTCACCAGCTCCAATCTGACACTGGCTGTTAAAGAGAGTGGTCAGGTGATCGCCGACCACAGCATGCCCAACATATCATTTGCTTCTGCTGGAGACACGGTGAGCATTGTGTGTTTGTTTTATTCTTTTACTGCACTGTAATGGCACTTCAGCAATGCTCATTTAGATTAGTTAATATTTGTTGATAATCAAGATGAAGTGCTCTTTCCATCTGCTGACCATTTATGAATGTCTCTTCTGAAACTACCTAAGAATTTGTTGCAACAAAGATACAGTTTCAACCTGAGTCCTGGATTATGGCTTTGCTATTTCGTCTGGTAGCATAGAAACTGTAATGCAGCATATGTCCTTCTTATCTTTCATTGGTCCTTTTGTTCTTCTAGAAAACCATTGCAGTTACCTTGTAATAATGTGCATGCTTTCATGACTCACACAGCAAGAAAGTGAAGCCTTGTTTGATAACAAGTGCCTGTGCCTGATTTAGGTATATTGTTGGCTTGGAAATTCTGGCTAGCGTTCAAATTTTGGGGGACACTTATATCATTGTCACACGGGCACTTTTGACCACAACCGAGTTTGTTGTACATCATATTTCTTGATTGGGAACAAGAGTGGTCACTGCTACGTAGTTCAAAACAAGTGCTTATTGAGATTGGCACATATGTCAATTAGATTGCGATGTGCTGATTGGGATTCTCTTCATCCCGATTGGGCCTGATCACGACTAAAAGTGACCATGTAGCAGCTCTTGATATGGATAGAGTCAAATCCAGGTGGTCTCTAACCACAATCGAAAGTGCCTGTGTGACAACTGTTTAGGGTGTGAATGAAATAAGTTCGTGGGCACAGTATAAAATCAAACTAAAAAGTACTTTTATGGCAAAGAAAAAAACACATTACATATATATATATGTGTGTGTGGGGGTGGGGTGTCAACATGACTGAAACAAAAGAAATCATGTACAGTGCTCACAGATTGAAATGAGACAATTTGGGACAAGGTAACGCATATACTTTCATTTCCACAGTCCTCCGTTTGGGTTGTACCAGTGTGATTTTGACTCTGAGCATGTAGATCAGTACCAAGAATATCTTGAGAAATGAGATTCCTGGTGACATGATGTGGTAATCTCGAGCAATTGCATATAGCAGTCGTTATACTAAAAACTTTGATGGGACGTTTGAATAAGTGAGTACTGTACATTCAAAATGAGTTAAACATGAAATGGTTCATGAGCACTATAAACTCTTGCCAAGTACACATTAGCACCCCATTGCTCAGCCAAAATCTTCAGGCAGCTTGATGTTAACATAAACAAGAAATTATCTTTGTTTCAATTTTAATTTACATTGATTGAAGCCTTCGATGTCTGAGCAAGACCTGGTAAATGTTGTTTATGAGCGCTCGTACTATGAAGGGAGGGAATGAGAAAGACGTGTGATGGAGAACGGTGTTAAAGGGAAGTGCTTTTTTGTGGTGGCATGCAGGAAACTCTGGACTTTGTGGCATACGTGGCCAAAGATAAGGAGAATGCACGAGCCTGCTTTGTCTTGGAATGTTCGGGTGGTGTGTTGGCTCAGGATGTCATCTCAACTATCGGGCATGCCTTCGAACTTCGCTTCGAGAGTTTATGCGCACAGCACCACCACCAGGGCTGCCACCAAAGAGGTGAGTGTTGCCACTGTGTTGCCACATTCATTTGATAACCTCCCCGTTATTGATGCTCTAGACAAGCCTTACCGACGTACAAAGTAATGCATGGGTTGCTGAGCAAACTGGTCATCAACTGAACTATTTGGGAACTGGTGCTATGTATAAATGCATTAGAAAGAGCATTGTATGTTTGCTGGAACACGTGCATGAGAGGAATGTGAGATGTCCTAATTTACCACGTAAACAGGGCAAGAACTTTAGCACAAACTTTTAAATAAGTTCATTTGGGTTGTACTTGAGACAGTTTAAAATTAGGCTTTGTGCAAGGTGGCATCCTTCACATCGCAATTTATGTGGCGACAGCTTAAAGTCTCCAGGTTTCAGTTGTCTTGATGCTGTCGTCTTGACGTACTTGCAGGCCAGAGACTGTGGCACCGTCAAAGGATGATCCTGATTACTACAATGATCTTCCTGGCAAGATACCACCCGAGGCTCCACCACCGCCTGTTCCCCCTCTGCCTGACTACCGCACAGATCCGATGGCCGACGTAAGTTGACCTCGTCGGAGTTGATTCATATAATCTGACATTACAAGGTAACCTTGCATGTTAACTAGATCCTATGCATCACTCGCCCAAGTGGCTTAGTAGTGATGGCATTGCACTTACTTCTGAGTTTGAGGTCATATGTTCAGTGCTAGCCGAGTGACCTCGCTTCAGTGAGTGCAGAGTGTACACGAGCATTTGTGTATATAAATTTAGGTACCTACTAAAACATTCCTGTTGCTTTAACATTGTGGTCACCAACTGTCATAATCACCAACTGGGCATGCCTAGTAATTGGTTTGGGTTGGGGAATACAGAACCCCCGAGTTCATTATCATTTACTAGGATGTTGTACGTTCTGTTCAAAGTCTGTGACGGCCGGTCTCATGTCTAGCAGCCTTCAACTCGATCGGTCATTTCATCACGAAACAGTGTTAACACAACTCAAATTTCATTACAGGACAGCATGGATACCTCAAGAGAAGCATTAACAAGTGCACCAGTGAGCATTCCACCTCAGCCAAATGCGCGCAAGATTTCCCGCGACACAAATCTCATCGACCTGAGCGGAGAGGAACTCCCACCGGTGCCAATTGTGCAACGTCATGGTGAGGGTTTTCTCAACGTTTTCCAAACAGTTCATGTGGGAAACAGGTGTCATTCGCTATCAATAGATAAATAAGCCCCATTGGAAGCGTGTACTAAGCTTCTAGGCTCATTTAGCTAGCTGAAAGAATACCAGATTCATATCCTGTCTCTTTCAATGTGGCATTTAGTATAAAATTGTCAACACATTGTTGCTTGCTGCTTGCATTTACATTAAGCTGAACATTCCCTGTATCTGTTGCATCGCCTTTTGATTATTTTAACAAAGGCTGCAGAAGTTCATCTATTGGTGAAGCCAATGATTCTATTTATGATCTCTGCTCATGGTCCTTCTGTGAAGTCCCTTTATGTCACACAAACCAATCAAAGTGCATAATCATAGTAGCGAGCACACTCTCGTGGGTAAAATCAAGTGTAACAGAAAAAAACATTTCGTCTGCCACATTGAAGAACCATTACACTACATCTTCAATGATGATGTAATCTTTTAATACCTTGGCCAAATTTTTTTATGAAGTTCAATGTTTCAATGACACTTGTATTCTTTTCTCTGAACATGCATCATTTATCTAAGCTTTTGTTCTATACTAAGGGTGCTCTGTAAATCTGACTTTTTTTTTAGTAAAGAGGCACACCTGCCATAAGGGGAGACGCGGGTCGAAAAGTCGCGTTTTTTTTTCCAAATTTCACCTTTTCTGTTTTTTGTTGCTTTATCATCTTTATACATTATATTTTGACATCTGAAAATATCACAGCGAAATAAGCATCAGAAGTCAGTGAAAAACGCGTCTGAGTGAGCGGCAGTGACGCGCGGCATCACGAAATTTACACAAAACGGGCTGCTGTTCGCGTGCTCGCGGGGCCGCGAAGAGAGCTGTCCGCCATATTGCGGCCGCTGGCTCGTGTAGAGTTGTCCTTACTCTCCACGATCCCGGTTCTTGAAGTCTCGTACGTTCACGAAAAATCTAAAAAAAAAGCAACAAAAACAGTCTTTTCCCGCCGTTTCAAACCGCGCGCCACTAACGCAGGGCCGCCATTGGCTGACAGCACCCGTGTTTTCTTGCCGTAGTTCGCTTCACTGTTTTCCGGAGTTATTTTTCGCTGTTTTCGTGCGATGGCAAGCCCGAAAAAGGCCGTTGCCGACCATCGGAAATACAGAAGTAAGAACAAGTTCAGAGGGAAGCGGCGGAGGACGTACAAGAAAGCCACCGCCAACGAAAATGTCCGCGACGGGCCAGCGGCCGGTAGGCCTAACATCGACCACGGCAACGTCGACCATGGCAACTGCGACGACGAGATCAACGCTGCAGTGAATTTGTGAGTGCATCGCAGAAAAAGATCGCATTATTCGAAAACGACGTCAGGCCGAATGCCGATCGTGCCGAAAGCGTAGTGCTGTGCGAGTTGGGTGCATTGACGGCCGTCGTCGCAGGCGCGGCATGCCCCGTTTGTCACGAGAGTAAACTCGCAGTTCGGGCACCGAATAAAAAGCGTAAAGGCCTTTCGGCGTTTCTGGAGCTACACTGCGAGAATGCGGAGTGCTCGGAGAGCATCCTTTCGTCCGCGTACTCGTCGAAGCGGGTCGCGTCAGATGGCGGCCGCGGTGCAAGCAGAAGCTACGACAGCGGGAGTTCGCGTGACGCCTTTGCCGTGAACCTGAAAGTGGTGCTTGCAGCGCGTGCCGTCGGTATCGGGCATGAGCAACTTTCACGATTTTGTGCAGTAGTTGGATTGCCAACCCTATGCACCATAAGACCTTCCATGCTATCGGCAAAAAGATTCACAGTGCGGCAGTGAAGGCTGTCTGTGAAAACATGCAAAGGGCACGCAGCGTCGCCAAAGAGGTGGCTGGTAACAGTGACGTGCCAGTCATGTTTGACGGCACATGGCAAAAAAGAGGCCACAAAAGCCACAATGGTGTGGGAACTGTAGTGTCCTTGGACACTGGTTTGTGCCTGGACTATGAAGTGCTTTCCAACTTCTGCCTGGCGTGCAGTTTGCATAACGACATGGGAGGCGATGAAGAAACATGGCAGGCGTTTCATCATCCCGTTTGTGAGAAGAATTGCGACTGTTCTTCGCATGCCATGGAGGCCGAAGCTGCAGTGCGCATTTGGCAGAGGACTGTGGACTATGAGACACCCCTGCGGTTCACCATCTTCCTAAGCGATGGAGACAGCAAGGCCTACAACGGGGTCTGTGATGCCAACGTGTACCCTGACACTCCAATTGAAAAAGAGGAGTGCACCAACCACGTGGCGAAACGTCTGGGCACCGGCCTGCGGAAGCTGCCAACGCCACTTCCACGAGGGGAGAAGCTGAAGGAGACCACCATCCAGAAGCTTCAAACTTACTTTCAGGTGGTCATTGTGAACAATCGGGGAAATGTCCACAAGATGTACACTGCCATATGGGCCTCATGTTTGCACTCGTGCTCAACAGACGGTGCTGGAAGTCACAAGTTCTGTCCTGCAGGCCCAGACTCGTGGTGCAAGCACCGACGTGCTGAGGCGCAGGGCCAGCCTGCACCGTGCCACACCCCCCTCCTGACCAAGGCCCAGGGTTTGGCAGTCCTCCCAATCTACAAGCGTCTCACAGATGCGAAGCTGCTTGCCCGGTGCCTCCACGGCAAGACACAGAACGCGGCCGAGTCCCTGAACAGCAAAATATGGCTGCTGTGTCCAAAGACCCGGTTTGCTTCCCGGACTGCTGTGGAAACAGCCACAGCCATTGCAGTCCTGTGGTTCAACCGGGGCCACGCGAGCTTTGAAAAGGTGCTGGAAGAGCTTGGGGTGCTTCCTTCGGAGGCCCTGGTTACCCTCAGCGACCGCCTTGACAGCATGCGCATGCACAAGATGAATGTGCGTCAGACCGCTGAGGCGAGGGCACACCGTCGCAGTGCAGCCAAGAGGGCCCGGGTGGAAGAGTCCTGCCGCACCAGCCGGGAAGGGAAAACCTACGGTGCTGGAGAGTTTTAGACAACTGATATTCCCTCTGGACATGTGTGTATGTGTTCAGCACAAGTTTCGTGCTACTGCGTTTTTCATTTTTGTAAATACAGACTTTCAAACTTTCAAACGCGTTATTCTCATTTCGCAATTTTGGCCAATTTGCATTTTTTGCGGGAAGTGTTTCGGGCTCTTAGAATGGTCATACGACGACGAAATTTGGCACACACATTGAGGAGAGTGCGTAGGGTGCCGATATCTACTTGAATCAGCACAACCTATCAGCTGTAAATATCTATTAATAAATTTAATGGTGGTCGAGTGGAAAAAAAAGGGTAGTTTGCTACACAGATGTTTTTTTCATAGTTTCAAAGTTGGAGCACAATTTCTAGCTAGATATCGGCACTCTATGGCTAATAGGGAGCAAAAGGAGCCATTGAACAACTCTCTGCATGAACATTTAGTATGCGCGAAAGTTCCCGGAAAACTTATCAAGTTTCACCATTACTTGAAACACAACTCCCAAACTATTGCACTTATGTAAAAACTGATTACAGATTTGGAATCAGGAGGAAAAACTGCATCAGTGGTCCAATTTCTGAAGCTCTAAGTTGAATAACAAAAAAAAAGTGCTTTCGAGGAGCGTCTCCCCATAAGGTCCCTTTGCTCACCATTCTTCTCTAAATCTTTCATTGAACAGAATACGTCAACATGGGCCAGGACACTGGACTGGGCAAAAATGGCATCTTGGACCCATTTGATATGCGTGAGTTTTATTTTGCTGCCATTTCTATCACACATTCCTGCATTTTGTGGTCAGGGGCGTACCAACTCTTGAGGCAAGCATACCTCACCCGTCAGCTGTGTGTGTGTGTGTGTGTGTGTGTGCGCACGTGTGCGTGTGTGTACATACTAAGAGGTAGAGGATGGGAAAACGAAAACCATTCTACTTAAATCGGATGACCAACAGGAAGGCAGGAAAGATACACGCACACACACACAGAGACCGAAATTTCTGCGTCGAAGTATCTCAAGAAAGACTGTCGTCCTTAAGAAAAAAAATCACGTTGCCAAAGTGAACTCAGAACCCTTAACTACAGCATTCTCGTGATCCAAGTGTGGTGGGGCAAACTAACCTTCATAAACATTGATTCTACGTCATTCAACTTGCTACTCTGAACTGCTGATCTGGAGGTCGTTGGATCGAATCATGGCCACGACGGCCACATTTTCGATGAAGGTGAAAATGCTGGAGGCCCGTGTGCTTAGGTGCATGTTAAGAAAAAAGCGTCAGGTGGCTGAAGTTTTTGGAAGCCCCCAATACAGTGTCCCTCATAATCATTTTGTTGTTTTTGGACGTGAAACCCCAACAGTCGGCAAACGCCACTTGCTGCTTGGTCTTTCACACTTTGCATTGGCCATCGTTGGCAGACAGAATGTGCGTGCCCTTCTAACTTCATTGCACACTTCGCATGCAGCTCCCGTAGCACCACCGCAGAGTGGTGTAGCCCAGGAGGAGGCGTGGCACCGTGCGACTCTGGAGCGGGAAGTGTGGTTCCATGGTGCCATCAGCCGCAAGGAGGGCGAGTCACGCCTCGCCCATGATGGGGACTTTCTGGTGCGTGAATCGCACAACTCCCCGGGGCAGTTTGTGCTGACAGGCATGCAGAACGGTGCTCGCCGTCACTTGCTCCTCGTGGACCCAGCAGGCGTGGTATGTTGGATTTTACAACAAAGCTGTCTTAGTCTACCCTGTGCAGTCATAGTAGTTGTAGCAGTAACAGTAGTAATAGTAGTAGTAGTAGTAGTAGCAGCATTAGCCATCATAATTATGCAGGTCTAATGAGCAGAGGGGATGACGATCAAGATGATCATGAAAATGTTTTATGAGTTATGAGGTTGAAGGTGCTCAAAATGTATAGACCTTTTTAGCATGGGCGCTGCCATATTGCCTAGCGGGCGGTGGCGTCCGTGGTATGGCAACTCACTGAAGCGTGCGACTTTCTTTCTTTTGCCGATGAGACATCAAGCACGCCCGGGCTCTGGCTTATGATTGGCATAACACCTATTTTTGTGTTTATTTTTTCAAAATAATTTTGTCTACCAGTTGTACGGCTTTTGCGAAATCTCGGTTGTCGTTCGCAAAGCTAAGTGAAATTAACAGCTATAGAAACAGCAGACAACCGCAACAACGTGGCTTAGTTTTGTTTGGTCTTAGAAGAGAATTAACTATGTATATACTGTATTATTGCGCGACTTGTCAGACATGGTTCTTGACCGCGCGAGAAATTGTGTATCTGTAGCAGTTATTCAAAGCACAATGTGACAGAACTCCCTTTTTTTTTTTTCACTATTCGGCTTTGATATCGCACATCGGGTACGGTCCATCCCGCTGTATTACGGAAGTTGTACGCTCACCACAAGCATTTCGACACGTCATTTTCATGTAAAACTTAGTGAATGGTCTGGTTACACAATGCGGGTGCGCAGCACAGCTTAAATCATGTTATGCCGCTTACTCCGCTGCAAAGTGAGCGGTTTCTCATCTGTGTTAATACAGCCACATCAACTACATTCATCACTGTGTTGAGCTGAGCTACGAGGCTAATTGTTGTGACCAAACCCATTATACTGAAATCGAATAATAAAACGAGGCAAAGACAACACAGGTGGTGCTCAGATCTTTTGTAACGGATAGAGCCGTACTTGACCTGCTTAAGTTTGGTCGTCAATCTAACCATATCCGATTGGCATTTGGCTGAGTGGAACACTGGGTATTCTGTGTCAGAACTTGTCCGTGATAGAACTTGTCACATAACACAGAAGTTGTACCGTGAAGCAACTGCATATGCTACACATTTGGTGATGCGTGCCGCATATTCAGACAACAGTTTTGTTGTATTTATTTTTTTGTTGTTCTTAGAACAATCATAAATGGAACAGTGGCTTCCCGTTGACCTTTTTGCTGACTGACATCACAATAGAAGGGAAGAAAATCTGCAGTTCGACCTAAAACACGCTGAAATTG
Organism: Rhipicephalus microplus; assembly: GCF_013339725.1. Lineage (NCBI taxonomy): Eukaryota > Metazoa > Arthropoda > Arachnida > Ixodida > Ixodidae > Rhipicephalus > Rhipicephalus microplus. The sequence continues at coordinate 275,194,791 of NC_051165.1, forward strand.
TATGAAAAAGATACTCATCTAAGCATCATCCTGTAACTTCGTGCCGTCAGCATGCTCTAGAAAGGAAGAAAAGTGCTGGTTTCCGGTCCAATCCTTGACGAATGGAACGGTCTATAAGCATATTTCAAATCAAGAGGTCAATTGACGACACCACGTGATCTCTTTAGCCAATCACATATAGTCACACGCTAACAGCTTTGCTAATTGATGGTTTTCACCATATGGAATGACATGTACTAACAGCCTCGCTCACTGGTGGTTTTCACCGCATTTAGCTTGCTGGCTGAAATTGTTTCACTTTTATAAACGTGCACTTCTTTTGCATGCGACGTGTTTTAGCATTTCAGCTAAGTCATTGTGCAGCAGTATTGGCAGCTTCACCATCGCTGAATGGTGTAGGGTGTTGGCTAATGGAGGGCATGTTCATATTTATTCCATTTCGTGAGTTCTGTATTGCTGAATGGTGAACCTAAACTACCCCTTGCGTCTACGTGGCTCTTTTGTGTCATGTGCAATCTTTTTTTTTTTTTCAACTTCTTCTTTACATGTTTTAACCGAACTTTGAACTGCAACTGAGCTTCATGAATCTGAACATTCATAGTTAGTTTTGTTTCTTGGTGGCCAGGGGAAGTAAAGGTCAGGCTGATGGCAGAATGCTGAATCATACTGTTGCCTATGTGAATGTGCCGCTCTCCTACAATGAAACCTCTTTCTTTTCTACTTCAGGTGCGCACAAAGGACCGAACTTTCGACAGCGTCAGCCACCTCGTAAACTTTCACCGGGACAACGCTCTTCCCATCATCTCAGCGGAGAGCGCACTTGTCCTCAAAACTCCTGTGCCAAGGCCTCGCTGATCAACCTCACTTCGACACCCAAAGAAAAACGAGACGCAAGGCTAACAAGAAGCGCCACAGAAGCAAATCAGCAATCGGTGCCTTTGTGGACTCCTCAGAGGACTCGTGTCGCAGCCTGTCGTGGAACTTTTTATTGCTACATTATTTCCTTGTGCAACTTCCTCGGAAATGAGACTTTGGAAGTGTGCCACATTCTGGCGAAAAAGTGCGACCATCCAGCGTCGGTGGATTCGCAACGACCTTACTTTCGACGAGTCACGGGTAGCAACTGTGGTCCTCCGCCTGCTGCAGTCACTTGGACTTGTGCGACAATCGGTGTAGGAACAGCACTGTAGGAGGAATAGTCGGCTGCGATCAGCAGCACTTTCACAAAAAAAGTCGCAGCATGAAGCTGGGAACCCCCCTTCTTAATGGCAAAGCCAGCCTTAATGCGTTGCCCTTTTAAAAAAAAGTTTGGAGGGGGGGTGGCATATTCTCGAGTGCCTAAGCTGCTACGTTTCCTCTCTTGAAAACTGTCAGCCCAGTATTGTGCAGTGGCAGTGACTGCCACCACCATTTGCGGCAGTTTTGTGGAGAGGAATGCTATAATAGAGAAGCACATACAAGTTTTTTGTTAGGCCTTTGGCAAGACTTTTAGAGGCCCAGTTTGACGACATTTATAAAAGTATTGCCAGCATAACACCATGTGGATGTATCACGCAGGCACAGCTGAGGCATTGTTGAGATAGCCATTATTTTGTTGTTTCAATTTTTTATGCAAAGTATGCCTCGGAGAGTTGAATCGAACAAAACGGCAGTTGCGGTCTTGCCCACTCAAGGCCGCTAAAATTTCTGGCTGGGCATCATCGTGCGCATGAACAGTTTGTTATTTATTGTTTGTGGCGCATGTGCAAGGGTGCGGGAAAAAAAAAAAAGGCAGTCTTGCAAGTGGTGCATTGTCCAGCTCTAGTCACCCGCGTCTAGCTTAGGACCATCAAAGTGGAACAAAATGTCACTCTCTTTTTTTTAGGATTTTCTTTTCATTTTTACCTTGCTACTTTTAGTACATCCTTGCAGAGCTCCTCCACCATTTTGTTTTTCCTTTCGCTTCCCTGCATCTCCCAAGCAAGCTTCTAATTTATATACGCTAATTTTCCTCGCTTGTGTATGTTGTGAGTTTCAGATATAGTTTATGATGTGTACATACCTGTAAAGAAAGTAATTTATGGTGTTCTGCAAGCAACCAGCTATGCTGCGCTTTCAAACACATTTTTTTGAATAAACAGTAGAGCCAAAGCTGTCTCTCACACCTTTTTATATATGTCGTGTCTTTATTTTTGTACAAAGTACCTGAATGCCCAAATAAACAATGTCCTTCTCAGCGGAGAACAAGTGAAAATGCCGAGTTCTTGCTCTAGCATCTTTGTGGATGAATGTCTCGAGATGCGTGGTCTGATCACAATATGCACTTGGCGACATGAAACTTCATTGGAGCAGCAGGGAGTACTGTTTGTAGCCAAGGGTCAAGCAATACAACACAGGGCATGGCAAAGTGTAGTCATAACGAAAATCGCAAAGTTGATGTTTGATGGAGTAGGGGCGAAATATTCAACCATGATGTGCTGCTTGGAGAGCTAACATGCTCACGTGGTCTTGCTTTCTTCAAGGGTTGTGTTGAAAATGAGAAGCTCGTACTCATCACTTCCGCGTGCCTCCAACTGCCGCTGTAAAGAGAAGAAAAGCTACTGTGAATTCTCAGTCTAATGAATCATGATCAGTATGCTCATGCACAGCTTTTTAGTGAGCTGCTGTTAGCCCCATTTAGTTGATGAATGTTTAGAAGCATGCCACAAGAAAAAATAATTGGATTTTTGTGACAATTTTTTATGTGAAACTGTAGAAATTCATTGATTAAACAAAATTCAAACCTACTCGTGAAAGGCACCTGCAGTATCATATGCAGCAAGGATGCCTATGTTTATAAAGTGTTTGTGGCTGCATATGTAACTTTCAGTATTTGCACATGCGGACTGTCATTGTCTACCACTTCCGAGATTCCAAATTTCCTGCATAGCTGTCTAGCAAAAGTTGTGAGCATGCTGCCATATTTTGAAAATGAAGCTTAAATTAAGCTTTGTACAATGCTAAACACCGCGTGGTTACTTCATCTGTGGCACATGCGCAAACTTTACTTCCACCTTTACAACTAAGTGAATACATTTGGAAGATTTTCTTTTTTTAGTCTGTTTGTGCACACATTTAAAAGTACCATTGAACACACTTCGTCAAGAGCTGCTTTTGCACATGGTGTGCTCTACAATCAACACTGCATAGTTTCGATGGGATGGAGTGAAACTGTGTCAAGAGCAACATATGTTTGTTGGCGACGTAAGTTACGGGAACAAAAAGAAGCTGAGGCAGCATGCACTTGCAAGCTTTGGGAGTCCTTGTTTCGCCATCTGAAAATCCGAAGTTGAGATTAACTGCCTACACTACTTTCTCAGCTTCGAGGCGCAAGGCAGTCGCATAACTAGGCCCGTTCTCTCTAGGGGAATAACTTCTTTTAATTACCGCGACAGGACACAGCCCTCGATGACGACTGCCACCCACTACTTGTCGCGCACTGTCGCCTGTAAGTGAGCACATGCAGCTCCTTGCAAGATTCGCTCGTCTATCGCGCATTTGACGTCAGGATCGCAAGGCCTTGGATGATACGGTGGAGTCGAGTGTCACTGACCGCTCTCCGAGATCATGACGTAAGCCATGAAGAAGAGACTTCCGACGACCAGGCACAGGACGAAACCCCCGATGAGGTACACGGCGCCGTCTGGGATCACCGGCTCTGGTGGGTCGTCCTTCTCTCTGTCAAAACGGGAAAGGGTCGTGTGTTAACTTGTGCCGCACACACACGCCTACGGTACGAAACTTGGGAGAGACGTGCGATTTTTCTCGTATTAGTAAATCGCAATTTCACAATACTGACAGCATCACTTTTACCGAAAGAAGACTCGAAAAAAAAAAAAAAACTCTTAGTGGCGACGCCATCTCGAAGTTCACGCACCACATATCGCTGTGACGTCATAGGCTTTGAGGGCGTCAGCCAGGTCCTACGTAATCGTACGCCGCTCAAAAGGGTTCGCGTTGCGTTCCAAGGCACACAAGGTCTTAACCCACCCAGTTTGGCAAATTTCATAGAACCAGTGCGGCCAAAATACAAAACAAGACTACAATTTGCGACGTCGCGATGACGTTCACGTTTCGGCGCGAAATTCAAACATGAAACTTTCGCCCTCATTTCCGTTCCTGATAACTATACCTATGGCGAGGAAATTATGATATTAGAGTTCCCAAAGAATACCTGTCTAAGCTGACGTAATGTTTCACTTCCGTGTCCAATTAATAGACAATACTTATAACGTGCCGTTTGCGAATTCTTCGAAGCTTCCGCACCAGCCACCTAAGACGCCATGAACTCGAACGGCGGGTGCGTTGTTGGGCCTTGGTTAGTACAAATATGTAATAATATAGGCCGACGACATTGCGTTCTCATTGAACCAATCAAAGAACTTCAAACTATTTCGAGTGCGTTTGCATATACGTCATGTGCGCTAATACAAGAGAAAAAAAACGCCACGGATTTGGCGTCGCTGCCAACTTGGTATTGATCTAAGGTAAAATCAAGAAATTCAAAATGTATATGCTGCCTCGCCGCGGTGGTCTAGTGGCTAAGGTATTCGACCTGCTGACCCGCAGGTCGCGAGATCAAATCCCGGCGGCTGCATTTCCGATGGAGGCGGAAATGTTATAGGCCCGTGTGCTCAGATTTGGGTGCACTTTAAAGAACCCCCAGGTTGTCGAAATTTCAGAACCCTCCTCTGCGGCGTCTCTCATAACCATATGGTGGTTTTTGGACGTTAAACTCAACATATCAATCAATCAAAATGTATATGCTCATAGGCCTTCATTTTTCATTCTTTTAATTAACCTCTCATGAAATTTGCAAAAGCAGATTGGTTGTGGTGCTCGATTGGTTGTGTTTGGGTTGCCGACCCCAAGGTCACAGGATCTAATCGCGGCCGTCGCATTTTTCATGAAGGCGAAAATGCTTGAGGTGTATATAGGTTCGACCTCCTCACAATTGGTCGAAATTTCTGCAGCCCTCGTTCGGTGTACCCCTATCGTGTGGTGTTTTGGGGGAATTAAACCCAAGAATCACATATTTGATCATCGGACTCTAACCCCCGTATTCTGGAATGTCCCTCCACTCAACGCTTCCCCTTCACTTGAGAAGGCCGATGGGAGTGCCGTCTCTAGGCAGGGAAAGTCACTGCATATCAGCGATAATCTGCTGCGATTCCTGGGTAGCGCAGTGTCACTTTCAGCCGAGCAGCAGCGCAGTGCATGCTCAACTCTGCCAAGTGAAGGGTGTAAGTCGGGTCGAGGAGCGTTTGTGAATACAGGGGTGAATATGACGTTTTTCTGTGCAAAACTTCAACATTTAGCTTAGCAGAAAAGTACTAACGTAGTGTGCATACAGAAATTCAAACGCTGACGTCGCGCTGTTTTAACCTTATAAACCTTCGGTGCTATTCATGATTCTGTGAGTGGGTCTCGAGAGAACGTTCAGCGGATGTAACCGCCGAGATCTGAATTGTGATAATAAGCGCGCCGAAGCGTGGTCAAAATGTTCCTGAAGTGCACCAGTATTATTCATGATATGCGATCGCGCAGATACCATGCATGTAACCTTCCCGGTTATACGTCATTTCAAGCGCGTGTGCGCGACACTACGGGTAAGTGAAATTCATCTGCCCTTTGTGCATGCATGAGATTTCTGCAATCGCTTGCTTTCAACACAGCGTCAAATTATGGCACCGCTGGTTGAGCAATTGCTCTAAAGGCAAGATGTTCTCAGGCAAAGCATTCACTGTTTCATTGCTAGTCGACAGCGATGGTGAAGGTGGACAGCTTTAGGGCAAACGTCGCATCGAAGCCAGGGGTGTTGCCAGGGGATGGCACACCAGGCACGTGCCCCCGCCGATTTTTTTTTTTTCGCCACGGCATAGAGCAAAAAAAATGGTCTTTGTAAGGGGGGGGGCCCTCCTGAAATCAAGCTGACCCCCCCCCCCCCTCCGCCAAAAAAAAAAAAAAGAATTATGGCAACCCGTTTGATCGCGGCCGTTTTGCCCTGGTGGTGGAAAACGCAATTACCTGCGATCCTCAGACAACAACAACAAAAAAAAAAACATGACGATTCCGTGTGCACATGTGGCTTTTGGGATGGCGACCGGTGGTAAAAGGTGTCGCAAAATTGAACGTTATCGTGTCACAGCCATTGTTACGAGAGGTGGCATAATTTTGCCGTAGAAACACGCTTTTGGAATGCGTATGTTCGCTGTCATGCCTGCATTAGAGAATAAGAAGAAAAACGCGTCCAGAACGCTTTGTTGGAGTGCCCGACATCCTACTATGTAAGGGCACAGCAATACCAGTTAAGCATGTGCTCACAAAAAGCTCATGCGACTTGCCTGATCGCCGGCGTGTAAATTGGCATGGTGTTCTGCTATTGCTTGCATAATGACTCGCGACTCCGCGTTTGCTCAACTTTTATAGACTGTGAAAGCTTCTCTAATTCGACCGCGAGCACAGCAGCGACAAGCTGTGTCTGAAGAAGTTAACTTTGCTAAGCAGTAAAGCGCACAACGTTCAGCATGGTGTTCGAATCGGGCGCTTCACGTTGACCCGTGCAGACGTCACGAGCTCATTCGCGAATCAGAGACGGCTATTCGTTTCGAGGCGTGCGCTGCTGCTTCCCGATAGTTATAGCGCGAGAACAAAACGACGACACAGAGACCAGAAGGACACGAAAGACACGAGCGCTTTCGTGTCCTTCTTGTCTCTGTGACGTCGTTTTGTTCTCGCGCTATAACTATCGTCATGCCATACCAACTAGCCCAAAGCTGCCACACTTCTACGCTGCTGCTTCGTTTTGCCAAAATGAGTTTCGCGAAAGCAGGGGAGTGGGGGCAGCCTTTTTTAGTCGGACTCACTGTGGTCGGACCTGTCCCGCTATCGTTTGAAGTGCGAAGTTTTTGTGGGCCCCGCAGGTTTTTCACGATAACGGCGTCTGAGGACAACTCATCTTATTACATGGCGAATCCGGCACTCTCGAGGCTTTACGTAGGTGCCAGAATCCTCCTGAGCATCCGAGTAGTACAAATGTAACTTCTTAAGCGGCATACCAGGGATGCAGGAGGAGCTCGTTTCAAGAACTCATCTGCACAGTGGCTCATACCGTGCAGAGATCCCCCTCATTCATTTTTTTTTTTTTTACGACAAGACCGGGTAACTATGGTTTCTGGAACATATCGAGCAACACTCCATGCATATGCTTACTTTGTTGTTTTCTTACTTTTAGTGCCAGTTGCTTTTCCTTTCTTTTGATAAATAAAAAAATGCGATTCTCGCAATCCCACTTAATTCATTGCTGCTATGATAAGCTTGGTTGCATTATTGTTGTAAGTGTGTGATGATTGGATTATTGTATGCTGTGTGATGCTTGGCTTGATTGCCTTACTGCCTGTACCATTCCTGCTTGGGCTCCGTGCCTGCAGTATCTTGTAAATAAAATAAATAAATTTGTAAATAAATAAATATGTGAGCCAGCGGGCCGGCGCACCTACCGGGCTAGCACGTGTGGCGGCGGCTGCACAGAATCTGCAACGAGACAGAACAGAAAACAAAATGTCGGGCAGAATCCGTCGCCAATGGCTGTCGATGCTATCTATATAAGCGACAGCTGCTTTCATACCAACATGTAGTTATAACTGACCATCTATAACTGCAGCTAACTGTCTATTTGGCAGCACTGGCGGAATGCTCTCAACCTCAGGATGATTGTCAACATATGCAAAGGCGTTCGTTAGCTGACCCTAATGTGACGGCGTTATACGTCTACTGCACTCATGTTCAAACAGCACCGAAGGCGTGCATCAAGGCGCGTGCATGGTTACAACTTGACGCTTAAAGGGCGCTGAATCCACTTTTGTCAGTGATTTTTTTTTTAATTATTCAGATGCCTACAGCACCCAATGAGCATTAATGTAGGAACAAAAACAACAACAAAAAAGGAATACAGTTGCAGGTGGTATACAACATCAAGATGTAAGATAACAAGATCAGCAATATGTTTAAGATTACGGATGACATGACAAAGGTACAATCTCCGACAGACCACTCGGCAGAAAAAAAAAATCGTCGAATGACCGTAGTGATCGTCGAACGACCGCTGTATAGGAGTTTCTTGCCTTAAAAATCGATTACCTCAAATATTATCTAGAATTTCTCAAGAACGGGTGGGATTATATGCATAGGAGTGCGCAAGGATCCTCTCCTCGTCAGGATCGTGGGGGGGAGGGAGGTTCGTAGCAGCGCCCCCCCCCCCCCTTGCATGTCAACGTGTGGAGCTTACTTTGCGCCTCCCCCCCCCCCCCCTTCCAAAGTCACAGCGCCCTCCTCCTCATTATGTTAATCTATGGGGCTGATTTTGCGCCTCCTTCTTCTTAGGTGACTGTAGCGGGGCGCCCTCGCGTGCATATGGTCACAGGGACTTGTCGCACGTTCCAAGCGCCCTCTTCTGCCATCCCGGTGATCTCGCTGGAAGCTACGCAGGGAGGCACGTTGAAAAAAGTTGCGACATGACTTCGAGCGCGCGTGACGACACGCAATCACTCCGGGGACGAGATTCTGAGACACTGCCTAATTTCGTCATGTTGTCATATTCCGCCACTAGTCAACTCTGATTGGTCCAGAGTTGAACAATGACGGCACTTGAGCCAACAATGGAGGCTACGGCAGGCCACTCTTATCGACTTGAAATGCCGCCATTGCAAATACTTCACAGTGTGGCTTAATTTGTCCAGAATAGCGCCCGAGATCGATCTTTCCCGTTGTGATTTCTGTGCGCAAGTGTGTGCGGCACGTGCGCGTCGGCAACGCGTTGAAAGAGCGTCTGACCGGAACGCCGCTTTTCATTTTATGTCGGTTTTTGGCGAAGGGCTGGCATGCGACGGGTTGGCCGAAGCGCAAACCAGGAATAATCATAAAAATCCTCAAACACGAGAGGAATCAAGGCACTGGCAGCTCCGAAGGAAGAGAGTACAGGCATCTTCGCGAAAAGAGGGCGCCGGAAAAAAAAAAAAAAGGCAACTTCACACCCCTTTGAAAATCTTCTCACTGCTATGGTGGCTAGAATTCCATTATATCGTAGGATGCGTTTTGTAGCGTGCGCTACACACTGGCTGGGGCGTGGCTTATTGAGAACCGTGCTGCGCATGCGCGAGGAACAGTGACGTCACACGGAGTCACCGCTTTCCTCGCCAATCTGTCCATTCCAGAGAAGTGACGTCACAGCCACGACATACGAATTGACGCCAGCGCGTGCCCACCCAGCTGCCGCCACTTGATAGTGCCTCTCATTCTGCGCACATGCACAGAAGTATCAGTTGGGGTGTACACTGTAGCGAGGCGTTTGCCAGTAAGGGAAACTGCTGCTCAGTGGCGCAGAAGAGCGGAGGAGCTTGGCTCGTCGCATCCCTGAAGTGGTTGCCTGTATGTTAGTGGGTGAGCGTAGAAAGAACGAACAGAAAAAGGCTAAACGTGTTGCAGAGATACCGGAGCATTTTCAGCTCACGCTACATATATCCTGGCACAGCCGAGCTAAGCCACTCGTAAATTTTCTCACCAAACCATAGGCTCAGGGCCCGTTCAATACGAAAATGAAAGGGCATGTCGATATGAAATCATTACCGGTGCTGTCAGTGAACGGAAAGGTTCGCAAGCGGTTCTTAGTGAAAATTGATCGCCGAAGAGGTCGTCATATATCCGTCAACTACAATTCATTCTATCGTCGATGTACTAAGATAGCTCTGAATTTACGCGAACAATGGATACCACTTACGCATAGTCTTCTGAAAGCCTGGAGATCCTCCTTATTCGGGCTTTGTCCAACCGCTGGCGCGCGAACACGAATGGTGATGATGATGATGATCCTAGTTAATCTGGCGCACACCCACAAAGGGGCATCGGCCAAGAACCCGGCGATGAACCCGGCGGTAGGATCTTCTTCACCTTTCTCGCGGGTCCTCTTCTTCTTCTTCCATTTTATTCCAGCACTATAGCACAACGTATGACTACGATGTCTAAAATTACTTTTACTTCATGGTATTTTATGTCATCTATTTAAAGAGCCGCAAATAAGTGTATACAAACTAGATATGCAGGCCAAAAGCTACGCGTGTTATTATAAAATCTTCACGCCATTTCATTAACGCCTCAAAAGACAAGCGGAAGGCCATGTAAGCTATGTTCTTTGTTATTATTAATATTTTAAAAGCCTTTGTCTTCGCAAGTGGTATTATATAGTCGGCTTTGTTGATTCTGCACACTTAAAACATACGGCAGAGATCTATGTGTATATTTACAAAACACAAAGGGTAGTATAAAAGCGCTGCAAAAAATGGCAACATAAAATTAAAAAAAAAAATCTAAAGGAATTGCGCAACAAGGTATGCGCAACCCTTTTTTCCGGGAGGCACTTAAAACGGCTGTTCCTGCAATGCATATCAGAAATGAAGATTCGGTTGAACCGGACCTTCAGTGCAGGTACATTTAATCGAATAACAACATTTTGATAACAAGAAAAAAAAACACGCACACACACAGAATAGTTGAACGATCATTAAAAATTAAATAGAAAAACTCTTTTATTCCTTTCATATTTTATATACAGCGACTCCCACGAGCACAGGCGAGTGGTCGAAGCACAGCTTGTGCGGATGCAGCAAGATTTGCACAAGCGCTACTTGTGCACAGCCTGTGTGATGCGCAAGCACTATTTGTGTGAATGCTCACAGCCCTTTGCGACATTTTCTCTCGGATCGAAGGACCGACACATCACCTGGCGCGCAAATAACTTACGGTGCAACAACAATTTTACGACTGGTCCCATATACTCTGGTCCGATATATTTGTAGTGCTTTCATATAAGTGAAATATTTTGATTGTTTTTTGCCACTTCCTCACGCTTTTTAGCACGCAAACCATGCACATGAGCATGCTTTTAAGTAGATGTATATGCGACCCCTTCCACGGATTTTCATGCTACTGTAACCCTGTGATCATTTAAGGCACTTCAGTTTTCATATGGTGCAGAACCTGTTAATGAGGGGCACTCGCAGCCAGATATCTATTTCGCGGGAGGGGTACGACGCTTTTCTGTATGTTCGTGTGTTGTATAGAGAACACTGTATACGGCCTGCGCATATCAGTGTGTAGAGATACCAGGGAGTTTTCGAATAGGGGCCCAAAAGCCCTTTTCGTATGGATCCTTATATAGGCTTAAGCAGGAGCAATGAGTTTTGTATAGGGTTTGCGGCGCTTTCGACACTCCCCTATTACTCTAGTCTTGGCCGAGAACCGTCACTTCAGTGGGTGCCGCCACGTTTGCCTTAATCCAAAACTTTTGGGGCAGGTTTTGGGGCTCCCGCCAAATTCAAGAAACAGCGTGCCCAACCCAAACGCAGTTCGGGTTTCGCGCATGCGCAGTGGACTTGAAGCTATTTCTTTGGGGCCCCAATTCGAAAACTCTCTATGAACCCCAAAAGATACATCTTCCTGTGCGCGCTTCGGCCACGAAGACGTGCAACCGATGTTCAGGAATGGCCACACGCGCCGTTTATGTTAATACGTAGACTACAACTTGGACTTGAGCTTGTAGGTGGGTGCCGCGACCACGTTGTCGTCTATCAGTTTCTGCACCTCGGCGTCCCCAATTCCGAGCACTTCCTGGAGGATCTGCCTGGTGTGCTCGCCGATCAGCGGCTCCTCCATGTCCGGCTCGGCTGGCGTCCTCAGCAGCAGCGGCGCCGGACGGGGAACCGGCGGCCCGTCCTTGCATTCGATGAAGGCGCCCCGGTGCGCGTTGTGCTGGTGCTCGCTGACTTTGTCGTAGGTCCAACACGGGCACCGCGCAGCCAGTCCGTCAGGTCGAACACGGCAGCACCACTCGGCTTGCGTCTTCCGCTTGAACGCGTCGGCGAACACCTGCCTTGCACTTGTCCCACTCGGAGAACTGTGGCACTTCCTCCGGATCCAGACCCAGGCCTGCGTCGCAGCAGACGCAACCGTTTCAAACCGTTACAGACGCACAGACCTTCTATACTGAACCTACATATATGTTACCTTATTTTTAACACATGCTGCGTGCCTCCACGATCCCTATCAACCAGCTCTATGGTATACTCCCCATAAATATATACGTGTTATGGACATATATGATTGCGCAGTGGCGTCCTCCATTACTCGGGAGCGAAGATTCACCACCACCCACTTCCCCTTACTGTTCAAGTCCCAAAGAGAACAAACTCTGTAAAGAATGTAAATATAAAAATGAAGCGATGAAGTACTTCTCACAACGGGCCTCACTTAGTACCCAGGCCTTCCTGAGCTAAAGCTGGGAAATTTTATATTGGAAAGCTGAGAAGCTTCGAGTAGGAATTAAACAAGGGACAGAAAAACTTTCAACTTAACTTAATTTATTGGATCTACAAGGGTGATGAAATATGGGTATACAAATATATAGCTATTATTGTAGCCAGTTATGGCCTAAATACAAAAGAAAGAAAACTGAAGTAGCAACAGAACGCAAAAAGAATCGTAGTTGTGGCCCACTTGCCTTCCACGAGGATCTTGTAGAAGTGCGGCTCTAGTGCCCCGACCGCCATGTACTTGCCGTCCTTGGTCTCGTACACGTTGTAGAAGTGCGCGCCGCCGTCCAGGATGTTTCCTCCGCGCTCGTCGATCCAGATGGGCAGCGCCATCTTGGAGCTGCGCGTCCTCCACAGGAAGGTGCTCACGTACGCGCAGCCCTCAGTCTGTGCGTGCGCGCAAGACTGTGCGTCAGCATCCTACCACATCACACGCTTTTGAGAAGGAGCATGCACTTCAATGATGACGATGTACGTAATGTATTAGAGCACGGGGACTGCAGTGACAACCAATGAGAGTCCGTATAAACAGTGATAATAATGAAGTCTTATTGACACATTGAATTGGTGATACGATCCTGGCTGTAAAGGGGCTTCAATCAATCTTTGTGGTTGCGTAAAAGTATATGGGGTACCAATATTATTAACAGACAGTTTTCAGTTGGGCGTCTGCATCAGACACAGACATTCCACTAAAACTGCCTGACGACAAGAGTCGTGCGTGGGAATAAAGACATCGTGAATCTGTGTGGTGATATAACAAAATCCCGCAAACGTTTCAGCAGATGAATGCGTTGGGATAGTTGGCTCACGCGTTCACGAAATATTTTTGCCGCAAACTGATAACCACGGAAAGAAGGACAGGATAAGACTCCAGTCCTGTATCATTCCACCTTATTTAATGTCTTATAGTTTTTCTTGCGATTACCAGTTAACGCTACAAACATTTAGTTAAGCCTAAACGTTTGAACAAGAGCCTAACAATGGGCCTTTGATTGAGCACAATGCGTCGAAGGCAAGGATCCTTCCACGAAAATTCAAGAGGGGGCCCGGACACCCTAGCCTGGCGATGAACAGTATATGCCCCTCCTTCCTCTCCAACACGCACCACAGTCTGAAGTGAGCGCGCTCTTCCGGACCGGCCGTGCACATACATGGAAGGGCACTAATTTGCCCCATAACAGCACCCTTGTCATAAGACTCTTCTTCAATAAAGGGAGAGACCAACGCACTTTCAGGAGGGTGCTCTTAACTTGAGGGGCGCCTTAGCCACGAATTACGAGTATACAGATGCATCACTGGCCATGCTCGCGTCGATGACCTGTCCCTTGCCGGAGCGCTCCCGTTCGAGAAGCGCCATGCAGATGCCCAGCGCGCACAGCAGGCCGCCGCCGGCGAAGTCCGCCATCAAGTTCACTGGCGGCTGCGGCTTCTGGCCGTACGCGCCCAACATGGACAGAACGCCTGCAGTGCGCAAAAATGCACACAGCCATGATTGGCCATAAGCGCGCATATCGCGTATTTATCAGCGCTATTGCAAATGAGCAAAATGCGCGATTTGTGAACCGATTTTTATTACGATTGCGAACTGTATAGCTTGTACCGAAAACCATTTCAAGGCAGTGCCTTGATAAAGACGCATCATTCACTTAATTTTTTTTTGGTTTTGATCGAACATTATAGACATGCATGCACATACGCTCTGATCTGGGTTACAGGTGGTGATGGCGAAGTTCATGGGCCTTTGTTTATTATATTGTTACATACGACATTGGGAACGAGAAAGCATCAGACAGATGATGAAGACGACGAATGCGATCGCGCTGTTGTGGTCGCCTTGGCGGGAGCGGGCCCCTAGTTTGCTATGGTGGAAAAATCCAAACGTCGGCCGCTGCGGAGCTCCGTTATATCGAGTTGTACCCAACAACTTCATCAAATGTCACGGGGATAAGAGTACGAAAAAAAAAAATATACTTACAAAATATACAGGAAGAATCAGAGGCAGCTGCAGCCAAGATGGCAGAACAACGCGATCGCACTCGTCTTAATCGTATGTCTGATGCTTTCTCGTTCCCGATGTCGTGTAACAATATAATAGTAGTACTTTCAAAAACATATTGCGACAATTTTTTAACCTTCTCAAGTGCACAAATAAGGTACATTTCTTGCTTCACTTTTCTCGTAATGAAAGTGTTCAACACATATGTCGCCAGTCATATTACGGCGTAATTTTACGTCAAATACCTATGATGAAGTTATATATAGCTTTAACCACAGTATCCTTTGATAACAACTATATCGGGTAGTTCTACTGTACAAGTCTTCCAGGATTTCATCGTCATGTTTGTCTACGATATGGCGTACGGGGACACATATGAGACTGCAAGGAGCACTGACCGGACATTGCGACATAGTTGATGTCGTGGCCGGCCATGGCAGAGAAGGGCCCCGTCTGGCCGAACCCCGTGAGGCGGGCGTACACCAGCCGCGGGTTTGACTTTAGGAGCACGTCGGGCCCGACACCCAGACGCTCCATCACTCCTGGGAAGAAAAAGACACACGCACGTGGTGGTTTGGCACGGATTTCGCAATTCACGCAAAGAACTCAACACGAGCCCTTCTTTACTGTCACGCGCTAGTGAACCCAAGTGTGACCATGCTGCTGTCAACAAGTACACCAATTAGCCCGCGTGTCAGTTGCGTACAAGTCTCATCTCTCTTTCCTGTGCACAGAAGTGAAAAGATGCTAGCACCTATTGCCATTACACCCTGTCGTGCTGTTGAGGTGCCCTCCTATGAGCCAATTACGGCGCGGCACTCATTGTCGGGCTCAGTGTGCGCACGAGGCAGAGGAGGGGGCTGCAGCGAGACCTCCCCCACATTAATGGAGAATCCTGCGCACGTCTACGCCACTCTGAATTCACCAGTGCTTGCAACCTAACAGGCACACAATATCGGTTTAGCAATGAGCCATATATGCTTGCGAGGCTGCAAGTAGTTGCACCTAAAGTCCCGCGTGTCTGATGTTCTATCTTTTCATTACATAAACGTCAGCGTGGATTGCAATGTCAACGCATACGTCCTGCCTCACGCAAATGCTTTGTAACACATGTGACAGCTTTTGTTGCACATGGTATGTCTGGCCTGCTCACTTCGGGAACGTGGCACTGCTCGGAATTGACTGCTGTGGATTTATTGATGGCGTTCACCGACCTACGGTGTTTTCCACACGTCAGAAGTATCGAAGTTACTTGTTCGTGTTTAAGTAACACAAACAGTAATTGGTCATCGACATTAAAAGTGAACAAGATAGCATTACTGGAGAAACATCCTCAGATGATGATGACATTTCATGTATGTAAATCTGCGTTGTCCATTAGCGTTGCATTGCTTCTTGAGAAAGGTAAAGTGCTCGGGAAGGTCTTCTAATTTTTGCAGACTCGCAAATCAATGCTGTATATATATATGACGCATGCTACAAAAATAATTGAGTCATGCCGATAGTTGCAAGATTGCCTGCACGTAGCTAGCACACATATTGCTCAGGAAGCGGATTGAAATGAAGACAAACCCGACAAGATATTCCGATTTCACGCGCTGCTGATGAAGCTCGGTGGCGTAGCCAGGGGTTAGTACACATGGCCCGTGCCCCTTTCGCCGGAATTATTTACAGATCACAAAATGACGTACACTCTACCACTGTCACCTTTCCGTCGGATTCAAGAATGAGCCCCCCCCCCCCCCCCCGCCTCTTCCCTATATTTATAAAAAGCCAGCTAACAAGGAAGTTTCGTGTATCCTCTGTATATAGCAACAAGATTCAGCAGCACAATCTAAACCACAGAATGCTATCATCACACAAATCAAATATATTTAATTTCCGGTAGATCTGGTATATATTATATAGCCTTACCGTCCACCATTGCGCTAATAAACTACGTCATTTGATTCTACTGATTCCGAAGACGCACCAACCAGACTGACAGCAAGTACTACGATCGCAAGCATGCAAGTTTGGCGATTAATATATGTATACCTGGGCGGTAGCCCTCAAGTAGAACGTCAGATTTCTTGGCCATTTTTAGCAGCAAATCGGCCCCTTTCTTCTTCCCCAGGTCGATCATGATAGACCGCTTGCCCCTGCCCAGGCGATCTGCATCCAACTGCGGTTCTGGCTGAAAGTAACAAGAAAAAGAAAACAGATCGTACAACAAGTGTGCAATGATCGAGCTCAGCAGCAAATCTTACCCTGTCAATTCGAATCACGGAAGCTCCGAAGTCTCGTAGCAACATGCCGCAGAAAGGGGCCGGAGCCAGGCCAGCCATCTCGAGGACACGGATTCCTTTGAGAGCCATTCGCCGACTTTCCTTGACGGTTTGAAAAATACGTCGAGTCGGTACGCGTAGCTTGATAGATTTTGCCGAGTGAAACCACTCGAGTAAGTACTTACGATTGCGTCGTTACTAAGCCTTTCCACACAGCTAGGTTTTGAAAGCGCGGATCGTTGATTAGCGTACTTGCAGGGCGATTTGTTCCCGAGTTTTGCGCGTTCCTTATCAAACACAGCGGCTGTTTCGTTTCCTCGTCTTCAATTTCGGCTGCTTCGCTTTCGTTCCGGTTTACCTCACAATATTTGCTCCGCACAAAAATAACAATATTGCATATACTTACGACCACTCAAAATAATGAACAAGTTTCAAATTAAGGTAACTTTTTATATTTTATAAAATAAAAACATAGTGTTTAACTTCTATTTCAGTATTCTAACTGTACTGACTTTTGTTGCGGGGCTGCATTCTAAAACATGGCGGCGTACTCAGACGATCCGGAGTCGCTCCAGACGTTTCGGCATATTTACAGCTGCGACTTGGACACAAATTTTAAAATTAAAATGTGAGTACAATTGTATGACTGCTTTTACCCGCTCTTCGATCGTAAACGGGTTTTTAGTCGCGTAGATTTCAGCACAGACAGGGAAAAAGGATCGAGTGGTGTTTGCGATGCCAGCTGCTATCAGCTGTTCGTTGGGCTACTTTCATTTAGCGTTTAAAAGCTGTCCAGTTTCATTTTGTCCTGTGTTTACGTCACCCAAGTGTCAGTAGTTCGGGCAGTACTTTTCGATTGGGGCGCAAACTTGAGGCTTGTTAAATAGCGTCGTGCTCGAACAATCATCTTGCGAGACCAATGACAAGCCTTTCACAACACCTGCGCTTCGCTTTTCTCCTTTGTGTATTGCGGTAGCAGCTGCACACCCATGACGATCGTGTCGCCTGTCAGCGAGCTCGGGCCACTTGTTGCGACTCTATGCCGCCGGTCTATTTGTAGAAGTTGCGCTCACGTATTCGTGAATATTTTTCGAACGGATGCTCACGAAACGACAGTTTGGAGCAGTTATGCTGAACGATGTATTTTTCTCGCTCAGTGTACTTGCACCAATGAGTGAAAAGATGGTGCGCTGATATCCGAACGCGCAGGAGGGTCTGGCGCAAAGGTCAGTCTTGACGTCTTAACGATAAAGGAGTACCGAAACATCCGTCGTTTTAAGCACCACCTGCGCAAGTTGCTAGTCATGAGGTGGGCATTTGTTGATCGCTCTCTCCCCTCCTATGTTTATCCTTTGCAGGGAGGAAGGCGATTCGATAAAAAATAGTCAGCGTAGCAAGTACACGTGCCGCTCCCGAGTGGCGTTAGCGCTTTCGAGTCGCTGCGCGTACGTTAATCACAAAAGCCTGCAATGTGAATGAGTTGCATTTGATTGAGAAACAGGCGCACCGACATACCAATTTGTTAATTTCGGCATGGTTGCTATGCACGGCACGGAATGCGCGTATTCTTCTTTTTCTATTTATTTAATTGCTTGGTGCTCTTCTTGAAGCGCTATTGTTGAAAAGTTTCAAAGCTAAAAATAAACTTCTGCCTTTCTAGTGCACCAGACCTGCGAAATTGAACGTTATTTAATTTTATTTTCGTTTTGTTAGACACAGCAGTTTTTTGTAGCTCGTGGCAACATTTTGTTGCAGATTGACAGTTCAAGAAATAGATAATCACATAGTGTGTTGAATGTAGAACACTTTAAAATTTGATGAGGCTCTTTCTGCATCTCTTAAACAATGCACTGGGATACATACAAAGGCTAGGTTAATTAAAGGAGTCGCGATGTTCTAAGTGACAAAAAAAAAGAACAAGTTTGACAGGCATTACTTACCGCACATGTGTATACCAATGCATTTACTGGCATCGTTACTATTGTGTCTAAAGCTGAAGAGAGAAGGTATATAAATGCCATCAATCATGTACGTGATTTTTAGGTTCCTTGTTGAACTTGTCACATATATAAATAGATCATCTTTGGCATATTCACTGTACAAGAAAACCTTTATACGATTTTGCTTTATTCTCTACAAGCGGCTTAGCTTTGTGTTATTTGTTGTGCAAAGTGATTTGCTAATTATAGTGGCATTGAGAGGAAGGTGCAGCTCTAGTGTGCATACCTATGTATTTCAGGAGTAACATGCGGCTGTCCCTCTCTGCCCGACAGGGATCTGGTGTCCTTGTTGTGCGGTGGGCTTACCTACAATCTCAGTTTTTTACTTACTGGATTGTTTCCTCATAGGCCAGTAGCATTATTTTGACATACAAATATTTTGTTTATGAAAGGAGGAAGAGAAGCCAAGTGGCCTGTGAGCCTTGCATTTACAATAATGCGTGTGATTTAGTAGCTCGAAAAAAAAAAAAAGAAACATTCGGCGGTTCATTGAATAAGGTGGCCTCTCGATAGAATGGCTGCAAGATGGACTGTTGTTTTTACTGTATTACTGCCACTGTTGATAGATTGTGAGGGGCTGGAAGAAAGCTCTCCCTCTAGGCAAATAATAGATGGCTGCTTCAATGCTGTGGCTGCCAACACTCATGTATAGTTTTAACAGTTGCCTTCTAATGCTTCAGCACTGTGTGCTGAGCAGTTTTTAGGGAGGATCAGTAAAACGTTTGGATGCCATACTTGAAGGAAAAAAGTGAAAATTTTGAAAGGATCAATTTTTTTTTTTGACACAAAATTAATGAGAACAAATGGACAGTGATGCCAAATAAATGTCCTTTTTTCGACATTATTGTGTGTTAGTTTTCGTTAATATGAATGCCTTACTTGCATCATACTTGTATCAAGTGGTGACCATTCAGTTGAATGGTGACTTGAACATTGCATAAATATTTTGTATTGCAAAGTGACACTTCTGAGTTTTTCTAGAGGGGCTCATTCAGAAATTTTGGGTTGTTTGTGTGGTGCTTGCTTATACCTTCATTCTTTTCCTGTCTCCCTCAGAGGTACGCTTGAAGGCACAAGAGAAAAGCCCAGCCACCAAGCCCTCCTGAATGACCCTTTGCTGAGGCACTCGAGCCTCTACGATGAGAACCGGTCAGATCTTGTTGTCTCCTGTCAGGTCTTCTCTGGTGGAAAACCACTGGCCCTACCTGTACAAACTTCGTACAAGCCCTTCACAACACGCTGGAAGTAAGTGCTTCAGTGGAAGCATGTCATTGCCATCATTGTTGCCACCAAATAGAGCCAAATTTCACTCTTGGACTCCTTCTAGTACTATATCATTACCTGTGTTCTGGTTAAAGTTGACCGTGTGGAAGCTGTAGGAAATATTTACTGGAATATCCAGTGCTGGATGATTATTATCTTTGAATGGAGATGTGTTGTTTTTCAACTCTGCGACACGTGAAATGACTTTCCTGATTCGTATGGTGTAAAGACTATCGCATCGCGCATATTTGCGCAGCACACATAAGGATTGTCTTTCTCTGATTCTACTGGTTTTTATTATCAGCTCTGCTAAGCGGCCAACTCCAGTGATAAGAGCAGCATGCTATCAGACAATGGAAATTGAAAAGAATCATTACAGAATAAGCTTAAGTCAATGAAGCGTTGGCATTGCACTGGCATTCATCTTTCAGTAGTGAGAGCACTCACAAAGTCTTATCAGGTACGTTTACTGCAATTACATTGTAGCTTGCTCACTGGGACATGGCATCATGTGGGTTCTGGCAAATAGTCTAGTTGGTGAAATGTGGCCTCATAGAAGGGGCACAGCTGAAAAGAAATGTCAAATCAAGAATGGAAAAAAGCCTGTCTTGGCATGGGCAACATAGTTTGAGCAGCACAGTGGCACAATAAATTCATTTCTGCGGTGTTCACATATTATTTCCTTTATTTTTTGTAGACCTATTTAAGAAAATTGATGCTAATACACATAGGTCGGCACATTCAGAGACTACTCATTCATACTCACTCACCATAATTTTTTCAGCCTTCACCCTCACTCACGTTCATACTCACGTCTACTCCCACTCATAGGCCCTCACTCACGTTCATACTCAAGCCTACTCGCACTCATGAGTACTCACTAATGTTCATACTCACTCCTTCTCACACTCAAAGTACTTACTCACGTTCATACTCACGCCTACTCACACTCACTCAAGTTCATGCTCACTCCTTCTCATACTCGAAGTACTCACTCACGTTCATACTCACTCCTTGTCACACTCAGAGTACTCACTCACGTTCATACTCACACTCATGAGTACTCACTCACGTTTAAACTCACTTCGACTCACACTGAAAGTACTCATTCACGTTCATACCGACTTTTACTCATACTCATGAGTACTCACTCATGTTCAAACTTACGCCAGCTCACACTCTAGGCCCTCACTCACGTTCATACTCACAACTACTCACATTGATGAGTACTCAATCATTTCATACTCACGACTACTCACACTTGTGAGTACTCACTCACGTTCACACTCACGCCAGCTAGCACTCATAGGCCCTCATAGGCTAGCACTCACGTTCATACTCACGACTACTCACATTGATGAGTACTCACTCACGTTCATACTCACGCCTACTCACAGTCACTCACGTTCATACTCACGCCTACTCACACTCATTGTTCATGGCTCACGTTCATACTCACGACTACTCACACTTAGAGAAACACGGACTGCTGGGCGAGTTGGTAGTTCATATTAACTGAGGTGCGCGAAAAATTGAAGTACAAAAGGAAAACACCTCGAGATAGCGCGCCGTGTCCAGGTGTCTTCTTGTACTTCAATTTTTCGTGCACCTCAATTAAGACTCATAGTTACTCACTCACCTTCATACTCGCACCTGCTCAAGATCATAAACCCTCACTCACCTCCACACTCACATAAGAATTCACCTTCATACTTACGCCTACCCATACTCAGGCACCACTGTTGCGAAGCGCACCTCCGACGACGTTACGAAGGGCGCTACGAATCTCACCGCTGCAAGCACTGTTTCGAAAGCACAAAAAAAGAAGTTAACTTCTTTGGCGCAAACAATACGGAAAAAAGGAAACCAGAAGGCGAGGAAAGAAACAGATTGAAACACGGACAAGGGCTCACTTTCACGCATGAGCTGCCCCAGGAAAATGTCTTACAAGCTCTTGACCTTAGTCTAGAGGTATGTTACCGGCATGTGTGTTGGGCTTACAGTCCCCGTGTACAGAAAGAGCTGTTACATTTTAAGTCGGCCCACTCGAAAGTGGTTAAAAGAGGAATAGTCTCAACCTGCATAGATTCAGCTCTCAGAAAGTCGTGCGCTCATAAAATGCAGGAGAGTTTTGAAAATCAGGTACGCCGTATTTTGGCTGCAGGTTACCCTATGACGCTCCTTACAGCCGTAGCTGAAGCCCTGCTTCAGAAAAGGAAAACAAGAAAGAAGGCGACATGTGAACGTGATACGTTCAGGCCTGTTGTGATACCTTATTTACATAAGGTCACACATCAACTCAAGAGAGTTGCTAACAGGCATGGGGTCTCCTTGGTATTCTCTGCGCCCAACAAACTCTTGAAGTTGTGCTCCCGCACCTGCGGTAGTAGCAAAACTGGGTGCAAAATAAAACACGGTGTCTGCTTTATTTCTTGCATCACCTGTGTGGTATATGGCATACCTCTGGTATGTGGCAGGATCTACATCGGGCAAACGGGACGTTGCATAAACGAGCGTCTTAGGGAACATGCGCAAAAAATAGTTAACAAGGTAGACAAAGGGGCACATCTTGTTGCTCACTTGCAATCCTGCATTGGATGTTCGCCACGGTTTCATGATACGATGATTCTGGGCAGGAGCAGGAATGAAGATGCAAGACTTGCTTTGGAGGCTTATCATATTAAGAAAAGCGGAGCTGACTGTATCAGTGATACTTCCGTTTCTTTGCATGCCATCGAATATGAATTTTTGCGTACACATCTTGGTTAAGATATCGTGTTCTACAAGTGTAATTTGACAACACGCGTGTACATTCAGGTGTGTGGTGTGATGTGTTAAGGTTTAGGAATTTTTCGTTTTTACGTATACGATACGAAGCTGTGCGTGCGCATGCAATGTATGTGGTTTCGGCATATATATGCGTTGCTGCGTGAAGAATAAAGTAGTTGTTAGTTTGGCGTCAATCTGTTTCTTTCCTCGCCTTCTGGTTTCCTTTTTTCCGTATTGTTTGCGCCAAAGAAGTTAACTTCTTTTTTTGTGCTATGTACCAACTAGACCCAACGCAAGTTTTACTGTTTCGAAAGACGGCGACGCCAACACGGTCCCGAAGGCGCCACTGCTTCGAATCCCGCCGGGAAGGTCACCAGCCGTTCGGTAGCGTAGGTTTCTCAGCTCCCGAGTGGGAGCTGAGAAACCTACGCTACCGTCGTCTCATCAGACGAGCGGATGAGACGACGGTGAAATAAACAAGGTTTATGTACAGCATATATATAGAGGCGTTACAAATACGGCACTGGGGCCGACAGCTTAGAGACCCCAAAAGCCGAGCTCTCCTCTCTAACACATAGGTTGGCTCTCAAATGGGTCTGCTAACACATAGCTCAACTCTCTATCACATAGCTCTCTTCTCTGACACACAGCTCAACTCTCTATCACATAGCTCTCTTCTGTGACACACATGTCTGCTCTCCAACACGTCTGCTGCTCACATAGGACTGCTCCTAACACACAGCTCAACTGCGACACGCATCTCTGCTCTCCAACAAATCTGCTAACACATAGCTCAACTGCGACACACATGTCTGCTCTCCATAGGACTGCTGTGACACACGTCTGCTCTCACATAGGTCAACTGCGACACACATGTCTGCTCTCACATAGGTCAACTGCGACACACATGTCTGCTCTCACATAGTACTCATGAGTGCGAGTAGGCGTGAGTGAGGGCCTATGAGTGGGAGTAGACGTGAGTATGAACGTGAGTGAGGGTGAAGGCTGAAAAAATTATGGTGAGTGAGTATGAGTGAGTAGTCTCTCAATGTGCCGACCTACTCACCCACGTACTTTTACATTCACATACTCATCATCATCACAGCAGGACAAAGGCCTCTCCCCTGTTCCGCCAGTCAACTCGGTCCTTTGCTTGCTGTTGCCACTTCATACCCGCAAACTTCCTAATCTCATCTGCCCACCAAACTTTTTCTCCCCTTTTCCCGCTTTCCTTCTCTTGGAATCTACAAAATAACCGGCAGAAAACGAAAGTAATGAGCAACAACCTCGAAAGAAAACAGCGCTACGAAATAGGTGGCAGTGCACTTGAAGTTGGAAAAGGTATACACGTCTACTTAGGCCAGGTAGTACCTGTGGAGCCGAGCCACGAGACTGAAGTAACTAGAAGAATAAGAGTTGGGTGGAGAAGATTCGCAAGCATTCTCAGCTCATGGCTGGTAGATTGTCACTATCTCCTCAAGACGAAGGTATATAACAGCTGCATCTTGCCGGTACTTACCTACTGAGCAGAAACCTGGAGGCTTACAAAAAGGGTTCAGCTTAAATTGAGGGCGACGCAGAAAGCGATGGAAAGGAAAATAGTAGTTGTAACCTTAAGAGTCAAGAAGAGAGCAGAGAGGATCAGGGAACAAACCGGGGTTAAGGATATCATAGTTGAAATCAAGAAGAAGAAATGGACATGGGCCGGGCATGTAGCGCGTAGGCAGGATAACAACTGGTCATTAAGCATAACTGACCGGATTTCCAGAGAAAGCAAACTGGTTAGGGGGAGACAGTAAGTTAGGTGGGCAGATGAGATTAGGAAGTTCGCGGGTACATAATGGCAGCAGCAAGCACAGGACCGAGTTGAGTGGCGGAATATGGGAGAGGCCTTTGTCCTGCCGTGGACGCTGTCAGGCTGATGATGAATATTAACATTGAGGTTGCATTACGTGTACTCAGGTTACTCAAGAAACAATCGAGCTTAACAATTGTCGCTTTCTTTTAGGGTCGGTAGGCTCCACAAACAGGCAATGACTCAGCGCAATTACGACGCACCTGCACATTCATTTGTGTGCCATGACGCGTAGGAGACGCTGAGACATCGTTTAGAATCTCAGTAATGTGTTTCAAGCACTCAAAACGTGCTTTCGTAGGCTACGACGCACGCGCGCGAAATAGAGACGCTCATGACAGCTTCAGTATACTACACGGCCGCCGCTATGATTACCCGCCAGAACCCAAGACGTTGCCATGCCATCCGGCTCGGCCGCTTCGTTCGTTCCAGTGCCCCTAGCCCCTTCTGACTGCACTAGCGGGACAGGCGGGCACCGGGGCCTCGCCATCTTGTCGGCGCCACCTGGCCACTGGCAGGTGTTCTGTGGCCCGGCGCGACCGTTGAGATGGCGCCTCCCCTCTCTGCCTCGCCTTCAGATGGAATGCGTTGCGTACGGCAGTTTTGCATTCGAGAAATTGTGTGCATCTTCGGAGATGCTTTCCTTCCTCTGTGGGTCGCGCTCACGCGGAGACTTCGTTGGCTCCGTGCCCGCACTGACGATTGCAGGGGGCCTTATTTATGAATCTGCGGACACGGTTAAGGTTTATTGGCAGTGTGCGTATGCAGGGTTATCGCGGACAGCCGAATGAAATGGTAATTAACGAGTTGCGTTATGTGTGTTTTTGTACTAGCCTGCGTTATGTAAATGATAGAATAAATTATCAAGGATGATTGGGCGCTTATTGCACATTGTGTCTGCACTGTTGAAGGCATAATAAGCCGCTGAAAAGTGAAACGAGGGTAGAAATTGAAACGGCGATGCGAACAGGGTCCGATTACGCTCTCGCATACTATACTATTGACGGCGAAGCGTAACCGTCCTCCAAGCTTTCCTTTTTTTCTTAATGGGGCACTGAGAAGGCAAAGTTTGCACACAGCTACACGCTTGAGTGATCATAAGGTTTTCATGACTTAAAGTTTTCGTTCAAGGCAACCTTCACTTGAGGGACAACGCTGAGATAGAAACTGCAAAATCGCTGCGCACAATGTGCGTAGCGCACACAATATGCTTTCTCTCGTGGGCCATTTCTGTGCTTTTTTTTTTGTCGCTTGCGCAGTACATTTCTTTTTGCTGAACCGGCTCGCGTGACGATTTTCGGTAAAGGGCTTCTCAAGACCTTGTTTTGCATGTATAATCAGCGCGTTGCGTAGACTGAAGCGCAAAAGGTAAGTGCAGCAAGAACGGTAGCTATAAGGACAGGAAGTTCAAAGTTCTTCAGCCTAAAAAATTCAAATTACAATAAAATGGACGGCTACCCTCAACTCGAGTTTTGCGCAATCACCTCGCCCCCCCCCCCCCCCCCCGCCCATCTGATGTAGGATGGCTCCCCCAGTTTCCAAACTAACTGAAGGCTTTTATGTACAGGAAGCTTGAATGCCATAGTGCCCGTTATTTCCAACGTATTGAGGACGCCGTTGCGATGGTTACAAATATTTATCACACTTATAGTAACTCACTCATGTTCCTACTCGTTGCTACTCACACTCACAGCAACTCACTCACCTTCGCAGTCAAGTCTACTCACACTCATGAGTACTCACCCACGTTTGTACTTACTCCTACTCACATTCATGAGCTCTCACTCACTCCTAATCACACTCATGAATACTCACTCACGTTCATACTAACGAATACTCACACTCACCAGTACTCACTCATGTTCAAACTCCTACTCACACTCATGAGTACTCACTCACGTTCATACTCTCTCTTTCTCACACTCAGAGTACTCACTCACATTCATACTCACTCCTACTCACACTCACAAGCTCTCACTCATTCCTACTCACACTGATGAATACTCACTCACGTTCATACTTACAGATACTCACACTGATGAGTACTCACTCACGTTCAAATTCACATCTACTCACACTCATGAGTACTCACTCACGTTCATACTCACTCATACTCCCCCTCAAAGTACTCACTCATGTTCATACTCACTCTTACTCACACTCACAATACTCACTCACGTTCATACTCAATTCTACTCACGCTCAGAGTACTCACTCACATTCATACTCACTTATACTCACACTCAGAGTAGTCACTCACGTTCACTACCCCTATTCACACTCAGAATACTCATTCACGTTCATACTCACTCCTACTCACACTCATGAGCACCCACTCACGTTCATACTCACTTCTACTCACACTGAAAGTACTCATTCACGTCCGTACTCACTCTTACTTATACTCATGAGTACTCACGTTCTACTCACTCCTACTCATACTCATCAGTACTCACTCATACTCACACTCGCCATGTTCAAATGAGTATGAATGAGTGTGAGTGTACTCATGAGTGAGTATGCCGAGCTATGCTAATACAGTTAATATTCTTTGTGCAGTCCTGACTTGTGCAAAAATGTTTGATGTATTACTTGTTTTATTTTTTCTCAGCTGGAATGAGTGGCTCAAACTTCCTTTAAAGTTCAGTGACCTCCCACGTAATGCTGTGCTGGCATTGACAGTATGGGATGTGTATGGTCCCCGAAAAAGTATTCCAGTAGGAGGTACCACAGTCACTATATTTGGAAAGTATGGGTAAGTTGATGATTTGATGATTTGCTTCATGTGCAAAATCGCTTAGTTCAGACTGTGCTGTTAGGTTGGTCATTAAGGAGTGTTGAGCTATGTTGACATTGTGCCTGATAAATGTGGAAGAAGCAAGGCCAGTTTCGGTTTTTATATGAAGCTGTTTTGACAGTTCTGGGATCTAGTTATTTTAAACTCTTGCTCACTCAGTTGTCACCAGGCCTGGATATCTGATTTTGAGTGACCATGTCATGCAGTACTCTCACTTTCACAAAGCGCAATATGGGCGGTAGTGAATGGTAGAAGGGCTGATTAGCAAGCTAGTTGGTATATATTTATTGTTGAAATTTGCCAGCTCGAACAAATGAGACACAGAAAAAAGACCAGCACACAAAAAAGTGCACATATTAAATAATATTGATCACCTCAACTTCTTTGTCATATACCCAAGTTTTGAATGTATTAGAGTGTTTGCGCTCCAAATTCCTTGAAGCGCAGTCATTGGGGCTGGACATTGATCATGCAGATTGCTGTATCCAGTGCCAGGACATCCTAGTCACTGAGCCACTCTTGTAAATGCTAAAATTGCCAGATCATATTATGACCCCTTAATTATCTTTCCTGTTGGTGCATTTAATAATGATGCAAATTTGTGCTGAGCAATGATCTTACATGTATGTTCTTGAATAGTTTAATATTGTAATTTATTTTTTTTTGCATCTGCATGAGCTGGAATAGAGTACATTCATGCAGCAAGTGATGTTACCAAAGCGTCCGATTTCTTTACAGAAATTCATTGCTGGAAATAAAAAGGCGTTGAGCTTGCTATCTATTGGGCATTGTTTTCTTAGCATGCAACAACAAAGTCAAGTATTAAAAGTAGTATTTAAAACCATTCCAGATGAGCAATCACCGACTTTCATATGTGCTTTTAGCAGTCCCTTTACACGCTTACCTGTGTCTTGTATCCAAATATTAATCAGTTGCCTAATGTTCTGATTCCATGAGACCTCAAATAGCCCTTATTGTGGAACATGTTAAACTGGCATACACTAGTGTATCCAGAGAAGCAAGACTTTTCAAATTGATTTGGAGATGGCCTAACTAGGACAAGCTGAGCTTATATAAGACTTGAGGTTTAATAGCGTGAAAAAATTCACGGCGGACAGGAAAAGAATGGGACAAGTGCTGAATTCCAATCTAAAATTTTATTAACAAGAAGGCTGTTAATGTACCCGAGTGAACAAAAAAAACAGTGAAAAAAATGGCAGATTTAAAAAACACGAAATATCGACAATCCATGTGCCTGCTGTGCTGACCCTCGCACCTAAAAAAACATAGCTCTCT
The DNA here is from genome assembly GCF_013339725.1 of Rhipicephalus microplus. NCBI lineage: Eukaryota > Metazoa > Arthropoda > Arachnida > Ixodida > Ixodidae > Rhipicephalus > Rhipicephalus microplus. The sequence continues at coordinate 275,223,417 of NC_051165.1, forward strand.
TCCTGACAGAGCAACTGATGGCTTAATTCTTATTCAAGAATTTTGAATAGATAATTACTTTTCTTGCTATCATTTAATCAGTATTAAAACACCTGATACTATGTGTAGCAGGGAGTATAACAGGCTGAATGTGTGACAGGGCAATGCGTCAAGGAATCCATGACCTGCGTCTCTGGCTTGGCTTTGAAGCAGATGGCAGCAGCAAGACACAAACACCAGGCAAGGCTTTTGGTTCTAAAGAACAGATGACAAGGCTGGTCAAGGTAAGAATAATACTTACCACACAATATAGTGTGTGTGCGTCTACAATTAGTACTTGACTGCTTGTGTATTTGTTCGTGCCTTGTTATTTCTTCTGCAACTCAACTGGAAAAGCTTGACTGTTCTTTGTTTCGGCAGGTGTCTAGACAAGACTTAGTTATGCCATGACAAGATTTTTTAGAAGTGATAAGGGCTTCGTGACGTTGTCCACTATCCTCATTGCATTGTACTTATAATAAAAATGGAGGGTAAATGACAATCTCTGTCACAATTAAACTTTTCAGTTTTTTTAGATAGTTAAAAATGCTATCTCTCCTCAAGGTGTTTTGTTTCAAGCCAAGATCTGCTGAGCAAATACCTAGCTTATAAAAGATGAATGAACATTGTAGCATGAAAGTGTGTAGTGTATGATACGTATTCATATTTACTTTTCATTGGTTGCTTCTGTTTAGAGTTGCAGTGATGCTCAACTCTAATGAGCTTGTGAGAAAAAAAAAAGGGGGAGATAGACGGTTTGGCATGTACACTTTGCACATAGGCTAGACGTTCCAGGAACTTGTCGTGTGCGTCTTTCAGCTGAGCAAAAAGCATCGGAATGGCCGCCTGCTCAAGGTCGACTGGCTGGACAGGCTCACCTTTCGTGAGATTGAGGTGGTGAACAGCAAGGAGAAGTCGAGTTCAAACCAGATGTTCCTCATGATTGAGTTCCCCAGAGTTGTGTTCCGTGATCAGGAGTACACGGTCATCTATTTCGAAAAGGTGAGTTTGGTACTTGTGAGTGATATGTTTCATTTCACAGCTCTGTTCATTAGCTTGTGCAGAAAGGGCCATTCTTGTGACAGATTATAGAGGTTTTCTTACTTTTAAGGCTATTGTATTCCTGACCTGATAAGCTGTCTGATCTAGATCAACAGCGCGGCCAGAATTTTTTTATAGTAGTGTACGTGAACAGTGGTCAAACTGTGGATACAAAGTAAAGTTGCATAGTAAATGCACTGTACACACGAGAGGAGAGTAATGTTAGGGTGGGAGCATCCATCCTGGATCTTCCTCGCATACGCAGGGCCATGTGTATTATTACCATTGCTATCAGTAGTTTGTTTTTATGCTATTCTATGGTTACCTGTCTCACTTCACTTGTCTCAGAATATGCCAACTTCTGTGACTAGAAAAATAATTTAGAATCAGGGACTTCATCTGCCATGCTTTGCTCTCCTGCATCTAGGATGGAGATGACCCATGCCAAGCCAGCCTACCAGCAGAAATCGTAGCTGTGCCAGATCCAGATGTCTCTCTTGTAAGACATTTCTCGACATTTTCTTTCCATTTTCGGCCATATTACAGTGCTGCCTTCAACTACTAATAAGTTGTTGATACATGTGTTGTGGAAGTTTAATTTGTTCTGCTAAGTAAAGGAAAAATGCAGTTTGCTTCATAAAACCTAATGTAAGGCAGAGCGATGCAATTTCAGTTTAGTGGGAGACATGCCTAAAACGAGGTGTGTGAATGGGTGTGTCTTATCCAGACTTGTATCAGTTACAGAAAATGAGTAATCGATCACAACTACTTCTGCAACTTTCTTTAGCATGTGATTTATTACTATGGTCAATTGCAACCCCAGAAAAGTAACTGATAAATTACTGCAATGTGATAAATTATCTTTGCTTTACTTGTCTTAAATGTATTGCTGTAACACAAAAACTTAAGTTTTTGTGTTAAACTTAAACTTTGTGTTTTGTGTAAAACTTAAACTAGAATTAACTACTGTTGCTTCCATGATACGAGGTTGAAGGCTTGCGTGAAGGCTCAAATGCTCAATTTGGCTTCTGCGATGCAGTGTTACGCATTGTTAGATTTGAACAGCAGTTGTTTTTTGAAGTTGTCGTCGCTGATTCTTTCACATTTTCTTGCCAAGAGGTCAGCTGCTACATTGAACACCCACATTCTCAATGTGTTGGAGGGAAGGGCAATATTATATAACTTAGGAACATATTGCGCAGCCACTTATAGTTGCTCAGTGCTTTGATGCTAGTGACGTCGCTACGGTGGATCAGTGGTTGAAGTGCCCGGCTACTGACCAGAAGGTTGTGGGGTCAATCCTGGCCGCGACGGTCACATTTCGCTGGAGGTGATATGGTTGAGGCGCGTGTGCTGTGCGATGTCGGTGCGTGTTAAAAGAACACCAGATGGTCAAAATTGCACGAGCCTTTCACTATGGCATCTCTGAATATCATATTGTGGACTTGAGACATTAAATCCCAGATATTATAATTTGATGCTAGTGACCATGTACTCTATGAAGTGCTACACTTCGCTGCTGCTGGTGCTCGGGTAAGGGGTTCTAGGTAAGGCAAAAGAAAAAGGCACAAAATAGGCTCTATAAGAACACCCTGTCTGACAGAACAAAGGGGTCCCTACAGAGAAATTGCATATTTTTTGGCCAAGGACTGCCATAAATGAGTGGTTACCGCTTGAGTGTGGAAAACATGTAATTGATTACCAGTATTCAATTAGAAGAAACTGTAACTGAATTACCTGAAACGTTTCAGTTTTGAAAAAGTAATCATGTTACAAAATATAAAAAACATTATCGATTACAAGCAATCAATTACTTGTAACGCATTTCCACGTAGAACTGTACATTAAAGAGATCATGAACATGTTGGACCCTGTGGCAATGAAGGAGCAAGACCTTGTGCAAGCAAGAGGGATTCGAAGTCAAACTCTCCCTCTGTGCCATTGCCTGCCTACTTCGCTCGCTGCTATGCTATTTTTTTCGTTCTGATGTTTTGTGCTTGCATTAGTCCACGTGTCAGCTGGCGTGAGCATCCTTGGATATGCAGCAGGAGCTGCGGAGGTTCACGAAGTTGTCATGTACTGTTGCTGGTTACTCTGTCAGGTTACTGCTTGCGTTCTTGTTTGTGACAGCAGCATATACGCAAGGACAGCAGGCTGAGCATTTATGCAAGGACAGAAGACACAGATGCTTACATAGTTAAGCTTAGGTGCAAGTTTCATTTAACCTATTTCTATAATATTGTAGATGGAGCCCTTTTATGCAGTGACCCTTTATTGCTCACTGTGCAGCTATGGAACCTAAATATTTGTTGGTTATTCTTGAGGTGTAGCAGTATGTTGAAGTTTCACATGTTGCTGCATTCTTCATATTTTGTTTACGTTATTTATTGCAGCTCAGTATGTTTAGCTTGTACAGTGCTTTGCTCTTGGTGGCCATTTACAATGAAACAAATATCTTTAGAGGAATAGTGACAATGTTGAGAACACCAGGAGAACTGGGGAGTGGATTCCGTCAGAATGTCTAAACTTTGGGTGGAGATATTGAACTATTAAACCTGGTGACCCCTTGTGTTTGTGAAGAGTGATTCCAGAAAAAAAAAAAGCTATCTCGTTTCATGAGTATCGCGAAATCTGCAAAAGACATCTAAAAGCAGCTTTAACTAATAAAAGTATTTCAGCCATTTATCCCTCTTCATTAGCACCATTGAAGTATGTTGTTTCCACTAAGAACTAGTGCATTGAGTGAGGAAGCTGCAAGCATGTATCATGAATTCACTGTCTCAAGGAAAAAGCTACTTGACAAAAAGGATTTTGGATGAGCAGCTGTAGAAGTATGAAGCCCATGTTTTATATAGGCAGTGAGACCTTCAGAAGAATTCCAGATATGTTTGAAAAGAAAACCAGTCAGTTTTCAGTTAATAAGAAAGTGGTAACAGCTATCACTACATGAGAGGTGCATGTATAGTTAATGGTACTATTCTTTGGTCTGTTACTGATAGTCACGCGATGCCTGTTATCTGTGGCGCTCTGTGAATATAGAATTATGAGCATTCTTTGGTTGTAAACAAGGAGTAACCACTTTCCTTACTACGAAAAGCTGTTAAGGTAGGCACAGATATGTTGCAGGTAATTTGTCACTGGCATCTGTTCAAATTTGATGTTGTTGCTTGTGAGCATTTTTATAACCTTCGCATGCAGCTGCTTGCAGTGGCACTAGCCTGTTCTGTAATAGATTGATGCTGAGACCTTTGGATATAGAGTACTCATTTAATTCCGTTGTCATGTGTGTACAGTTAGTGCAGTGTCCTAAGTATTTGAATGAGGCATGTTCACTCAGCTGGTTGTCCTACTGTGGACGGTTTGTGCAAGCTTCTTTTGAATGTTTTCAGTGCTATGCAAATTCTAGTTTTGCTCATGGTATGGCCATCGATGCGATCTTGTTCAGCTTTCAAGAAACTTTGCACTAATTCTTGCAAAGGATGCAGTTCCTATGCCTAGCATATTTTGTTTACAAAGCAGTAGATGCCTGTTATGTGGCCTTCACAGCTCTCTTGTCCTTGCTGTCATGTTTTACATTGCCCTCTTGTCGTACACGTTGCAAGGTGCAGTGTTTCTGTTAAAGGAGAACTGTCCATGCGCGCAATGTCTGACAGGAGAACCTGGTGGAAAGCAAGCATCACAAGTTGTCACGTAGTCTTCGTTCTGGGCTTACCGACAAGGACCTCAAGCCTAACGCTGCCACACGAGATCAGCTCAATGTGAGTTGGTAGTCTTATCACAAGTTGAGACAGAAACCTTGCAACAATCATGTACATTGTGCCTCTGCCCTAAAGGTAATAATAATAAAGGTCAGATAGCTCAGAACTTTGAAAATATTATGCTTCAACTTATTTTTAAGCCATTTAGTTGAATAAAAATTTTGGGGTAACTATTTAAGGCATTTTGGTAAACTCTCAAAAGTGCATAGTCATCACTGTAAAAGCAGCAAAAAAATTTGTTTTTATTACAGTATGTGTACAAAAAAAAGTATAACTTGGCCGTTTTGTCAATGAAACTTAACACCAGTCTGCATGTAAAAGCGTTGAATCCAGTGATGTTCCTTGTTTGACAACTTCTCGTCACTTCAAACCTCCATCTTCAGCCTGAACTTCTGTTTTGTTTGGGAATGTGCGATGCCGCATCACAAATACGCTAATATTCTTTCGAATACTCGAAGGGCTCGGATATTCTCGCTAGCTAGTTTTTGTTGTTTAGTACCGCTTGTATTTAGCACTTCTGTTTGTCTTGCTTCCCAAGTGGAACATGGCATATCTTCAAAAGTTTGCATTGATTAGGGGAAAATGTGGACACATTTGTTCTTTGTTGTGTAGGTGATAGTGAACTACCCCTCAACCAAGACCCTGACATCGGAGGAGCAAGACTTGGTGTGGAAGTTCCGCTTCTATTTACAAAGCCAGAAGAAGGTGTGTCTCGCTACCACTACTAGCTGCTGCAAAGAAATGCAGTGGAGACAGTTTTAAGTTTTTTCTATGACGCATTATGTTGTAGCTTCAAGAAACGATAGCCTGCTTGTGAGTTCGATTGTATTGCAATTTGCAACACATTATAATGACGGCTGAGATGCTCATGTGGTGATGAATGTTATCCAGATAAACTTATCAGTGACATTGGAGATCTTTACATTTACCCTTTCATCCTATCTTATATACGACAATCCAAGAACACGGACATTCCAAGTGCCACCAATGTGCGTTCTATTTCAGGCTGTGACGCTACGTGTTAGTTTCGTGGAATGCCTGCATACTGCCGAGGTATAATGAATTGCTTTTGGCACAAAGGTGTTTTACCACCTAGATGTAATTGCAACAACAACAAAAAAATCCATAACAATGTACACTACAGTGCTTTTCCATGTCTGAGAAACTATCAAGTTCACAACTGTTCAACTACTACGTGGTATGGTTCACAATCGTTAAAACATACATTGAAGCAAGCACCTAATGTTAAAGGGTCCGTAAAGGTGCATAGCTCTGCCACAAGGCTTTACTGATCTTCAACTGGGTGAAGCAGTGAAAGGGCTGGTGGCGGTTTTTCACTGCTGTGTCGAAGCGCTGTCACAGATGGAGTGACAGTGTAAAAAAATGGTTTCATGTTTAAACAGCCGTCACAAGGGATAGTAGCGCTGCTAGCTCTCTCTGTATACACACACACATGCACGCACACACACGCACACACGCACATGCGCACACACGCGCACACACACACACACACACACACACACTATAGTCGCGTGGTGGAGCCACTCTTGCTGGCCTGACAAGTTTGTGGCGCAGACTGGGCAATCGCAATCTCAATGTGCATGGCCCACTGCTGCTCTTTAAAAGCCAGTGCCAGTGCACAGGTCCCAGAGTGGGGAGCAGACTGGCAGACAGTGTGGCCAGAAGTGTATGTTCACGGTCATTGTGTGCCTTGCTGGGGCCCAGGGATGCTAACATATGAGTTACGCAGCGCACCGATTGTGGTTCCAAGATCTTCACAATTGTTTCTAATGAATGTTTCTTGAGTTCAAGACAGCAACTAGGTTTAATCCTATGACCTGGTGGTCGGAACTGCGACAAGTGTCTTTTACTTTACTTTTGTATGCAAATGAACCCAAGACGGTAAATATTTATGAACACAGATTTTCCTGTTACAGCGCACCTTGTAAGTATATAGATATTGTAGCACTCAAATTTCATTCATTTCTCTGCTTTGCTTTTTAGGTACCCTCAAGAGAACTTAGTCTACCATATTATAATTAAATTAAATCAAGAAACACTGCTGTTTCTGCTTAGCAGTGCTTAATTGTAATCTATTCCAATTTCTTTTGCATTATACCCTTGCAGGCCCTTGCGAAGTTTGTGAAATGCGTCAACTGGCAATCTGGGCCTGAGGCACGGCAGGCTGTGGAGCTCATGCGGACGTGGCAGCCCATGGATGTGGACGATGCACTGGAACTGCTTGGGCCTCAGTTCGCTCACCCTGCCGTGCGGCGCTATGCCGTGGCTCGGCTGCGACAGGCGCACTCTGACGACTTGCTGCTTTACCTACTGCAGCTCGTGCAGGCCTTGAAGTACGAGCGCACAACAAACAGCGACTCGCATCATCTGATGCGAACTTCCGCAGCTGGCACCAGTGCTTTGTCAACGGTTATTGAGCCAGAACCGGGGATTATACCTGGTGAACGAGGAGACAGGTTAGTCTGAGTCGTTCCTGTTCTGAAGTTTTCTGTATCAACAGCAGTGTCACGAACTTGAAGGGACCTTAAATAGAAAAGCAAGTTGGCGTTTATTAGTTAACTGTCTACAGCCTGAAAAAAAAAAAACTGTCTACAGCCTGAAAATAAAAAAACACATTATAACATGAGGGGAAACTTGGGATGTCGTAAACAATTGTCAACAACCATGAAGCTTTTACACCAGTTTTCTGTGATGTGGATTGTTATGGCATTTGATTAAACTTAAGTTGTAATTCATCGGTAAAGATAGCCTGTATCTTATTTTAATGGAGCTAGAAAATCAGCCTAGGAAGTTTCAGGTACTTTTATGGTAGAATAAGGAATTGGAAACAATACCCTGAAATTCATGATGTCATACTGAGGTACTAGTGCTGAACTTTCATGGCCTTAAAAAATTAGAAGTTAGGCCTTCAAATTGTGTTCTAGTGGTTGACCCTATATAAATAAAATTTAATCCTGAATGTACAGTTCATTGGTTCTAACCAATTCAGGGTTCATATTTTATGTACCTTCAATATAATTAAGGGTTCGATGGAAGCATGGCTTTTCAAAAATGGGTTGAAGTAAATCTTTGACCTATGCTTTTCTACCTGACACTTGATCAACGAACAAGAATCACTTCAATTTGTCCCTGTGTTATTTCAAAAGTGTGGGCTGCTAAGTATTGTGTTTAATGACAAACCTGTATGCATGTGCAAACTTCAGCAAACATTTATCACATTTTTACTAACATGTCTCAGTGTGCTCTTTATTCAAGCCATCACTAAAACCGCAGTGACAGACGGAACATGGCAGTCTGACCACCTGTATGCCAGACCTCTATTGGTTTTTTGTGTGTGTTAAATGTTGTAGCCATGTTTAAAAAGGAAACACAAGTAGGAAAGTGCAAACAGCTTGTGTTTAGTGTAGAACAGCTTTATTGAGCAGCACTCCAAAAAAAAAGATGAGCCACAGGACCAGGATGAATGGTTTTGCTGCCAGATAGAGTGAAACTCAAGCTGCTTCTTGATTTCTCGCCTTGCATTTTGACAAGGTTCATGAGTAGTTGTCATGCACATTATGCACGCAGGCTTTTATGAAGGCCCTCTGAATTGACAGAGTGATAAAATGGCTTTTGTTCTCAGGGGAAGTTTCACAGCAGCACCGGAGCTGGGAGCTAGCCATTTGGACTCTTTCTCAGACAGTCTGCGTAACCCGATGTCCTCCTCGGTGGCTGGTGCCGACGATGCGTTTCAGCAGGAATCCTTCCAATCGAGCAGTGAATCTGACGTGCGTATATTTCGAACAAAACCATTACGTAGTCTGATTCCTCTACTGTTTGCCATTCTGCTGCAGTAGACCTAATGCAAAAATGAAGCATGTTTATGGAATGATAGGGTGTGTTACTTTAAAAATGAATGGATGAAAGGAAGAAAAGAGTTGCCGTGCCGATTCTGAGTTGATTCCAAAAACAAGCTTGCTTTCTCCCCTTCTTTCTTTGTGTCTGTTGCGCTTTAGCGTAGCACTACCTTTACTGTTACTCTCTTGACCTGAATTACGGTAGAGCTAAGCTGGCACGTGTCCAGTATGACTGAGAGGAAGTTGTAGAAGGTCTTAGGTGCCAGAAACTACGGACATTGTGCTGGGCTTTCAAGCAAAGTTTAATTGCATGTGCAACAATGAATTTATCAGTGAGGTTCTGAAACACTTTGTTGCTTGACATGTCGAAATGAATAGAGGGAAAGTTTTAATTATTGCCCGTTAATCTTCTTGCAGTGTGACCTTGCAACGTTTCTCATCAACAAAGCTTGCACTAGTGATGCACTTGCCAACTACTTCTACTGGTACGTACCACTGTAATTAACCAGAGAGTACTTTATTCACGTCGATGGCTGCTGTTAAATCATACTTTACTGTCCCTTGATTTCATTCATGCAAATGCACGCAGTTAATTTTAGACCGAAATTCTGCAAAGTCATCACTACGAGTAACTTATCAGTTTTGGCATGTTGGTATGTCATACTCAAGCTTTGTAGTGCACAAGAAAACATGGACAGAGAAAGACATAACACACACCTACACAGTGCCTGTGTGTCAAGTCTCTCTCTCTGTTCACCGTGTTTTCTAGCGTGATAAAAAAACTTCAGTATCACTGCCAGCCTGATCCATTTTTGACCATGGCCTGTAACAGGGGTTGGCAACATGTAGCCCGCGTCGCCTTATTTTGTTGCCCCAGGGACGACGTCAACGCCCCAACCCCTTCTCATATCACTCCCTATCTGAAGGCCGACATGAAAATTTTAACCTTCAAACGGAGATCTTGTTTGTAATGCACGTTTGTAAATTGCATCTTGTGTCCTGCTTGCTGGAAATAAACATTACTTCTATTCCGGATTTCTACATTAGTGTCAGTTTTCAAATTGCTAAATTTTTTCTATTTGCCTGCCTCCCCTTTTGCAGATTGGTTGTGTGGCTCCTCGCCTGTACAAATGCCCTTATTCATTACAAGTACAATACTGTACATCAATACATCTCACTGTACAACTGTGCTTACCACACAATACACTTGAAGGCTCCTTTGATGTAGGGGGGGGTGATGCATTCACTGTTCTGGGCTGTGAACTTTGAAGCTGCTGTCTGTTGCTGGAACAATCACTGCAGTCACTGCTGAGATCATATGCATTTCTGATGACTAGCCAAGTTCAAATTACCTGGCGAAGGTTGACTTCAGGGTGGAAGTAATGACAGCTTGGAACCATAAAATACGGTGTGCCAGTAGGGACCTTCACTTAATATCAAAAGAACTGATGAACAAATTAACTGAAGTCAGATTAACTGTGATGTGCTCCATCTCATATTTTTTTATTCTTTGAATGCTTTCAATAAACACTGTAAATAATCATTTTTATTAGGGCTTCAGGAGACGCTTCTTTGAAATTTCATATAAAATCTTTAAGACATGTGTATGCAATCATTTCTACCCTATAGCCAATCAAAATACCAGCGATTAGCCTACATTTACATGTGTCACAGTATGTGGTGCAATGAATAAGTCCTGAACTAATTTGTGTACCAAAAATGAGTGAGTTTTTGGTGGTAACGAGAAATTTAAACATTATGGTACTCTTAAATGCTCAAACTTTGGCAAATGAGTAACTAGGCAAAGCTTATTTAAAAAGTTCATGATTCGTTTTTTATGTTCAGGTACCTGTATGTGGAGACTGATGATCAGGACAGTGTGGTGAAGGACTCCAAGGTGAAGGAAATGTACACAAATGTCATGAAGAGGTTCATGCATCGCCTTCAAAAGGTTTGTCTTTTTTTTTCTTTTATGCAACGATGCATGCATATATAGTATCTTTATTACATGGAATACTAGTGTTCAGTGTATCATTGTTTGGTGAAATGTATACCGCACAATGCACATGCGTCTTCCTTCGACAAGGGGTTTTAGATGCACTCATTGTGCTGGGCTTCGAAGTTCAACAGGTAGACAAACAGATCTGTTGATTGCATTGCATACACGGATATCAAAAGACTTCGATACCAAAGTGCCCCTGATAGCAAAATTTCTTGAGCTCATGGTTGCAAAAAAAGTTGGTCAGCTGATTTTAATACTGAAGAATGCACCGCAAGAAAATATAATTACATAAATCTTCAGTGCTCATAGAGCGGCAGCAAATGCACAAAGTTTCATGGCATGCATACTACTACTTCGGGCCGTAAAACAATGAACTTCAGTGTTTTGCCAGAGCGCACAAAAAGATATGAACTGGCTGGGCAGAGGCTGAACATAACTAATATGGCTAGTTGCACGGTGGCCATGCCCACACACAGCATATTTTTGTGTCCTTGTTTGCATGGTTTTTACTTGCACTTATTAAAGGTACACTAAAAAGCAAAATGATTTTTCGTGTATTAGTAAAGTACAAATTGACAATCCGGAAAACACCACTTTTACCGCGACATGACGCTTGGTAAGTGAGAAAACGTGCGAAAAGAAAATGCGAGTGGAGACGTCACTGTGAGATTCACGCACCAAACACCGTGACGTAGTAAATTTTGAAGGCATCTACTGGGTCCTGCATAGCTTCTACTCGATAAAAATGAAGCAAATTGCCATCTTTGCGTGCCATAGACCTAGCATACAAATTTTGGAAAATTTCATTGAGCAAGTGTTGCAAAAATACGAAAAATACATTTTGAAACTTGTTACGTCACTGTGCAGAGATTGCGGCACTGAAATTTAGAATATGGAACTTCAACCTTGATTTTCTCCACTAATAATGAACCTATGACAGTGAAACTTTAGACATTAGTGTTCTCAGAGTGCAGTTTGTCTATCTGAACCAAGTTATTGTTTCTTTTTAGTGTTCCCTTAAATGTGTCTGTTTACCATGGCTTATCTTACTATTTATTATAATCATTGCAGCCGCCACTAAATGTAGTTTCATTGTGGCGATTATGAGACAAGATGTTAGCAATAGATGTCATATGCTGGCCTATGCTATTACTGAGAGAGACTGGGAAAAAGCGTTCATTATTTGTTGAAGTGCTAATATCACTGTTAAAATCCTGCATCAACTGCAAGGCTTGAGCGGCGATGTCTTACGCGTGATGGCAAAAGTTTGGTAGTTTTCTTGAAAGCTCTTGGTTTATGTCGAAAATTCGTACTTTTTTTGAAACACAACATAGATACAGCAATAAAAAGTGATCTGCATTTGCATTTTGGTGCTTTTGTATACTCTAGTGCCAGTTATTAGATGTGAAGCGTCTTATGGTCGAGCTCAATCCGGTGTACGCCGTAACCACCCTTACAGGCACATGTGTCTTCTCTCTCTCTCCTTTCCTATGGTGCACCCCCCTCTCTTGCCTCGCAACGCCAACACAGGCAGCATCTGCTAGCTGGTTTCATTATTGAAAAAACTGAGTGCTTGCACTGCACAACCACTCACTGGCTACCTCATATAAATAAACACTGGATCTTGATCTCCAAGGTACTAGTGCCAGTGGGAGATTTCTCCTGTGCATTGTTGAACTATAAAAATTCACAGCGTGCGCGTCAAGTGAAAGCGAACTGCGGGACTCTGTGTCTAATCAGAGTCTCCTGTCTCACATTGCCCATTATCAGCGATTGGCATGTTCCTGTAGGAAACAACGGTCGATCCATCAGTGCGTGCCTTGCGCGAACCCAAGTTTCTATTTTGTGCAACGTTGTGATCAGTGTCAGCGTCAACGCCGACGCCAGTGTAAGCGTTAGCGCCTGCTGCTTCGCATCTACACATGGTTCGCTTTAGCGGAAAATTGTGTAATTTTTTTTCTAGACTGGTCGAGATTCAATTGATTGATTCCTTCAGGGCAACTGGGACTACCGGCAGAGGCGATCCATGCTGGAGAAGCAACAGGTCTTTGTGAACCACTTGGTGAACATCATGAAGATCGTTGCCAGAGAGAATGGGAACAGGCAGAAAAAGGTGATTTTTACGACTCTATACTCACATGGTTGTACTCGTCGTGCGAGAAATGGCAGGTGTTCTCTCTTGATAACAAAAGCGATATGAAAAAAATATGGTGTTTAAAGTAAATGTTTTGAAATAGAAATGTGGCAGTACATCAGTGTGTGTGTGTGTGTGTGAGCCATAAGTCAAAGGTGGGGCAAGCACAGAAAAACTAAAAGCAGTTGTGCATAAAATATTGTGGAGCTGGTCTAGTGTCTCGCAGGACTACAGGCTACTGCAAATACAGGCTTAGTGAGCGCAGGGCTGCATCAGCTGTTGTCTCGCATTCGTGTTGCTTAGCGTGTCACTGCACAGGCGGGCTCAGCTTGAGAGGGTGTCGAGTGCTGCACGGTGAGATGCACAGTACTTGCTCTCATGGTTAAACATGTTTATGTTCCCCAAACACCACCCCAACACTTCAATGTCGCTGTGTTCGTGCACAAGTTTGGTTGTGTGAAATAGTGTTGGCAAAACTTGGAGTGATATTGACGACAGAAACCAGTTATTATCTTGATAGTGAAGGAGAGCCTGTAGCTTTTGTTGTCACTAGCACTGAAAGAAATGGGCACACCCATCGATGATGCACATTTTTTTGTCACAAACCTGTCATTGATAGGTTTGTGCCAAAAAACCATTACAAACCTGTGATGTTCCCCACAATTTGAGTGTACTGAATTATAGTTCAGACTTCTGGAAATCGTAGCATGGCTGACTTAGCTAATGTTGCTAATTGCAGGGAAATATCACACATTGCACACCTCAGCCTTCATAATGGTTTGAATTGCAATCCTGTTTAAGCAATAGACAGGCGGTGCTCTTTACTGCACAGATGGAAAAGCTGCACGCGCTGCTGTTGGAGCAGGAGTCTCAACAGCTCATCCGATTTCCGGAGCCAATGCCCTTGCCTCTTGACCCCAGCGTGCGAGTGCGTGGCCTGGTGCCCTCCAAAGCGGCTCTCTTCAAGTCGGCCCTCATGCCCTGCCGGTTGAGCTTCCTGACAGACGACGTCGAAGGCGGCGAGTATGTCGCCATCTTCAAGCATGGTGATGACCTTCGCCAAGACCAGCTAATTCTTCAGACCATCACCCTTATGGACAAAGTCAGTTCAACAAGCTTCACCTAGCATGTTAGAAATGGGTCAGCAATCATTGTGTAGCCAGTTTTGCGTATATTAAAAGCAGATACCAGCTTTGGATATATCAAAACATGGGTTAATTGGCAAAGCAAAGTCTAATTTTACAAGTGAGAAATAAGTAGAGAACAAATGACAATCAAAAAATTGCTGTAATCACCAGTGACTTTACCAGCACAGTAGAGTTTACTAAATGGAAAGCTCGTACACAGAATTGCTGCTTAAGTGGAGCAAGTGTCTTTAGTGTGATGTTTTTTTTTTGTACTTGAATTCTGTACTCCTCTTCATCTCTCAATAAATGGAACTCCTGTTACACATAACAATTTTACGGGGTCCCTTCAGGTACCGCTTAACAAGAGTCTCCGGTATCTTCAGTTAATTTGCCAAGGTGATCCGCTATAGCGAGAGATGGCTTGCTTGAAGCATAAATATAATTAAAGTTCTGTTTGCTTGTACTCGTGTTAACTAGGCTAGTGCAAACAGTGAATTTTAGGTTCAAAGCAAATTTGAAGCAAATAATGATTCTGGTCGAAGAATTTCTAATCGAATTTGAATAGTATATATCACATATTAGAAACAAAATCTGCATATTTCTCATGAGCCAACCAACTGGCAATATAGTATATTAAAAAAATTGAAACAAGGCATGTGAAGATGTGATTTATTATCATGATTATTATTATTATTTTGTTCCAAGTAAGTGGAAGCAATTTAGGATAGTGACGGAGAATTCTAATTGTGGTAGAATGAAAGTGATGACCCGTAAAGCTCATTACATTTTACAATTCACTATATATAGAGCATATATGCCAGTAAAACAAGCTCTTAAACATAAATGTGAGGGTAATGTGTTCATTTGACGCCGAAGTGGAGTGTTGCAGCAGTGCGTATTTCCCCTAGATAACTGTATTCGCGGTATACAGTCCAACCCCTTTATAAGAGACACTGATGTAAGAGGTAAATGTGTATAAGAGACACCAGTGTGCCTAAAGTGAAATACGGATTGATAAGAAAGTTCATGCGTGGTACTTTGCTTATAAGAGACATCCCATATAAGAGAAAAGAATTGCTGCCTGGAGAATGCTTCTTATAAAGGGGTTCAGCTGTAGCACCTTTTTGGGTACAGTGAAACCGTCTTTACAGGGTGATTAAATGCGGATTGATATAAATTTATTCGTTTAGTTCGGATGCTTCAAAATTTACAATAATTTAAATTTGAATAGACGCGAATTTGAATACTGTAATATTCATTTGAATATTCAAAGTGCTCAAATATTCGCACAAGCCTAGTGTTGACGCATGTGGAGTAGCCTGCTCTTTCTCTGTATGTGCAGGAAATTTTACACGGTCTTAAGAAAGAAATAGGAACGCAGTTGGGTTTTAATGCAGCATATGCGCAGCTGCGCAAAGAAGGTAGGAGGGCAAGGAGTGTGTGTCATTAGCCACGAAGTGTCTCATTTCTTGTGCCAAAAATGTTGTGTACAAAATACTTTTTTCTTGTGGCGCCTCATAGATTGGCCAAATGGGCCGATGCGTTAACATGAGGGTCAGATAGCACAGAATTATTTTATATAAAAAAAATAATAATAAAGCATGCCCACTTTGCTACCCAGTTATAGAAAGTGCAATCTGTTATCCCATCCTCGCGTATACAAGTGTTCACTACAGACACAAGATCACAATGCCACGGAAATTGCGAAAACATTTCACATCAAGAAGGGGGCAGTTAGCCAGACCAGCCAGACCTCACTTAATCTTCTTGAAAACAGAATAGCTTTCTAGATGCCACTTAGGATGGGGAATATGTTATCCCACTTAACTCATGCGTGCTCCTAGTTTTAGCCTTAACACGCATATGTTGCATCATGTGACAATCGTGTGTGTGTGCTGAATAAAAATATCAGTTGATAACGCTTGTGTCCTTAGTTTCTTCCTTCTTTTTTTTTTGCATTTGTGTGTGAGCCCTCTTTAATGATGATGTCATGCTCTGTTGAGCCTTTATGAGGAAACTCCCGTACATGTTGCTTGTGGGCTATGGCATTGTGCCAGTGAGTGGTTTTGTAAGTCATGGGCTGACATTGGAATTCAAAAACATGCACTGATGTTACAGTGCACATAGGCAAATTTCAGGTGTTGAAAATATTTTAGAGTCCTTGTGCTACCTTGAAACAACAAACATAGTTAAATTAGTTCTCTGGTATATCCATATTGTTTTACTAGTTTGGGATGTTGTTGCTTTTCAGTTTTTTTTTGTAAGGCATTGAACCTGAGCTTTTACTTGAAATAGACAAAATAGACAAGCTTTGGGAAGTATGCCAGGGGTTTGCATTCAGAAAATTGTATATTACTGTGTCGAGTTTTTTTAAAAGCAATTTAACATAGTGGCTGACATTCCAGTTTTTGCGGTGCGTATTCTGCTAGGACTGTACTCTGTAAAAGCTTGTTCACACAAATTGGATGCTTGATATAAATATTTACATTTGTGGTACCATATATTTTTAAATATATTTTTCAGTTGCTGAGGAAAGAGAATCTTGATTTAAAGCTGACCCCATACTGCGTCCTTGCCTCAAGCACTAAACACGGTATGTTTGTGCACTGACTTGCATTGTTTACGTATGTATATGACTCGCTGGTAGTGTTTTCTATTCTGGTGGCATTGCAGCCAAGCATTGCTGCTCTACTGTGAGAATAAAGGGGCCCTAACCACCTTTGAAACATGTATAGTGTACTTATCAATGCTAGCTTAAGTGTAAGAAAAGAAAAGGTTACCTATGTGCACAATGTCTAGATGGTGTTAATCAGGCAACACGAAAATTTCTCAGCTTGAAGAACTTGTATATAGAACAAATTTATCTAAAGCCATGCTGTCTGGTGGCAAAACTCTTTAACATGGCCTTGGATTTTTGGTATCTCTCCTGTGAAACTTCCAGCATGCTACTGGAGATGCAATGAAAAAGAAAGGCGTGCAGTGTTGGTGATGACTACCTATATAGCACTGAATTTGTACTTGGAGTTGAAAAATTTTTGTCGGGACATTCGCATGGGAAAATAGTACAATAGCAAGCCCAGCCTATGATTATTACTTAAGAACGCTGAAAATTTTTGCACATTTGTTGGTGCAAAAGATGTCTCGCGTGAAACAATACCGTTTTTGTTTTTTTCTCTAATGTATGCATATCGCTTTTTTCACTGTTGTTTCTTGCAGGCTTTGTGCAATACATAGAATCAACGTCTGTAGCTGATGTCCTCAGAACGGAAGACACCATCCAAAAGTTTTTCCGGAAACATGCTCCCTCTGAAACGGGCCCGTACGGCATCTCTCCAGAAGTAATGGACACATATGTCAAGTCATGTGGTGAGCCTGCGTGCTGAAACTTGTCTAGTGGGTATTGTTATTTAACATTTTAAATTTAAAGCTAGTCATAACTTGGGTCTAATGAAACCAATTTTACAAATTTCCCAATGTAACGAATTTTTCATTAGCTGCCATAGAGTTTACTGTTACCATCAGCTCGAATTTCATGGCACTGAACTTGATTTGATAAAGTTTTTCCTGAAATGAATGGGTGAAGATGCAGTGATTTCTTTCTAATTTTCACACACATATAAAACATCTCACCATCCTGTGGTTTATTTTGACGAGGCTACGCGCACTTGTCAGTAGCACTTAAAAATATTACATGGCACTGCGTGGATAAAGGTTTGTTGTCCCTGCAAACACTTCCACAGGAATAAGATGGTTGCTTTTGTTATAACTAGAATAGATGTGTTAAAGAATTTGCAACCATTACTTTTCGCCTCCCGTGCTCCATGTTTAAGTTTGATTGTTTCTAACATCCTTTTTTTTTTTCTTTCTGCAGCTGGTTACTGCGTCATCACGTACTTGCTCAGCGTTGGTGATCGACATCTTGACAACCTGCTTCTGACCAAGACAGGTATGCCATGATTTGTCTACCTTGCTGGAAAGCAAAATTTGTGGCGTCCATGAAATGTGCAGCTTGTGTTTCCTCAAGTGACATGTGCTCTTGTGTCTGCTTGAGCTGTGCATTTCTTGAGCGTGAGCTCTGTGCTACTAGAGAGCTTGAAATTTCGTTGGCAGCAAGAAAACGAAGAAAAATATTGGCCACCAAAGAAGGGAATGGAGATTTGTTTTCATCCTCCAGCTTCTCCACAACACTCTTGATTTGTAGCCATCCACCACGGTAAAGAGCACATCATTCGTAGCAACATTCTAAAGTCTTGTGTGACAATTATCGCATCACTTTTCAGCGTTGGGTATGCTTACAGCAGCTCCTCCGGGGCAATTCCAGAGATAATGGTTTAAAACATATGCACTGATCCAAATATAGATTGGGTAATGGTCTTGAATGAAGTGATATTGGTATCAGCAGTGCAGAGAGGGTTTTTACGCATCTCCGTCATGGCAGCTTGCAAATTGAAGCACTGTGGGCCAGATTATAGCTGCTATTGCTTATACATGCCATTCTCACAACTTGTTTGGCATAGCATTGTTTTTTATTAAATGAAATTGACATTTGAATTGCTACCTAATGTTTTTTTTTTCTTCTGGCTCTTTAAAAATGATTTTTCGTTTCACTATTATGAGGCACTAAACTGTATGCTGTGATGCATGATTAATAAATAGCTATTCTGACATGAAGCCAGAAAGAAATTTGTGGCACTCTACAAGTAGTTTGATTATTTATCCCTACTATTCCCATGCAAGTCAATGCATAAAATTGAGCATATTTTCTGCCATCTTGTACAAAAAAAATTACTCTTATGAAACTTTGTAAGTGCAGTGGGACTTCACCATTATGACTTTCATTATGAATAAAATTCCTACACAGTGTGGCACGTGTGCTAATGCGAGTTTTTTATGCATTGCATCCTAAGAAGGCTTTGACTCTGCCCAAGCATGTGGTCGTGTTATTGCAGTATGTCTTGCTATTGATCATCATGCTACAGCTGAACCCTTTTATAAGAGGCATTCACTGGGCAGTACTTCTTATCTCTTATAAGAGGTGTCTATTAAAAGCAGGGTACCACATATGCATTTTCTTATCAACCTTTGTTTCAATGAAGGCACACTGGTATCTCTTATACCCATTTCCCTGTTACACCATCGTCTCTTATAACGGGGTCCGACTGTGTTGCAGTATGTCAAGCCAATTGGTTTTTCACATCTTTAGTATCCTAGGTAGTCATGAAAGCTGATTAGAAAAGGTCACCTGTGTTGTTCTGCACTTTTTTTGGTGTCTCAGAAGGTCAAAGAGCACGGAATTTCTGAGCCGCCTTAATAAAGTCGTTTACTACTACTACTCTCCAGGAAAGCTGTTCCACATTGACTTCGGCTACATCTTGGGTCGGGATCCAAAGCCACTGCCACCACCCATGAAACTAAGCAAGGAGATGGTGGAGGCCATGGGAGGCATCAACTCCGAGCACTACCAAGAGTTCCGCAAGCAGTGCTACACAGCATTTCTGCATTTACGCAGGTGACACAGACAGGTTTCAATTTGGTAAGGTCTTACAGCAAAAGCGGTTACGAGATCGCAACACGGGTCATGTGCGCAGCGTAGTTTTCCGCCACAGCCACCGGTGCCCGTAACCACTATCGCACGTTATAAGAAAAAAAAGTCGGTAAATAAAAAACACAGAGAACAATGGGATTCGAACCCGGGTCACCTGCGTGCCAGCCCAGTAATCTGCCACTGAGCCACGCTGGTGCTTGGACCTCCCTTGCAAATTGGCCCTAGGCACGCTTAATATCAGGAAAGGAATTGCGTTAATATGACTAATAAAGCATTATAGAACAGCGAAGGAACAACCAGGTGTCAGATAATGCGAATTGAGCAATGAGTGGGCCGTCGAATGCTCCAACCTTTTACAAAAGCTTGATCTTGTTCTCCTATTAACTGTGATGCGTACTCACTGTGGGAGATTGTGGAGATTACAAAAGCTTCTGGTATAATTATTCATCATCGTCAGTCACAGCACACAAAAATTGTGCAAAGTTCTTTGCAAGTGTGCGGCAGGTACCACACTTCTCCGAAGAATGACGGAAGTATGGCCTAGTGAATGTCTGCCTACAACACAATTATTAATCACCTAGTGGGTACCCTGCAAGTGAGCTTGCAGCAGCTACCCAAAGAGAGTTTAAAAAGGGCTCTTAAAAGCTGCTCTTCTAGCTTTCGCTGTGACAGCGCTGTGCGTTCAGTGCAGGCCTGGCAGTTTTTTTTTTTTTGTTGGTCTGCTGGTTGCAAAGTCATTGGCATACTTGGAGTCTCATCAAAGGAGGTTTAGAAAAAAAAATTGCTAGATTGGAAATTGCCGTTATAGCTGGCACAATAAAAAGCTTGCTTTTAGTGAATTAAAAGATGCATTTTCATTCACATTTGCCAACTGGTGAGAATTCAGCCATCATCTTATTTTTTTTTTTCAGGCACGCTAATCTGATCCTGAACCTGTTTTCACTGATGGTTGATGCAAGTGTACCCGACATTGCCCTTGAACCTGACAAAACTGTGAAGAAGGTGAGGTTTCTGCAGGCAATGTATACCTTTGGTGTTATAGTATAACCAGTTGTTGAGTGAGGAGAAAGTAATTTTTCAAAAAATGGGGCATTAGAAATAAAGAGGGCATTTCTGTGGCAACATCATTCATGTCTGCAGGGACTTGAGATCTGTAAATATTTCTTAGTCACCCTATTGCAATCACATAATCAATGTCTGCTGTTGTTTAATTAAGATATGCCTGTATGTAGCAGCAGTCCCGTGAATGACACTTGTTTACAAATGTATTGTTGCAAGGAAAATTTGCCTTGAAATACTTTGGTGTAGTTGGTAAAGCAGCTTCGTTCAACAGTCGGGGCATAAGAATCTTTCAGCTCAATGGCGTAGGGCTGCACATCTGTCATTTGTCTTGTGTGACAAGTTTTTAGTTGTGAGAACTTTCACTTGCTCGTTTGTTCTGAAATGCTATCTTGGGTGGTTGTGCAGGTCCAGGACAAATTTCGGCTGGACCTGACAGACGAAGAGGCAGTCCACTACATGCAGAATCTTATCGACGTCAGCGTCAGTGCCGTTATGCCAGCACTCGTGGAGCAAATTCACAAGATTGCTCAGGTGAGGTGCTAAGGCTTGTGGTACTCGTTGTCGTGTCTGGCACTTAAAGTTCTATGCAATTTCTAACTTCACCATTTGCAATTTCCTCCCCAAAAGAACAATCAAGTGTAAATGGAATGCCATGTTTAGGTGCATGTAAGCCACATAAACTGCTGCATATGCCATTTTGATATTTGCAAAAGCAAAACGTTAAGATCTTGTAGCAGTGTCTTGTAGTACTATACATTTAATGTATACTATTGTGCTGTTACCGTATGTTCAATAACTGCTGTTCTCATTTTGACTCCTTGTAGAGTTCACTGTGGCTTGACAGCAAAAGCACACATGTATATGCAAATTGGCATGTCAGCTTAGGCCACACACTATAGCAATGGCAGAAGCGCATGGAAGTATGGAAGCTTGATGAGAAGAACAATTCCTGAACACAGTGTTGCTGGAGTGAACACTCTGACAAGCGTTCTTGTCTTCTTCAGGGCTGCAACTTGCTCCCCGCGAGTCTCGCAGCCTTGCAGAGAGCAAGACCACTTGTCGGAGCGTTAGCTTTAGCAACACACCGTGTTCATGAATTTTTCATCAGCTTGAGAGATTGGGGGCGTACTGCACATGTGGAAATGCAAAAGCTGTTTCGATACTTGACGTTTTTACACTTTCATGCATTCTGTAAAGCTGTAAAACACTTACAGTATGAATAATGCCTTATTTCATTACCATTCTACATTAGCTGTGAAGCATATAAACGATTCGGGTTTCAACTGAGATTGCGATTGCATGCTTCTAGCCTGCTGCTTTTATGGGTCATTATCTATGGATAATAGAGACATTGTGGAAGCTATTGAACAGCTGTGCCTACTTTTTGTCCTGCACGCAGTACTGGAGAAGGTGACACAGGCGTCCTAGGCATGGACATCATCAGAAGGCTACCAGACAACTGGCCCCAGGAGCCACACAGAAGTGGGGTGCGCACCGCACAGAGAAACCGATGATGCTGGCTTCCCAGCACTTCCGCTGTACATATTTATTGCCACTGTACAATTAACAAAAAACAAGAGTGATACCGGAAGCGAATATACAGGCACTGACGTGGCCATCCTCCTTTTTCCGTCAGCGTGTCTGCGTTATTCCACCTAACCAAAGATAGCAGGTCTGTAGACCAATCACTAGAACGATCTCGCCACATTTGGGGCACATATGTACCTGTCATCCTGGCACTGTCATGCCAGTAGCGCTTCCGTTGCGTTTAGGCAAAAGGCAACCCTTGCAGAATGCCCAGTCTAGTGGCATTATGGGTTTTGCCAATGTGTTGCTGGTGGTGGGATATTCCGTCATAGGTGCACTCGCTTGACTGTATCCCTATAGTACAGTTGTCTTATCGTACTGGAGGAACGTGATGCTGGTGGAAAATGAAAACTAATTGAAATTAAAGCATTTGACAGGCATGAGTGCAGTTTGAAAGTGCATGAATTAAATATTACTGGTGAGGCTGCTTGTTGATGCAGTTGAAATGCTTGTGTTTTGCGTTCACTTCTTCAAATGCACAACGTTACACCGCTTCATTCCCAGGGTACAGTAAAAGAATATTTTTATGCCTACAAGGAAGCTGGAACGCTTTTTAAGTGGAAACATGTCTGATGAAATGTCGGATGGCAGCACTGAGATGGTAATTTCTTTGTCTTCTAGCAACTTGTGTTTTGAAAATAGCATCGGGTGGGTTGCGGCACGTGTGCTGTTGGTCCGGCATTTCAGAAAAGCTTGTCGATTAACAACAGGTGTCGCCTTTTTCTATGAACAATTAGCAATGAACTTCATTATGTTGCTTCGAATGTGTATGTGCTGATTTTTATGGATGTGAAGCAACTTGCTTTTTAAAAAGCAAGTATTTCTTATCAGCTGAAAAAAAATTTTCCATTGAGCAATTTTCAAATTATCAAAGCAGTTAGAGGTTACAAAGGAATAATTCGGAGTGTTTACGTGCAAAAACAGAGGTGGGAAGTAATATGCCTGCTATTTTTCATTGGGTTGTATCAAGTATGCGTGGAAACCAATTTCGATAAGAGAAGCACATTTTTCATTTTTGAGTACCAAAGTTCCCACATCACATCAACAAATGGCTCAAGATGCAAGATATTTTACTGGAAATCTACAGCGAGTCGCTTGATTTCTTGTATAGTGCTGTTTCAAGATGGCTTTTGTCCGTGCTAGTCTAAGCTACAGCCATAGTATATTCTTTTAGAGCTATTTGTAACTGCTTGTGGCGAGGAAAGTATCCTTCTGCATACTGGAGTTGTTAATAATGAGAAACTACCTGTCAGCATCCTGCTTAGTGCCTCTTTATTCTATAATTATTGAGTATGACAGTATGGTAAGAAAACCATTGTAATGTGAGAGTATTTCATTATAGGCACTTATTTTGATGAACAAAAAAATGCTAATACAGTGCGAGAAAGAACATACAGCTTTTGATGCAGTTGCTAAATGGATACTGCAGAGAGTGGATCTTAGTCTTGGGCTGTGTGAAAACAATGTCGTACAATGAACTGGGACACCAGGGCCAGCTTTCCAGCAATCATTTATAATTTTATCACGGCAGATGATATGTGCTATTAGCTTTTCTGCAAAGGAATGTAACCCTAAACATTAGTTTTAATGAAAAGAAAATCTAGGGCATTCGATGACCTTCAAATTATCTGTTCCATCGCATGCTTCTGTAGCAAGGTCCGCCTTGGTGGAACAGTGGCTACGGTGCTCGGCCGTTGCCCAAAGGTTACGGATTTGATCCTTAGCTGCGGCGGTCGCAGTTTCGATGGAGACGAAATGGTGGAGGCCCATGTACTGTGCGAAGTCGGTGCACGGTAAAAAACACCAGATGGTCAGACTTTTCGGAGCGCTCTGCCACGGCATCTCTCATAATCATATAGTGGTTTAGGGATGAAAATGCCAGATATTATTAATATTCTGCAGCAAGTATCATCTGGTGACAAGTTTTGCCTGAATGCAAACAGTGTCTATGCTATAATGTCCTACCAGGTTTATCAAGAGTGCACTCCATGCTGTTGAAAATATTTAATTGGAAATTTGTGACTTGTTGCAGCTTCAGTCATTTCAACTTTCAACATGCTCTTACATGAGCGAAGCACATCAGTGTAAAATATTGCCTCCATAATTGCCTCTTTCATTCTGTAAAATATGAATATCAGTACAAATCTGCATAAATGCAACAGGTTTGGATAAAAGAACACATAAAATGAATAAATAGAAAGCCCAATGCATGCTTCATAAGCGATGTTTATTAAAATACGACAGGTACTGCGTACACAGCATCTTAATGCCCACAAGCTGGGAGACTGGACAGCTCAATGCAACATCTACAGTGAGAGATTTTGATCAACAAAACTAATAATAATACACCTCTCCTGGCACCGGTTGATCCTACATTTTCACATTGCAAAGAGCAAGGCGAATATCGGAACACTGTTTGTATGCTGCTGTTTTCGCTAAACTCTATAGTCATGCAATGAATCGTTGGTGTCAGACTTTTAAAAATATGAGTGGCCACCTTTCGAATTGATAATTTTTCAAAATGAGCATCATTCTTTAGACAGAACAAAAAACTATGAACTAAGTGATAAGACTTAAAATTTACAAGCATCATGGGTAACTCGCGTGTAGTTGAAAGCTAGCAAGTACAGCTTTCTTTGCTGGTACAATGTGGCACGGTCACATATTCTGAACATCAAATATGTGCACTAGTGCAGCGCAAGTCTGAATGTAATAATTACCACAAGCAGTGCACTTTAAAAAATATGCCTTTTCTTTCCTCTTAGTCTCAGCTTGTGTCATGCCATCCTTCATGGGCATCAGTCTTCCTCCTCCTGTTTGCCAGCTGTAGCTGAAATGAAATTCACAGGCGTATGCCATGAAAAGGCCATGCAAAAACACTCATTATTTCTTGGCCAAAACACGTGCTGCAGTGCAACAAATCAGACTATCTATGTTCAAGGTGAACTAGCACCCCCTTATGTGGGAGTACTTTTATTCACTCATACTGTTGGCCTGACGGCCGTTACAAGTTGGGTCAAAAGTAGCACTTTGCGAGACATACATTACATGATAAATAAAGAAAGCACTTCAAAATATACGGAAAAAATGCACCGGTAAACAATAAAACATGAAAAAAAATAATAAAATTAAATTAAAACAAACATAGGCACACACACAAATAAATAGTTCCTTTATAGGTTGATAAAATTTTACAACACCATACATGCGAAGTCTGCCAGCAGTGGTACAATCCATAATGGAGCACTACGTACAAGGATACACAGCAGGACATAAGGAGAATATTGCGTACATATGTGAATGAAACTACACAAAAATAAAGACAGAATGCTTAAGAATGATCTCGGAGGTATACTCAGAGGTATGCGTATACTTCCTCAATTTCGTGCAAGCTTATTTTGAAATTCATCTGCAGTGGTGCATTGTAGCATTAGTAGCGACAATTCATTCCATTCTGTTATAGTTCTTCAGAAAAAAGCAAACACATATCTGAGGCACTTCGAAGGTACCCTCCTTCCTCTTAGCAGTACTCTACCTTCTTGTGCTATTAAGTACCTGATAACTATTGATGTTAGATTTGTTTTTAGTAAGATAGTAAAAAAAAACATTAGCCTTGCTATGCGCGTGCGTTCAGCAAGCCTGGGCAAGTTGAGCAAATTGAGCATTATGGAGACAGAATCTGTACGAGAGTATTGTGGTAAGATGAACCTTGCTACTCGACGTAGAACTCTTTCCAGTTTCTGAATTAACACTGACTGATAAGGGTCCCAGATTATGCTGGCATACTCTAGCGTGGGCCGTACATAGGTTAAATAAGCAGTTAGCTTAACTGACTGTGAGGCTAAATACAGTTTTCTTTGCAAGAACCAAGAGTTTCTTTCCAACAGTTTCACATACTTTTGCAACATGATAGGACCAGCTTAAATTCTTGAATATGTTTACGCATAAGTATTTCGGCACATCAACCGTAGAAAGTACTCATGAATTCATGGAATAATTGAAGTCAAAGACATGATTCACTTTCTTTGTTCCGGTAATAAAACAGTTTTATTCCCATTTATTTTTATTTCCCATTTGTCGCACCATCTTTCTACTGCCCTCAGAGCATCATGAGCAATTGTTGATCTTCCAGGCTATTAATTTTTCTAGTACAGTAGACAATCATACGTGAAAGTTGCACTGTGATACTTTCATATAATTCAGTAGGCAACGTCATTAATATAGACCAAGCATAGCACCGGGCCTAACACAGACCCCTGTGGAACACCTGATGTCACGTTAATGGTTTTGATTTAATATGTTCCACTTTTAGGTATTGCGTTCTACCTTGAAGGTACGCGGTTATCCATTTAACTATTTTCTCATTTATTCTATAACTGTCAGCTTCACGAGCAATTCTGCATGTAGCACTCTGTCGAATACTTTCGACAGATCAAGACGAATGGCATCTATTTGTTTCTTTTTTAAGTTCATGGCAAAGTCATCAACCGTTTCAAAAAGCTGAGTTGTTGTGAAAAGATGCTGTCTGAATCCATGTTGGTAGGGAAAAAATTAGTTGGCGTTTTCGATGTACGCATAAATTGAATTAGATACAACGTGCTCAAGGAGCTTGCAGCACACGCAGGTAAGTGATATTGGACGACAGTTTTCAATTACCCGCTTATCACGAGATTTATGCACAGGTGTAACTTTAGCCATAAGCCAATCATCCGGCATTTGACAACAGACCCCAATCTTGGAACAGACCTCAAATATCACACCAACTGTGCGCTTTAGCTAACACAACGTGTGTAACTTTTATAGCAGCAGATCAATCCCAGCATCAGTTTCTCTTTATATTGAAGAGGCAGCTTAATTTAGCCCTTTAGATGAATGCATAAGAATAAGGGTAGCATAATCCTTCTCCTTAACAGGAGAACCTCAATCCTCACAGCAGGTTCCCCGAGCATTCTGATCAAGGCTGCTCAGAACTTGAAAGTACAACAGAAAAGCAGCAAGGTCTACAGGCATCATAGCATTGGCAGGATAAGCACGCATTTGATCTGAACAAGTTTGAGGCCCATTGTCCTTGCGGCTCTACCACTGTACATTTAGCCCCAGAACAACCTTTGGGAGCAAAATGGCAAGGCCAGCGCGAACACAGCTTACAGAGCACATTGCTTTATGTGTTGAGAAAAGCTTGTGAAGGCCGATTTTTTGTTTTATTGGAATGAAGCATCAAAAGGAAAACGGCATTGCATACTTCAAGTAAACTAGACATCTTTGCCTAGAGCATCACGAGAACGCATCACTAACCTTTTCCAACTTGGCCAGCGTGATGTCTATTTCAGCACCGATTCTTTGCAGCTCCTTGTTTCCTTCGGCAACTTGTGCTTCTAACACATTAGTTTTCTCTTTGCTTTCCTTCAGTGCGGCAGTCATGTCCTTTACGTATTTCGCGTATAATTGCCGTAAATGATCTTGGATATCCTCATCCGGATTTCCAGAAGGCCGCCTTGTCAGGAAAAAGAAAAAAAAAAAGATCAACGAGAACTAAGAAACGCGTGATGAGAGAGGTCTCCCCACGTTAAGGAAGCGGCCGTGGTCACTTTCGTTTGACATCGCTGATTTTCTACAAGCGCCGAGAAAGACATGCCGGAGCAGTTTTGCTTACCACGCAGGTGTCCCTTTGTATTCTTCTTGCTCTTCGATCAACTGGCTCAGACTTTTGAAACTTCTCGTCCAGATTCAGGTCGTCGATGATAGCCTTGCTTTCTGCGTTCATGTGCGTCAGAAGCTGATCCGTGAGGCTATTAACGCACTTCTCCAACGAGCTCTTCTCTATTCCAGCACTTTTCAAGCTCAGCTGGTTGAAGCGCGTGCAAGCACCGCTGCCTGAAACGAATCGAGGCTGTTTATACGGCGCTCATGAATACACACGGTGTTATTGTATCATTACCTGAACTTCTCGCAAAGGTCTTTGGAAGCTTTGTCGATGGCGCGTAGACATCTTTCGGTACGCTCGCAGCACTGTCCATCCATGATTTTTGCTCGCCCCCTGGTCACAGAACACCTACCAGTTGCCCTGGTCTTGTATTTCAACTCCCGCGGCCCACTACACAACGCCACGAACTTCGCCTTCTTTTCGCTGTTCGCGCGAAACACAGCAGCTATAAATGGATTGCAGCCGTTATTTGGCTAACCGAGTTAGAGAACCGAGTTCGCAGAAACCGAGTACCACGCGCAAATCTCAAAGGCTGTGCTTTAATAGGTTGCAAGCGCAAATTTTTGTGTTTCAATCATTATACTTGAATGATTTTTTTACAACCAATTAAATTTTTTTATTTTAAAATGCGCAATAAATTAACTTTAACTTTTTATTGTTTGTTAGGTTTATATTGTGTCTGCGTTTGTTTATTGTGGAACCAGTCCAAGCCAAGACGAGCACGCTGCCAGTAGCAACCGGTGAGCAGCGTCTGTATGGCGTCTTTGGGTGAAAAGTATGAGACGTAAAACAGTGTGCAACTCGTTCGATTTTGTGCGATTTCGGGTCCATATTTTTGAAGTTATCAAAGTCTGAAGTAATCCGCTACCGAATTCATTGACGCTTCGGGGAGTTACAGCCGAACTGTCCATCGAAATGCGCAAGTGTAGCCGACGAACTCGCCGTCGAAACGCTTTCAGCGCGGCATTTCGACACGTTTCA
This sequence comes from Rhipicephalus microplus, assembly GCF_013339725.1. Classification (NCBI taxonomy): domain Eukaryota; kingdom Metazoa; phylum Arthropoda; class Arachnida; order Ixodida; family Ixodidae; genus Rhipicephalus; species Rhipicephalus microplus. Next base: position 275,252,233 of record NC_051165.1, read on the forward strand.
CTTCAGCTCCTCCGTGTGAATTATCGCTCGCGCATCCTCCCGAATGATTATCAAGCTCGCCTAATTAGTTTCATCGAGTGTGCGTCGCTCTAGACTTCAACCGCGATCGCTTCGTGACGGTCGAAAAGATGCGCCATAGGTGGTGTCGCATGTTTCTCGGTCTCATATGCGTGAACTTTTTCTCGGTTTTCGTTATGTGGATATACCTCGACAGCAAGTGCCCGTGTTACGAGACATCTCGAGAAGGCGGCGGCGTGAAGGGCTTTGAGGGGGCGGCTCGTCAGCGCTCGGCCATCGCCGGACCACAGGACGACTTCAGCGCCGGAGGAGCCTTGAAGATGCGCAACGCCGCTCCCCTGGACGACATCTACGACCTCCCGAACTCCCTCGTCACCCTGGTGCTGCGGGAATTCGAATTCTACGAGCAGGACTTGGTAGAGACCGTTCGCTCTTTTCACACGGTGTTTCCGCGCATGCCGATTGTGCTGATCGCCGACGACGTACCTTACCCACCCGTTAGGTTTCCTCGAGACGAATTCGGCCCTAACGTAACAGTCGTGTCACTCGCGAGGTATCCGGATCGCTATGCCAACGCTACGCGCCTGGAGAACTACGTGAAGACGGATCTGGTGTTGTTCGTGCCCGACTCGGTGCGCATGACGCAGCCGGCCATCGTCACCACCATGATCAAACGCGTGTTCAAGAAGCCGCATCGCCTGGTGGCCGTTCGGGTCGCGGGCGAGATGCGGCGCTGCCTGAACCTGGAGGTGAACTTGCGCGAGTGGACGCTGGTGTATCGCAAGGCGCCGCGCACCGCCGAATTTCGGTGCGACGCGTTCGGGGGCCGCCATTTGCTCATGGCCAAGTCGGAGCTGGTGCTGTCGCTCGCCGAGCCGATGGCGCGTCCGTTTCCCGAGGCGCTGTACGTGCAGACAGCGCTCAGAGACGTGAAGGTAACTGGTGTGTTTACTTTGGTTTTATTTTCTTCGTTTTTTGTCGATGTGTGTTGTGAATTCCAGTTGCCGTAGTCGACAAGAGGTTCCAGTCACGAACACCATTGTCCGCGTAAATGTATGTTCACTATTGTAACAGACTAGAAAAAGGTAGAGAAGAGAAGCAGAGGAAGACGAAGAGTCTTGGCACGATCGCAGTGTGCTGCCGAAAACGAGCATCGTTCACCTCCTATAGATAAAACCATCTTATCACAGCTCGCTGTTACAGTTGTGGTGGACGTGCTGGGTAATCGACACCCGAAGACGGAAGGTGAACCGCAAGTTCTTCGACGGAGCCGTCGCATTGCTGGACTTCCACCGAATCTATCTGGTCTGGACATGTCCCACAACGCAAATGAACACCGACCCCTCTCGACTTATGCGCCGACCAGTTCGGCTCCACAACTGAGAGATGCTCGTCCCTTTGCCGGCAGACCAGATGAAGACGTCGAGGCTTGGCTCATCTATTACAAACGGGTGAGCGCCGCTAACAGATGGGATGCCGCTTCTCAGCTTTTGTATGTCGCGTTCTTTCTGACGGATACTGCATTAATGTGGTACGAGAATCGGCACGAAACGCTAACAACGTGGGACAGATTTCTTTCTGAAATCAAAGAGCGTTTCGGCGACCCAACAACGATAAAGAATAGAGCAGAACAGACGCCATTGCAACGCGCTCAAGTGCCAGGTGAAACTTGCACGACCTACATTGAGGAAGTCATAAAGCTATGTAGGACCATTGACTCCGGAGTGTCTGAGGAAGACAAAGTCGGGCACATTCTAAAAGGAATCGCCGAGGATGTTTACAGTTTCCTCATCGCGAAAGACACCTTGACATCTGTCACCGATGTCATTTGTCATTGCCACAATTTCGAGCAACTAAAGACGAGGCGCATCACGCCAAAGTTCGGCAGGCTACCCAATGTGACGACCATCGCGAGCATAGACAGCAACCAGGCGCTTGATCTTGCAACAACAATCCGGCAGATAGTACGTGAAGAACTCGGCCTGTACGCGCAAGTGGCAAACCACCCAAGCACTCATCCCCCCTATCAGCCACCAGAGTTCGAGCGAAACGTTGCTTCATTCTCCTCGCACCGAGTGGCGGAGGGCTTTGAGGATTCTGATGCCACACCTCAGTATCAGCCACGTCTATACGATAGAGGCCCTGCCTATGACTCACGATCACGACAAGCACAGCCACATTCTTATACTCGGGGCTCTCAGCCGGACTACGTCCCGCTGCGGCAAGGACAGTACCAACCCTACTACCAAGATGTAACTTACGACGAATACAATGAATTCCAGAGAGTGGCAGAAACCCGTTCTTCGCGTGATAACAAACTTCCTCGCCGACAGCAGCGGCCCAGGATTCTTGCAATGAATATGGTATAAACCGTGACCCTCCCGTGTGCTACAACTGTGGTTTCACTGGGCATATTGCTCGGTAATTCTTGTCAGGAAAAAGGATGGTTCCTGGAGATCCTGCGTCTAAACACTGTGATGAAGAAAGATGTATATCCCTTACCACGGATTGATGACGTCATAAATTGCTTGCATGCCGCTTCCTATTTTTCAACGCTTGATTTGCGGTCAGGTTATTGGCAAATACCTATGGAACCCGGCGACAAAGAAAAGACTGCTTTCATAACTCCGGATGGCTTATTTGAATTTAATGTCATGCCTTTTGGCCTTTGTAATGCTCCAGCCACCTTTGAAAGATTTATGGACACAGTATTACGTGGTCTAAAATGGGAGATATGCATGTGCTATCTTGACGATGTTGTGATCTTTGGCCGTACGTTTGAGGAACATAACAACCGTCTCAGTCTTGTTCTCGACTGCATCGAAAAAGCCGGGCTGGTTCTGAATTCTAAAAAATGTTGCTTTGGCGAACGTCAAACTCTCGTGCTGGCGCACTTGGTCGACCAGGATGGCGTCAGACCCGATCCTCGCAAGATAGAAGCAGTGAGCTCTTTTAAATCACCGCAGTCCGCACGAGAACTTCGGTAATTTGTCGGCCTATACTCATATTTTCGTCGTTTTGTTCCACGATTTGCGGAGATCGTGTATCCGCTGACAAACGTCTTGCGACAGGATGCAACCTTCAACTGGACACCAGAGTGTGACACCGCATTCTCACAACTTAAGTTTGTACTAACGTCAGCACCACTGTTGCGTCACTTCGATTCATCTTGCCCGACTGAGGTCCACACGGATGCTAGTGGTATCGGTGTAGGCGCGGTGCTTGTACAACGTCACAATGGCGCAGAGCATGTCGTGGCATATGCCAGCCGTTGCCTGAGCAAATCAGAACGCAATTACACAGTTACGGAACAGGAATGTCTGGCAGCTGTTTTCGCTGTACAGAAGTTTCGTTGTTATCTTTATGGGCGGCCAATTAAGATAATTACCGATCACCATTCGTTATGCTGGCTGGTCGGTGTGGGTGACCCCTCTGGCCGCCTCGCACGTTGGGCGCTGCGACTTCAGGAATACGACTTTACGGTGTCGTACAAGAGTGGCCGTCGTCACGCTGACGCAGACTGCCTCTCCCGGATTCCTCTTGCGACTACTGACTGCGATGCTGAGAATTTTGACGACTGCCTTGCTGCTGTTACAAGCACGTTCCCCACCGCGGCTGATTTCCAGAGAGAACAACGCAACGATTTCAACTTGGATCCTCTTTTTGCCGCCGCACGCCTCCCAACACAGCGGTCGCTTTACTGTCCGAGACAAGTTGCTCTATAAAACTAACTACTCCAGACCTGGAGCACGTTTTTTTCTAGTTGTCCCCGAGAGCCTTCGCTCTGATGTTCTACGTGCCATGCATGACGATGCGACGTCCGGTCACTTCGGCTTCATTAGAACGCTGAACCGCACGCAGGAACGCTTTTACTGGCCCAAGATGTACGAAACGACGAAGCGTTACGTCGCTAGCTGCGAGACGGGCCAACGTCACAAGCGCCCGGCCACCGCTACACCAGGTCCCCTTCAGCCGGTAACACCACCCAGCACACCTTTTGAACAAGTAGGAATTGACATTATGGGTCCATTTCCGTGATCTAACAATAAGAAGCGTTGGATAATCGTCTGCGTAGATCATCTCACGCGGTATGCCGAAACCGCAGCTATTCCCTCTTCTACCGCTGCATCCATGGCAGACTTCTTGCTTCACTCCGTGGTCCTTCGCCATGGCCCACCGCGTGTTATTATCAGCGACCGTGGCCGCCAGTTCACTGCCGATGCCGTTGAAGAATTACTACGCATGTGCATGACACAGTTCCGTCATTCCACACCGTATCACCCAGAGACGAATGGCCTCGTTGAACGGACAAACAGAACCTGACCAACATGCTTGCCATGTACGTTTCTTCCAATCACAAGAACTGGGATGAAGTGCTGCCTTTTATCACGTACGCGTACAACACAGCAAAACATGAAACAACGAACTTCAGCCCATTTTATCTGTTGTACGCCAGGTTGCCACTAAGCCCTCTAGACACTTTCTTACCCTTCATTCTACACAATGACGACTCTGTATCAAACACCCTGTGCCTCGCGGAAGAAGCCCGTCAAATCGCTCGTCTTCGTACTCTGGCCTCTCAACGTCGTTCGAAGGAACGATACCACGACCGTCGAACGGGTTTTATTCGAAAAAGGTGACTTGGTGTTACTTTGGACACCGCAACGCAAGCGTGGATTGTGTCAAAAGCTTCTCTCACGATATTCAGGCCCATTTGTAGTTTTGGAGCGTTTAAGCCAGCTCACTTACGTAATAGCTCGTCTTTTGTCCAATGGTCGGCGATCGAGCAGAACGCAGCTCACTCACGTTGCTCGCCTGAAACCTTTCTACCTTCCTTGTGCGTCATAACTCGCCCTACGGGCTTCGTCTGCTTGCGGGGGAATGTAACAGACTAGAAAAAGGTAGAGAAGAGAAGCAAAGGAAACCGAAGAGTCTTGGCACGATCGCAGTGTGCTGCCGAAAACGAGCATCGTTCACCTCCTGTAAATAAAACCATCTTATCACAGCTCGCTGTTACACTATTATTGCATTAGATGATTAAAAATAGAAATGTTATTGATTATTACGTGCATTTCCTGCAACATCTCCACACCATAATTAATATATTTAGTGTCTAGGCTCCATTACGAGCTGCAAGCTACCGTGACCGGCGCATCTTACTGCAGCCGTCGTGATCACAAATATTTCGCTGTTATTTTCACGCAGATTGACATCGTGGATAGCCTGGTTGCTCAGAATGGCCGCACGCTGTTCACAACGGAGCACAATCGGCAGAAGTTGCGTTTAGCCACTACAAGTCGCCGTTCGCAGCTCTACGCCAACTTTGGAGTGAAGAAAGTCCATCAGCCCGGCGGGGAAGTCACGTGGCACGGCTGCAAGCGGGACACTTCCCGTTGCTTTGGCACCGTGCTGGACGAGACGCCAGACTACCTGTACAAGGGACGCTGGACGCCGCCTTGTTGCCTGGAAAACTTGCGGCGCACTGCCAGGCACGTCTTTGCCATACTGGAGAGGTGCAAGACCCGCTACTGGCTCGAAGGAGGTAGCCTCCTTGGTGCAGCCAGGAACCACGACATCATTCCTTGGGACTACGATGTTGACATTGGCGTGTATAGTGAGGATGTGCAGCGCTGTGAGTGGCTGCGGAACTCTCAGAAGGGTTCGGTGATTGACGCTGATGGCTATGTGTGGGAGAAGGCTGCGGAGGGAGACTTCATTCGCGTCCAGTACAGCAGTGCCAATCGAGTGCATGTGGACATATTTCCGTTTTACTCCCGTAACGGTGTAATGACTAAAGACACCTGGTTCAAGAGCCATCCACAGGACAGGGAGTTCCCAGAGCATTTTCTGAAGCCTCTGTCCAGTATTCTTTTTGTCGGTGTGTTTGCATCAGCACCCAACAACGTCACTCAGTTCCTGGAGCTGAAGTTTGGCAAGGGTGTTATAGAGAAGCCCCAGTATCCGAACCCAGCCTTGTTGGCTTATCCAAAAAGCACTAGTACATAGTGTTAAATAAGTGCAGTAAGTGTGAGAATGCAAGACATGGTAATAGTACATTTTGTCAAAGTATGGTGTGGAGCCTCTGTTCATTTTGAAGCAAAGTGTGAATGTGCAATTTTTATTTTCTCCTTTTAAATTTTTGTAAGCTTCAGCAAACTTGAGAAAGAAAAATGCATTCGTTCAACCTTTCGAATCTTTATAAAGTGGGCAGTCACTGTGCGAGGAGCTTCTTGAAACAGTAAATATATATCTAAAAGGGTCTATATAATTATTGCAGGTGTAGTGCCATGTCCTCATTGCTGTAATGTGTAAATATCGCCATCCGTAGCACTGCCTTTCTTTTTTTTTGTAAGACTGATTGTACATGAAAATAAGAAGCATTGCTATTATGCATTCACTTGTATATCTTAGCACTCCTTGCTGCTTGAGATATAGCCAAACTTCATTATGTGAAGATTAATCCGATGTGAGAACACCGTAAGTATAGGCCATGTTCAGTACATTCTTAAATTGCCAATTAACATTTTTAGATTTTTTGTTATATGCAGTACTTTATTATATGTTTTCATTACATCGAGGTTAATTGTGCCAGCCTGTTTGTGCAAATACTGTAATACACAGTATTATAATTATCATACATTTCTTCCTGTCTATTCAGAAAAAGGGGATATAATCACCTCATAACACAGCCTTTGTGTCTCTTGTTTTGTTGGCCAGAAGCATAAGTGTTTTTTCTGGTCAATCAGTGTATGGGAGCACTGCACTTCAGTGACCTTCAACAGTTGTATGAGACATCAAGACACAGATTTACCACCTGAAACCTCACTGAAATAAGATATGAATGCCTAAACTTGTATGCTGTATTCAAATGTTGCTGTTCATCCAACTGATTAGGTTGCTTGATTGATGCTCAAACAATACATATTTCAGTTTGTTTGACTGCAGTGCATTTGGTCATGTTTTAGGTTGACTGGCTGTATGACCTAAATGCATCTATGGAATTTGTTTACAATTGCCACTACGGCCTAGTGGCTGTACTGTTGTTCAATGAGACAAAGCTGAGTCCAGCTTAGCATAGAGTTTCCTAAAATTAACTAAAGGGGGCTCTGGCATGACGATAGTTCCCAAGCTGCCACACTTCCAAGGGGCTCTGGCGCTGCGATCGTTCAGCGACGATGGGAATGACGGGTAGTACACGGATTTGCCTAGTCTTCATACTTGTGGGCGGTGAATCGCACTTGTGGCTTCATTTATTACTGTGTTTCGGTTTTGTTTCGAGAGAAAGGACATACCCTTTTGAACTTCATGATCCAATTTGAAATGGTAAGCCTAAATGAATAAGGTGGTGAAGTGCAACCACTGAACATTCGTTAATTTTTGTTTTGTAACAGAACAGTTCCAAGCCATACGAACACACACGGAGCCAGAAGTACGAAGATTGGACAAATCCATGTACTACCCATCATTCCCATGCTCGCTGTAAGCACCGTGTGTGCAGCTCCCATAGATATTAGAGCCAGAGTTCCCTCTAGTGTATATTTAGGAAACTCTATGCAACTTAGGGCTAAATTAACGTGGGACTCACCGTAAGCAATGCACTATGGCACAGTTGGATTTCACTGCATTTATATAAAAATTAAATTCAATAACACGTGCTTGGATTTTAGTGTATGCTAATGTACACTAGGTGGTAAATTTTAATTTGGTGTCCAGCGTTACGGCGTGCTTCATACATCTATTGCAATTCTGGCATGTAGAACTTAATTGCTTCTATATATGTGTGCATTGGAGAGGGGATGTTGATTGGAAATGGCATTCATGTATGGTGAATATGTAAGTTGCAGCTATTTACTCATATTTGTCTATCACTAATAGTCGTGTTCATAACAACTAGTATATGCAGCTTAATTTACGCATAAGGCTCATTCCAAGAGATCGCATATAATTTCATTCCTTTTTGTAGAGGATGTGTATCTCGAACAATGTGTTCCCACAGTCAGTGCTACACCTAGTGGTTTAAATTTAAGGGATTTTTTCTCTCTGTAAATAAAAAAATGCTTAACTTGTTAAATATGTATACAAGAAAGAAAAGAAAGAAGTGCAAGCACGAGAGGAGAGCTTGTGCATGGTGTTGTAAAAAGGACAGTATGTCCACCATTTCATTGAGTCATTTGACCGTTCTTTTTTTTTTGTTTCACTCTGCCAAGGAAGGACACCTTTAACCGACATTAGTGTTCCTTCACACAAATATCAGTTTACATACATGTGGACTGATGACCAGGAATGGCTGCCGTCAAATCTTGAGCAAGAGCCTTTGGAAGATTCTAAATATGCACCAATGGCTGAGCAAGCAGTCTTCCCATGCCCTCCTGCCACTTTCATCATTTCATTTGGTGTTTTTATTTGCCCAAAGAGGGCAAATAACGATATGCATATTCACTAAAGCAATTCATTGGAAACATGTGCAGCTCCTCCGCTTCCATTTGAATTTTGATCCCTGAACGAGCAAGGGGACCCCCTCCAAATCCTGTCAGACTTGTCAGACACCTTACTCAGGTTACACACAAAGCACCTGTCGTGAGGATTGTCTGTTCATATTGTCTGCACAGTTTTTTTTTAGCACATTTTCTCCCGCCAAAGTACTTCCTCATTCACGCAGTGCAACTCCTAGACCTATAAAAAGGCTTGCCCGATCTTGCAGTTTGATAATGTCCGTTATTCATGGTTTATAATGTAGCCTCGCACTCGCATTTCCTTAAACTGATATAACAGCAATATTCTGAGCAGCCCTTATTTTTATACTTAAACATCAGCTTTAGTTCGAATATTCTATGCATTACTCCTCAAATTGCATGTGTGCTCACTTATTTCTTCATCGTAGCGTTTGTGTATGTGCCATTTTAAGCTTCTATGACTGATTCATTTCAGTTCCATGCAAATGTCTGTAGCAAAACCTAATGCAAGCCTTTGAGTTGTTTTTATCGAGTCACTTGATGATTCACACCTGTCAATTTTCTAGTCATCTTGTAGAATGTTTACGCATATTAAACAGCAAAAGACATTTATTCTGTTCTGTCTACTCTTCAAGGTTGCTTTTTTCGTGTCATGCCATGTCAGTCGTAGGCTAAGTAACTGCAGCATTTTTATACTGTACATGACTTTGTGTGGTTCAAATCCCATGATCAACAGCTTGATTCTTATAAAAGAATGCAGAAACACTTGCATGCCATCTCTCTTGAGATGTCGGTGCTTGTTAAAGGAGCACTGGCACAATAATTTTGCATCTTTTTTTTTATTTTGTTGTTGCAATAGGCAGCCTATGACTTACTTATCACGGCTGAAAACCTCGTCTGTGCGAGTGCACGACAGTTATTTATTTAGAGCCATTTTTTGAGCACCCAGTCTCAGTTTAGTTTAAAGAGCACCGATCCAGGCAGGATTCTTTCGTCGTGGTGATACAAAATTTGGCGCCTGCCAATAACTTTCGCTGACGTCACATGTAAAGGTCGCAACTTTAGCTAGCGAAACTTGTCAAAACAAATAATTTACTGCCGCCTTATTTTTCGTTTTAGAAAGTTTGTTCGCTCACGACTAAACTGGTTTTCGTGACTGTCTCGTGTTTAGCGATGTTTAGCGCTTCCATGCGTATCGCGCATCTGTGGTGGAGGCTGCAGGCAAAGCCGACCCGTCTGCAATGTGTTGATGCGATGCCTCCGTAGCTTCGCGGTTCGAAAGCGTAGATTCGGGTAGTTTTAGCTTAGCGAATGTTATCGAAAAATGGGGTGTTACAGGCGCAACACAAAGATCAGAGCACCTCGCTAGAGGTTCCGCGGTGCTATGGAAGACAGCGGGATCGACAGCGATTCCAAGACGAACAGCTGTAATGGTGGCGATCGGCCGCAGCAAGATGTACCGGTTCCAGTGATGAAGTTAGATGGCGGTGAAGCTGACATGAATGAAGCAGAAGCCGCCCAGGACAAACCCCAGGCTCGTATACTTGCATCTTTACTGTTGTTTTGGTGTGCGCGGGTGCTAGCTTTCTCATATTGCCAAGCCTTCGCTGACTCCGCCGCACACGAGGGCACTCGTAGCGACCATCTGTCGCCTTCAGCAAGTGTTTACTTGTTTAGTATAGCCTCAAGTGCGCCTTGAGAACCTACAAAAGAATAAAACGGTATCGTAGTCGCTAGACAAAAAAAAAAAAGCCTGTTTAATTTTCTCGCTGTTCATTGCGGCTTATAGAACAGGTTTACACCTACGGAGCGGCAAAAAAGCAGTCGCGTTTACCACTATTGGTTTTTATTTGCTCTCTGATAGTGTTGCACCGAGAATAATCATACGTGTTCCTTTGCAGCCTCTTCATCAGAAAAAAACGCGTCCCGGCTTTTCAGGCCACGCATAAACGAATTGATAAAACTAGTGTGTGCGCGTACGGCTATCATCGCAGTTTTGTGTTTTGACATTTCACTGTTACCGCGCCGTTCTGACGATGTTCTCAGTAAAACGTTCACTTAAGTCACACGGGAACTGGGGTCTTGAAAACGCGGGGGGTTGTGAACATCGATTAATAGCCACGAGCTTCGCAATATTGCCAATTCATAAGTGCATCTGTGTTGCAGGAGGCACCTCTTGAAGAACCACAGAAGACACCGCAAGAGCAGGCAGCATCAAAGTCGAGAGCGCTTCAGCTCCATAGACGATTAGGTGCGACATCACTTGTTTTTTGTTCCTCTTTTATGTGCATAAGTCTACGTTACCCCTTCGATATATTGAGATAAAGAAATTATATGCATGAGCTGCAACTGTGCTTAAGTTACTAAGAGCAAGGATATGGGGGGAGGAATCAGAGACAAGAAGAGTACCTAGCTAATTGGTGTTAGCACATATTGCATGCTTGAATGCGAGGAGAGAGCAACAAAAATTGACGTGTGTGGCTCAAGGCTAGGTTGCACAGCCCCATCGAGTTCTTTCACATATTGTTGTGTTTCATCGCATTGTGAACCACACATGGTGGGACACATGTCTCTAAAAAATCAACATTCAGTTAAAGTTAGGCCCAGTGCAATCTTTGCTTGCCAGTGCTTGACAAATGTGTCTGATGATCCACTTCTGCATTTAACCCAGAGCGGCACATACAGCAGTCAAAGAAAATTCGACAGCAGACACGAAATGCGTGCATCGACACTCAGCCCAAGAAGATGCTCCTACCACGAAGCAGGTAAAATTGTGTCGAAATTTCATCTGTTGCTTAGCAAGTACCACCTGAATCACATTTGTCTGTAGCAGTTGAGCTTGTGACTGGACACTGGTGCCTTCTGCACATGCTACCTTGCATTATCTACAAGCTTCCATCTATGCCTGAATTATAGCAAAAAGACCTATAATGCGGTACGACTATTCTTGGCATCATTATGGTGTGGGTCTTAGCATATTTTTGCTAAAAGTGATGGCTGAAGCAGCCAACTGACCACTCTAGGTAGGTGTGATTGTGACTATACAAGCTTGTGCCTCTTAGCATGAAGAAAAGGTTTTAATTTCTGACCTATGACTGCATTTCAATGAGAATAAAGTACAGGAACACTTGTATACCCAGAGTGAAATTCATGTCAAGGAACACCAGATGGTCCATAGTTATCCGTAGTGCCCAAATGGTAGTGTGCCTCATAATTATCATGATTATAGCATGTGAATTCCCAGGGGTGGTGGTGGTGGTGGTGGTGGTGGTGTTGCAGCAGGCGGGGTTAGCCTGGCCTGCATGGCCGGTAATTGTTCCGCTTGAGCATCTCCTTAATTTGGAAAATGTCACCACGTGTCTGACAGCCCAGTGTCTCGCAGGAAGACCAACAAAGTTCGTTGCACGTTCCTCCTAGTTGCCGCGGGTCCTTCAGGAAAGATGATGTCATCAACTGTCCGGTGCCTATGACAGCCTTTTCGCAAGGTGCGGATCATCGCTGCTCTTTGCGCATCAAACTGTGGGCAAAGCCAAATGAAATGTTCAATATCCCCGATGTCACCACAGAAGGCACAGAACGGGGAAGCGTATCTCCCAGTCTTGAATGACCAGGCCGGGGTGTATGCGGAGCCGGTTCTAATGCGGTACAACAGCGTCGCTTCTTCACGAGAAAGTCCATGAATTACACATGCTTGGTGTGGAAACCTGTAGATCGCCTTGAAATGATTGCGTATCACATCTTTGTTGTTCTGGTAAGTCTTGGGAGTTCTTACTTTTGGAAACGATGTACGTGCTTCGCATGCAAGGGCATCAGCCTTTTCATTGCCCTCAATGCCAACGTGGGATGGGATCCACTGGAACTTTATACTAAAACTCTTGCCATTTAGGTGTTTGATTAATGCCAGAGATTGCCTGGTGAACTTTTCTTGAGGTAGGCCACGATGCAGTCTTTGTAGCGCCGATTTGGAGTCCGTCAGCACTACAACATCTCGTGCAGAAAAGGATCGCAGTTTTCGCAAAGCCGCCGTAATTGCAGCGCTTTCTACCGTTGTGGACGAAACCACGCGATCCAGGCGGCCCGACCATGACACGCCCAGGCTGGGTATGCAGAAAGCCGCTGTGCAGCTATCAGTCTGTGTGCACACTGATCCGTCGGTGTACACTTGTAGGTGGCAACGGTACATGGTGCTCAAGTGGTCCAGCGCAAGAAATTTTGCTTCCGCGGCTGGAATGTTGCGCTTTGCTGGTAGATTGGGTACGCTGAAGTTGCACGCAACATCCACAAAAGACCATGGCGGGTCCATAGGGCGCCGTTTAGGCAGTTTCAAGCCTAAATATTGAAATGTGTTTAGTGCCGCGTTGAAATGTGAGCCAGTTCTTGCTCTTAGCCGCCGGAGAAGCGCCGTCCCTGCGAAGGACTCGCCCAGTCTTGACAGCTGCGTCAATAAGGCCTGAGACGCCAAAAGGCGGAGCGGAAGAGACTCAGCTTCATTGGTGACCTTCGTGTTTGAAGCCGCCTGAGGGACTCCCATCGCCAAGCGAAGACCCTTTCTGTGCACTGCCTCTAGGCGTTCGAACTGGCTTGGTGATGGTGATATCAGGGGCAGCTGATAAAGAATGCGGCTTGTTATAAGCGCATCATTCAATTTAAGCATGGACATAGGATTGTTGCCCCAACGGACCCCTGCCATGCGACGAAGAGCGTTGATCCTTTGCACTGATGCAGTTACTATACCATCAACCGCACGTCGCCATAATAGCTTGTTGTCGATGGTAATGCCCAGGAAGCGAACACTTGTTGCACAACGAATTGAGTGGCCTCGAATATTCAGCGACAGACGTGTTGACTTCCGTCGCACTCCCGGGAAGAGCATGAAGGCCGACTTTTCCGCTGATAAAGATAGGCCAAGTGTCAACAAGTGACGCTCAATGATTGAAATAGCGCTCTGTGCTATCCGGGCCAAACGTTTGTGCTGGTACCCTGAGATCCAAATGCAGATGTCATCGGCGTAGATGGATATTTTAACTGCTTTCAGAGCTGAGTGCAGAGTGTCGGGAAGCCTGGCCATGGCAGCGTTAAAAAGCAAGGGAGATAGAACACTTCCTTGTGGGACGCCGAGGGAAACGCGTCTCTCTTCGCTCGTTACATTTCCAAGCTTAACACGGACACAGCGGTCTCTGAGAAATTCATGTACGAACCGAAGAGCATTTCCCGACACACCCATGGCTTGGAGCCCGTTCACGATGCCTGCCTGAAGCACACAATCATATGCCTTGGCAACGTCCATGAAGACGGCGAGTGTCGAGAGTCCGCTGACGCGGTGGTGTTCGATGTGGCTTAATAGGTCCAAAACACTGTCCTGGGCACTCAGTCGTGGGCGAAATCCGGTCATACACGGTGGCCATCGTCTTCCTTGTTCAAGGTACCAAGTTAATCTTGTACATATTAATCTTTCCATCAACTTAGATACGCATGATGTTAGAGATACCGGTCGATATGACGCGAGGCTCGCAGGATCCTTTCCGGACTTTAGGACTGGCACCACCCATGCTGTCTTCCAAACAAGTGGGATCTCTCCCGTGCCCCAGACATGATTAAATATGTCCAAAAGAGCCCTTTTTCGCTCATATGGTAGATTTGTCAGCATTTGATTGCTGATCAAATCGGGACCCACGGCACAGCGTCTTCTTAATTTGCTAAGTGCCATATCCAGCTCTCGGAAGGTGAATGGCGTATCCATCGTGTGGAAAAACTGGGGTGACAGAGGAATCGCCGCTCCTGCTGGTCTACCAGGTATGTACACGTCTGCAAAATCCTCTGCAAGGGTTTGCAAATCTATCCCTTGTTTCAAAGCGAGTGCTTCGAATGGCCTGTTTGTTCGGATCTTCCCAGAAAGACTATTTATTACTGCCCATATCTTTGTCAAGGGCGTAAACGTTGATAAACTCTCACAGAAAGCGGCCCATTGATTTCGTCTTAATTTTTTTGTATGGCGACGAATTGCAGCGTTTATCCTGTTATATTCGGTTTTCGCAGACGGATTTCCTGTTGTTCTCATTATTTTCCGCTCCGCTCGTCTACGTGCTGCGCAGAGGTTCTTCAATTTCAAGTCTGGAGCAGGAAAATGGTCAGGCAGTTTCAGCAATGAAGTTGCTGATCGCTTGCTTTGCAACATATCTGCAAACAGCTCACCAGTGGATTTGTCCAACACTTCTCTGTAGGTGTCCCAGCGTGTTACATTGCAGAATTGCCGACCAGCAGTTCGAAATCCCAGGATATTGGTGAAGATGGGGAAATGGTCGCTGCCCATCTTGTCTGGAGCCGTGGTGCGATGATACCAGAAGGTCCGTGGAGTGAAGTACAAGGTCTATTGCACTCCATGAATCAGGTGGCCTGAAAAATGTAGGTTTACCATCGTTCGCCACACATAAGTCGGCAGCATCTGCAGCTGCTAGAAGTTCCCTGCCTCGAAAATCTACACTCTTATCTCCCCAGAGTGGATGGTGCGCGTTAAAATCACCACAGATTATTCGAGGAGCGGGACATCGAGTGCAGAGGTCCTTTAGGAAAGTCTCCATAGAGACCTTTTTTCGTGGGCTTATGTACACCGATACCACACTCAGTTTTCGGTTTCCCAGACACACTTGCACAGCAGCGACTTCCGGTGAGTTGGAACAGAGGTCTTGCACTGGTAGGGTGACGTGAGGTATTTCCCGCCTTATGTATATCATTGCGCTTCCATTTGCAAACGACGTTATGCTCGGGTTGCCGTGTCGGATGTACCCTGGGAGCGTCCTTGCATTCGGTAGACCGGCTTCGGAGAGGGCTAGAATCGGTATTGGAATGTCGCGCAGGAAAAGGTTGAGTTCGCACAGGCGTTTTAGAAGACCGGCGCAGTTCCATTGCATTATTAAGGGCACTTTTGAAGGACGAAATAGACCAGGTGGGCGAGACAGCGCCATTATTCTACTGTGTGTTTGTGGAAGCAGAGCAAAGTAAACACTGACTCTAGAGCCAGGACTGCTCCCAACATATCCTTCGTTGAACTCGCAGGCATCTTAGCGACGTGTGAACGCAGTGCTGTGAACAGAGCGCGAATAACGTGCTCGAGGTTTTCTTGCTGTTGGCTTCCAGATGGTACTTGAGATGGGCTCAGTGCATCAGCGTAGGTGCGCTTGGCGGACTCTTTCGTGATACATTTCTCACCAGCGTTGAGCACTTGCGTTGACTCAGTACCAGCTCTTGTCGGATTTAGGCGTGGAAAATTTCCTGCGCACTCGTTATCCGAAACGCCAAGTTGTGGCGTGCCGGAAGTCTTCTTTGTGAGCGATGGTTCGTTCACAGTCTTCGGGCCGAGGACAAACGTCTTATTTTTTCGCTGCGCAACTGTTCGTGCTGGACATCGGCCATAGCTAGCTGGGTGGTCGCCGCCACAGTTTGCACACACAAGTTTTTCTTTACTTGTACACGTCTTAAAGTCATGAGGCCCCCCACAGCGCTTACACCTTTGTTCCCCACGACAGTGCTTGGCAACATGTCCAAAACGCTGACATTTAAAACAGCGTGGTGGCGTCTCCACGTAGTCTACCAGCTCGTGTCTGGTGAAGCCAAGGTTGATTTTCTCTGGACGTTCCGAATTGGGAGCGAATGTGAGAACTACAGAGTCAGTGCGCCTTGATTCCCATTCGGTGGATGAGGTTTGGACTCGTCGTATGATCCTTCTTGCGTGGTATACTCCCTGAGGTCTCAGGTAGGTTGACAGCTCTTCGTCCGAGTACCATCTTGGGACCCCTTTTATAATGCAGGTATTTTTCATGTAGCTGTGTGGTACACGGACAGATATGGCAAGGCCGCAGATAGTGTTTGTCTCTAGAAGCATATTAGCTTGATGTTCTGTCTCTATATCCAAAAGCAGGGCTCCCTGTGCTGTGAAACGGCTCTTAACTGGGGCTCCACCGAGAATCGTTTCAATTTCCGAGTATAGGTGAATAGGATTCACTTGCCTCAAGTTAGCTCCTTCGGATGTTGGAGCGATTAAGACAGGAATGCCCACCGTCCTGTCTTTGCGATGTCGTACAAGGCGGAAACCACCCTCGTCCATGTCTTGATCTGTGAGGTTCGCCCCGGTGTGGTCCCCGACGACAGTTGAATTCGTCCTCTGATTCAGCGCTGTGTTGTCGCTTGCAGTCAGGTATGCTTGCGCAGACCAGCTGGTGCTTCTGAACCTTGTGTCACACCTTGGGAGGGTCATGGCGGCGCTCTCCCTGATGCTTGTCTCGTTTCTTCTAGCACCTTTCGACGCGGCGGGCTGCGCAGCACCCGTCGGTCGCCGATACGGCAGGTACCTTTTCGAGTCGTCCGACGTCTTGAGCAGTGCCGGTCAGTAAAACGTTCACTTAATTCGCACGGGAACTGTGGCCTTGAAAACGCGGGGGAAGTGAACATCGATTAATAGCCACGAGCTTCGCGATATTGCCAATTCATACGTGCATCTCCGCCTGTGTTGCAGGAGGCACCTCTTGAAGAACCTCAGAAGACACCGCAAGAGCAGGCAGCATCAAAGTCGAGAGCGCTTCAGCTCCATAGACGATTAGGTGCGACATCACTTGTTTTTTTGTTCCTCTTTTATGTGCATAAGTCTACGTTACCCCTTTGATATATTGGGATAAAGAAATTATATGCATGAGCTACAACTGTGCTTGAGTTACTAAGAGCAAGGATATGGGGGGAGGAATCAGAGACAAGGAGAGTACCTAGCTAATTGGTGTTAGCACATATTGCGTGCTTGAATGCTAAGAGAGAGCAACAAAAATTGACGTGTGCGGCTCAAGGCTAGGTTGCACAGCCACATCGAGTTCTTTCACATGTTGTTGTGTTTCATCGCATTGTGAACCACACATGGTGGGACACGTGTCTCTAAAAAATCAACATTCAGTTAAAGTTAGGCCCAGTGCTATCTTTGCTTGCCAGTGCTTGACAAATGTGTCTGATGATTCACTTCTGCATTTAACCCAGAGCGGCACATACAGCAGTCAAAGAAAATTCGACAGCAGACACGAAATGCGTGCATTGACACTCAGCCCAAGAAGATGCTCCTACCACGAAGCAGGTAAAATTGTGTCGAAATTTCATCTGTTGCTTAGCAAGTACCACCTGAATCACATTTGTCTCTAGCAGTTGAGCTTGTGACTGGACACTGGTGCATTCTGCACATGCTGCCTTGCATTATCTATAAGCTTCCATCTATGCCTGAATTATAGCAAAAAGACCTATAATGCGGTACGACTATTCTTGGCATCATTATGGTGTGGGTCTTAGCATATTTTTGCTAAAAGTGACGGCTGAAGCAGCCAACTGACCACTCTAGGTAGGTGTGATTGTGACTATACAAGCTTGTGCCTCTTAGCATGAGGAAAAGGTTTTAATTTCTGGCCTATGACTGCATTTCAATGAGAATAAAGTACAGGAACACTCAGGTACCTACGGTGAAATTCATGTCAAGGAACACCAGATGGTCCATAGTCATCTGTAATGGCCAAGTGGTACAGTGTGCCTCATAATTATCATGATTATAGCATGTGAATTCCCAATTTAACCGTTTTCAATTCATTGTCAATACAACACAGCCATAGTAACCAATCGTCGGTCACCCACCGGCAAGGGTGTTGTGGATTTAAATATTGTGATTTTTCTCACTGTGATTCACGCACATACTATGCTGACATGACGTGCCATGTCTTGAGAAATAAGTGAGCTCTGTTTGTTGATGCTTGCTTATATTTACACTAGGGTGCAGCACAACGTTCAGAAAGGCTTCTAGAGCCCAGAGCATTCTCAATAGTGCACTGTTGGCCGACCACTTTTTCACCACTTTTGTTTACGGCGGTGCATTTCACGAAAGCAATGATGACTTTAGCAAAAACAAGAATTACGCAGCCTCCATCAGATAGTGATGACAGTGATTCGACAGAAGCTAGTGGCGACGATAATGGCAGTAGAGACAGTACCTCTTTTGACACACAAGGGAACAACATGCTTCGAGTGGTATCACACACTGCTCAAATGTTGGTAAAGGAATTAAAAATGGATTGCCTGTGAGTTTTTCTTGCACAGTTCGGACTTTTCTTCGTGGCGCCAAAATTGGCAAAGTGTTTCGGACCAGAACAGTCGAAAAGTTTGTAAACGTTTTGGTCTATAAGGGGTTGAAATTTCTTTTTAATGTCAAGAAAACAATGTGCAGATGCTTTGAACCTTTCATCTTATCCACACAAACAGGCTTCCTGTTCCCAACAAAGGCCAAGGGTCAACTGCCCAGCCTTCAGGAGACACTGAGCCTTTGGTTACGTGGAAGTCTGACAGGTAAATTAAGCTCCTATCGTCACTTTTACGTATTGCCTGTGCTGCCCCAATTACGACCACTTCGGCGTCAGCCATGTGGTGGAAAGGCTTGAAAGCTGCATGGCCATGCTACCACTCAGCATAGTATATTTACAGCTTACATATGAAGTACAAAATTTCATTGCCGTTGGCTGTGAATATAAAAATGTCAAGCCTTTTCTAACTTACTTCAAGCACCTAGCTGCTGGTTCCTGTCTCACTTCATTTCGAGCACCTTCAGTAAAGAAAAATTCAGGTGTCCTTTAGTGAGATTGAACTTCTGACTTCCAGCTAAGCAACTTATTATTTTATGATTATGTATAAGTTCTTTTTTGAAGGCGAAAACCTTAGACATTTCATCAAATGCAAAATTTGACTGATGTACTGCATCGGCGTCCCACATTGGCAGTATAAACCCGAGGGACGCAAAAAATTATGTGATGATGTTACCAACAATACATTACAGATCACCAAATTTTTGACATGGCATCACATAATGACATCATCATTTGACATCATTACTTGGTCAGAGGTGGGCCTATCCCAGGGGCCATTAAAAACAAGGTGACGTGCAGACACGTTGTAATGCATACAATTATCAAGGCATTGCAAAATCACATTACTTGCAGAAAGCTTTTGGAAGGAGGCAAGGAAGGTTCAATGCATTGACTTAGACAAAAAAAAGAAGAAAATGGGTTTCACTTTCAAGGGAAAGGGATCCTGTGAGATTTTTTTTCTTATTAGTCATTTGATTACTAACTCTCTTAGACGACTGTCATGTGCGTCGCATCACAATACAGCACATGTGCTTACCACGCTAGCTGAGCCCTTTCATGTCCGCACCAAACGGTGATGTGTCAGTTCCACCACTCCAATTGTCACATCTTTTGGCAGCTAGCTCTATTGAAGGCTGTTCTCATAGGTTCACAAAAGCAAGTGGAACTCACTCAAGACATACATATATTGCGTTTTGAGCCCACTCAGACTCGCCAAAATTTTCCTGGTCTGAACTCACATGGATTCACGCTCAGCAAAACTTTTTTTCAACCAGACTCACTTGGACTGAGACTCACCAACATACTTTTATCTGAGTTTGAGCGAAAGGACTCATGAGTGAGTTTGCTGACCTAGTGCCCTGTTAGATGGCACCGTCTATGAGGCCAGCCTATATATGGTAGTTTATTTCACCGCAGACAACGCTGCGTTTAGCCGTCTTCAGGATCGACCCAGGATGTAATGGACCAGGCTGTAGTGTTTATTTATCGGAGAAAAACAAAAACGTTCTGTCATGCCATTACTGTTGCACCATCATCATTGTTGCTGCTATCTTGTTTCTCTTGTTAGACACCGTTGTTTGTTTCACAAGCACCTTGGTATGTTTGATAACACTTTGAAAAACTAGAAGTAAAGTTGGATTGCCATTTACTAAAAAAAAGTTGAAAGAAGATCACTTTTGACTGTGTGTTCAGCCTACAAAACCTTTTTTCCTCTTATAATGATGTGGTAGCTCTGGGAAAGTTAAGGGGTCATGTAGAAAACTGTTTTTATTATTTATGGGGATGAAGCGAAGGTGAAATTCGGCAAGCACTTGTGATTTGTTTTGGCGGTATCACAACTGAAATGGTTTCGAGCTGTTTTAGTATTTGAGTGACAACAGTTGATAAACTCTCCGTATCACCCCAAAATTAGTCAATGAACTAGGCGTAAGGTAGTGAAAATTTTTGCATAAGGTTAATCACAGGGGCCCATTTTATGTCGTAGTGCATTTGGTTTATTCCTTGACATTCAAATAAGCTTGCAGAAAGGTTTTGTAAGAGTGTGCAAATATATTAAATGTAGAATATTTTTTTTATAGTATTTGCTATTCAATTTGATTCGCACTGAAACTTTACTATTCGAACTTCCCTAAAACAAATGTAGTCAATGTCAGATTGGCAGTGGCACCCTTAGATTTTCAATACGCTTCACCCAATCACACCTGTATTGCAAAAAATCTGCCTTCCAGGCTCTGCTACTGTCACAAATGCATTGACTAGAAGAAAATGCTGGTTTCAACTTGGTGATGATAAATGCGGTGGGTGGGGGTGGGGGGGATAAATGCTGTTTTAGGTCTGAAGTTTGGGGCAGGAAGTTCGAAAAATCAGACACTAAAGATTTTCAGAATCCAAAATTTCAGATGTTCTTATGTATAGATGTCTACAAGGCAGATTTGGAACTCCGGGCTAGAAGAGACCACACCTTTGTCTGCCAGATCAGTTGTGCTTTCACACGAGTTGTAAGAGAAAAAGAGGCTGAGGAAATAGCATCTTTGCCTCAACGTGTGAAGTTTTGTTGGCAACACTTTGGTTGCAAGTAAAATTGTATGTAAATACAATTCTGCGTCCTCATTGCCTCATTCCTGATAAGACAACTATGAAACACCGTCTCACTAGCACTTTATCAACGTGGCCAATGTAAACACTTTTATGTTTCTATCATAAGAATATGGTTAGCAATCCTCCGAACTCTTTTTTTTCAGCAATTTGGTTTCAAAGTATTAAAGAAATATTCAAGGACAATTAGAAAAATATTTGGTTCGATTTGCACCCAGATTTCAAGATTGAAATTCGCTTCTCACCCGAAATTTCGCTATTTGCTCAGCTTTAGTTTTTAGGGGCAAAGCTCCTTTTAGTCTGGGCTTATCCTGCATCAGACGTAACAGGCAGTATCAGACAAATAGACGGTTGCACAGATAGATGGACGAAAGCATGGACGGACAGGCACATCGACAGACAGACAAAGAGAAATACGAACAGACAGACAGACACTTGGGCCCACTCATCATCATTCACTCTGTGGATATGCTTTTTTTTTAAGTTGTCTTTGCAGATTGTTTTACTAACAACTTACACAAAAGGCCAATAATTAAAATCTCTATGATGTGAAGACAGATATGGAAAGTTTTACTGCACTCACAAATGTTTCAGAATCAAACGACAAAAACAGTACGGTTATAGTTTTATCTTTTGTAAAATGGCACAGGGATGAGTGGCAGCAGAAGCTGCATGAAAAAAATGAAAGCTATGAAAATGGAGCCTAAAGGAAATTTATTTCAAAGCTAAAAAACAGAACTTAGAAGAGAGCTGATTCTACATTGGAAAAATACGGCATTGTGGCTACCTTTAGCTTCTATCTTACCTCTTTGTGAGGTGTCAAAATGGCAACACTGGCAACAGCTGCAAGATTTCCATTTTCTAAAGGCCAATTTTCTCACTTCTTGGTGACGGTACACTAGTAAAGTATTTTTTTCCGAGCTTCTACTGCATATTTTGTTCTGATATTTTGCTATGATGTCTGAGGTGGTCAGAGGATTGCAAGAAGATTAATTGAAAAATTGGACATTATAACCAGATCTATCATTGCCACGTTGCCCCTTAACATATTTGTGTTCACGGTATGTTTTCTTGTGGCAGGCCACTTCAAGTTGGCCAGTACTGAAGTTGTGTGTAAGGGGAAAGCCAAATTAGTAGGTCTTGGCATTAGTCACCCATATTTAGCTGTGTAACTGGCAAGTACACAGGAAACTTGCTCACTTGTAAATCAGCTGAGCGGCTTATTTATGTATAACTTCTGTGATTTCATTACAGTGAAGAGGATTTTGAGTTTCAGCCCACTTCTAAAGCAGCTGCCCGTGAAATCACTCAACAGCTGATTAAAGATGGGTATGATCTTGACCTGACCCCCGATGATGATGATCTGGACCTTATCCCACCAAAACCACTGACTCAAAGGTGTTCCTGCTGCAACCCATCTCATGACATGCTCCAGTTATGTGACGAACTGCTGTTCTATTGCTGATGTGACTTTTTGGAAAGGACATTCGTTATCTTGAACATTGCGATGGGTGTAGGCGCGAATTGACCGACTGATTTAACATTCCATATTGTTTTTGCTGCCAAGGCCACCGTATGGGGTTGTTGCAACAACTATAGTAGATAAACTTGTAGCGTACTGTGATGAGTGTTGCGTGAAATTGTGCAAAGCTCGATATTTTAAATTTGACTTCCCTCTAGTCACTGCAAATCGCTTCAAATTTTAAAAATGTCGTCCACCAATTTCACGATGTTCAGTGGCAGACATTGCGTGGGACTCGATGCTTTTAACTGCCATGAGTGTGTTTTAGCATTCTGAACCTGCTACTTCAGCTGGCTCAAAATGTACATTTGATGTGTTTATTTCGTTGCAAAAAAAAAAAATATTTCGAATCTCTCTAATTCTGTACATAATGCCTACTGTGTTTTTGCAAGGAGAACGGTTCCTCACATTGTGCTGTGATACATTTGCTCAGCACAGCATTGTAATAGTATTGTGCTTAAGATCATGAAATAGGAGGTGCTTGTCTGATTTGGAGGCAAGTGATATCTGCAACCACATGGAACATAATTATGCTTTGGTATAATTTGTGATTGGGTGCAAATGTCGTTGGAAGTACTGATGCATTCATTTATTGAAGCTGATAATATGATATGTAAGTATTCATAGAAGTGCTTATAGGCATTCAAAGCTAAATTTGAACCTGAGTGTATTGATCCGTGTGATGACAAAACGATTGCAAGAAATTTTCGATACGAGTGCTTTGTATAGTGCAGCAGTCATTCTCGATTGCCTTTGAACACGTAAATCAATTTGCTGAATAGCAGATCTTGAGCTACAAAGTCTTGCCCTTTCCTGTAGAGTTTGTTGTAGAGATTGTGCGTGTTAGTCAATGCACAGCCATGACAAGGTTTTCACATTGCCCTCATCGTTTGCTGTTGCAACATATTCCAGTGCCAAACCAATCTTTACACTAGGGCCAGCGATTAATACCCGAAGTTGTTAAAGACTTTCCTAGAACTAAATAATTGCTTTATCTCTAGTTCCTTAGCCTTAGCAATGCCGCACAAGTATACCAAGTGATTCTTTCTATAAACTTCATTCAGATATTTGAACTTGAACGAACATGAATCTGCATTTAAGGCTTGCCAGGTAGCTCGTGAAATGGTACCTATCATATAGTCAATGCATGAGCTTTGAGAAAGCATACAAGTTTCATTACTTGGCTACTGCGGTAACTGAATTATATAATTTATGGCGACAGGATGGCCTGACAGATGTGTGCTGGAGCATGTCATCGATATTTGCAATTCATAGTTCATTTGCATATCAAGAGTCAAACAGTTACTTATTATTCCTGGACTTTACTGATCTGTGCATGAGAATGTAGCCAAGTTCCAGCAACTTGAACCATTATTCTTACATATATTACAGCTTGCATTTCTGTGTACGCTCATAGCATTGGTTGCACCAACAGAATCTGTGCACATCACTAACCTTGATTTTACTATGACACACGCGGTGATCAATTTTATGATCGTACGTTAGTGCTTGTCCACAGCACATTTTGTTCATGTGAGCAATGTCAGTATTGTATTGCTTTGAAACACTTCCACTTACTCTAGTCATCGCCGATGCGCCATTTGGTGCCCGGCTTGGACGCACATTTTTACGTAAATGTTATGCATTAAAAATGTGGCATTTCGATGTCTGGTGGTATGAATTGTGGGAACACTGCTGCCCGACTTGCATTGTGCGGCCTTTTGCACCTTGCCCTCATGATGCATGTGACAGCATGCCTGCATGATGCACAGCCAGAGATGGGAGTTGGTGTCATTATGCAGCTGAGACAGCTGGTGTTGCATGTGTGATTTTCACTTCACGGTGTTAATAGGATGCAAGAAAAACCCGGTTTATTCGTATTTCATTTCATATTGTTAGGGTGCACTTGTAAGTGTGCTCCATGAGACAAACCAGCTGACAGATATTCTTTGGTTTTTGACAAACTGCACCAGCATTAACCATTGCTACTGCATGGGTGTGCTTTCATTCACAGAAGCACACAGACATAGGCAAACAGTTCCTCGGTAGTTACTCTTGGTCTATAAATGTAACTTCATGGAGGAGCTCTTGCGTTCAGCTAGCTGGCTTGTTACATAGGAGCAATAAATGCTCTTTTTTATATGTTCATATGGCTGAGTGATGTGTCCTTTGTTACTAAGGTCATTTCAAACTTTGCAAATTGCTTTCAACATATTCAACATACCCCATCAAACACATATGCCTATGCTGTGATAATGCACAACTTTGGGGTATCTTCGAAAGAACTGGTGCTGCCAAAAGTTTTTTTCGTTTATTGGTGCTCAAGGCTGAATTCACTGAAGACGTGTAGATGTGGCTTGAATATCAGAATAAGATAAAAAAGAGAACATCTGGTTTTGTTAACTGGCTGAAAATGATTTCAAGCTGATGGTTTACATTTTCACTTGCTACAGCTTTTACAGACTACTTCGCTACCAGAGAAGGCAACGGTGTTGCTAAATGCGATGGTCATTCTGTACAGGGTGCCACAAAATTTCATTTATGAAAGATAGTTCAACAGCGTTACACTCTTGGAATGCAAGAAAGTGAATGAGTCATAACAAGCAAGTAGGTACGTTTGGCATTAAGTGACCCTTTGAATGTCTAATGCAAGCAATTTTTCCAGTCTTTTACGATGGTGTGCAGACTTTTGTTTGCCTCTATAAGTCACTTGGACTCCACATCCACAACTTGAGACTGTACGTTTTTGCCAGGATTACATCTGTTAATAGGACTTCTCGCTGGTATGACGGCTGTATATATATTTTTTCAAAGCTGTTCCGAGTACTGGTGTGGCTCTGTGGTATGATACTTGTCATGCTGAATACATGGCACCGATTCTGGCTCGAACACTTGATTTTTGTGATTTTTATTCTTTGCATCTGTGACGATTTTCTTGGAAGGCTTTCAGATTTTCAGGCAGTTTTCACTTGCTTATGGGCGAGGTCACCGCCAACATAGACACCCGATAAACTCTCAACTTTGTCAACCCGGGGTTTTCTAATGTACTGCTGAATTTATGTGCCTGTGTTTCTGTATGTTACCTTTGTTGAAGTGTAGCTATCAAAGTTGCTGTTGAGCTTGGCATTGGTTCATTGAAGC
Organism: Rhipicephalus microplus; assembly: GCF_013339725.1. NCBI lineage: Eukaryota > Metazoa > Arthropoda > Arachnida > Ixodida > Ixodidae > Rhipicephalus > Rhipicephalus microplus. Next base: position 275,278,116 of record NC_051165.1, read on the forward strand.
AGATGTGAATGCTTCCGCTAGTTTTTCAGTAAAAGGCTAACAAATTAATTTGCATTGCATATTACCTCTCTGGAAAGTTGCTAAGACCTAGTTGGAAAAATAGTAAAGAAAAAATTTGCTATATAGAGGCTTCATTTCTAATAAACTCAGGTCGCCTGTGAAGATCAAAGTCATGGGCTGCACTGGCAGTCTTGGCCAACTGGGCACCTGCAACTCCTAGATGTAACACCAGAGTTCCAAAGCTGAAATTGCTTTGGAGTAATACGTGTCATAAATTATGCAAGATGCTTTCATTGCACTTGAAGGGCCCATAAACCACCTGCAATATTTTTTCAAGCATTTCAAGTAAACGCGTGCATCATGTGCAGAATGACGTCGTGATCAACAATTCTGCACGTGGCAGCGCTACGAGCCGCCGGCGCGCCACAAATTCCAAGAAAAACGCATCCTTTCCGTCCCCTTTCGAGCCTCCGCGTGACGCGCCGTGTCACATCTCTGGCGCGCCGAGCCAAATATGCTGTCGAACAAGAGCCGACAACTTTTGGTCAGTCTGTAAGCAGCTGTCTGCGCTGCTTGTTGTTGTTTGTCGAGTTGCCTGCGTGTGTCTTACACGTGCGGGGTGCGCCGTGTCCACGTACAGGTCCATCGCATTGGCAATACTTTGAAGGCATGCGTGCAACGCAGGTTCCATACCGGCACGATTACGGCAACCACGATTCGCCAACAAGCTCGCAACTGACGGAGTCGACGGTTGGAGTAGCGGCAACCGGAAGTAGACGGTATTTCACGCAGCGCGTCAGTGATGACATGCCACGCGAGATTGAAATGGACACTCGGCGAGAAGCAAAGCGGCGTGGGAAAGGATACCAGCGGAGGGAAGCGCAGGAGAGAGCGAAAGGTGTGGTCGTCACGGTTTCGATAATCAAACGTGTCTAACTCTGCTATTACTGCAACGTTTCGAAAAATTCTCACGGGTCCGTATTCTTCGTACAATCGTGCTCAATTTTCTTACAACAACAGACTTTCGAGCTCTGGGTGGTTTATGGGCCCTTTAAGACAGGAGCACACAGACGTAAGAGCACTCATTCGATTTGGTGGTCAAAATACTGCGCAAGTCCATGCAGTTTTTCAGTCTAAGTTGTTTATGTGACAGTGAAACCTTCCTTTAATTTGTGCACACTTTCTTTTATTTCCCTTTTTAACATTACTACTCGGCGTGGGGATAAGAAAGTTTCTTTTTGGAAAACTATTTTTACTCCAACCAAACTAAAGTGCGTGAATATACCTAAGAACCTGACGTTTCGGAACCGACTTGCTTCTTTCCTCATGGGGGACTGTGGCGATGTTGCAGTGGCGTCTTGAAAGCACTCGCGGGCCGAGCATTGTGAGACATTTTACCACCAGATAACTTTCGAAGAAACGACCATCCTGAAAATCAAGATTAACTGAAGGAGAAGGCTATTCGAGTCATGGCATATACAGCGAATGGCCCAAAACACCTACCGTTCTTTCGAAACCCTTCCCCCGGTGTACACACTCGGACTATGCTCCGCAGCAAAACTAGGGGTCGTTAACTGCCCAGCGAGTTCCTTCAAGATGCCGCTGCAACGTCGCTACAGTCCTTTCCCTGTGGAAGGAACCAAGTCTCTTCCAAAACATCAGATTCTTACGTATTTTCACGCACCTTACTTTTGTTGTAGTTAAAATAGTTTTCATAGTTTACCTACCTAATCAGACAGATATCTGTCGAATGTTTACATATGCAGTACCTGAAATACTGGAATTGCTTATGAGCTTTCTAGATATGTTGCAATCAGTGATGTGTTCTGGTGTATGCGTTTTTTCCAGACACAGGAACTGATGTAGTGGCATTTGGAGCTTTACTGAATGGAAGCAAGAAAAAAATTACCATAATAACTAGATAATTTGGAGCGGAGAGAACACCAGAGCTTCATTTATTTTAAGCCTAGGCAGCGGGAACAAACAACCTTGCATACTAAGCCATGGCAGGTACATCCTTCCAGCATGCAGTCGAAACCTGTAAGACAACAGTATGATCGAATTAATTACGTGATATTACAGTCAAGCATTTCTAAGTCATTGGGAATGCGAGAGTGATAATGCAAGGTCTTCTTGAAGTAAGCACTTCTGTTCAGAACATACTTTTGCTTCATAATTCTCGCAGAAAGATGGTACTGGATACTGAGTGCACCTCCTGTTTGATTTGTGCACATTTTTGAAACTGCAGGAAAAGGTCGTGAGCTCCTCTGTGGAATTTTACATATGTACGAAATGCCACAGCAATGTTTTGGCTGCCAACCTTACTTTGGCCTGTCTATACGGCCTCCATGAGATGACAGCACCAAATAACTAAATGAACAAAATGCAGCAGTAAAGCAGCATGTTATGCAAAAACGTATCCTCTGTGTCATGTCAAAGGATGCAGAATATCTGCAATAAAGACACTGATATGTGTGTATGGTTTGCACAATGAGGTTAAAAGGTCTGCACAGATACACGCTGTATTTAGCTACAAAGGTAACGAAGTGTGAAAGTTCGATATGTTGTCCCACAAAGCTCAAGTGGCTGCAATGAAAATTGAAGGCATGCAGTGCAGTGAATGTGCTCTCAAATTGGCAATCGAAGATAAGTTCTGCAGAAAGTTTCATGCTGCACAATAGCCATTGCTATTATTGTGGCAAAAATCGTGACAGACATTTTGCTTGGATGTGATCGACACGTCGAAACACTGTGGTCAAGGCTACAAGTATAAGATTCAGAGGTCTGTCAACAAAATCACAATTTGAAGACCATTGTCGTGAGTTATAATGGGAGTTTTTGATGTGCCTCAAATTCTTAAATAAGGAAACGTTTGGCTCTACATTCAGGGCCATCAGTCTGCCATGATGAGGATGTGTAGGGCACGGTACTGTGCTCTTGTAAAATTAGCAGAGTACAGCTAGCAGAACTGTCATGGCGACAGCAATCGCCCTCCTAACACAGTAATAGTGGCTGGTAGCAATATGCCGGTATTTGTGAATCTAGGTGTGAAGTGTGGCACATGTTAATGTCTTTCATGTAGGCTCAGACTGCTACTGCCCCCACACTTTTTTCTAACAATAGCAGAAGTTATATGAACTGTGAAATATTAAGTGGCTTCAAGTAAACTGAATACAATAAGACAGTAGAAGTTCTGAGGGTTACTTGGAGAGATTAGAACTTAGAACATTGGGATTTTGAATCATCACAAGTGAAACGTGCACACGAATTCCCAAACAATCGCCACAAGCTGCGTGACCCACCTCTACGTTTCGTAGTCCAGAGGCACGTAGTACTCAGGCTTGTCGTACCCAAGCTCTTCAGGGGTGTTGATGCCCAGTTCAGTGAGTGTCGGGCGAATCTCTTGAAGAATGTACGGGTAGATCTCCTTCACTTTGCTGCCACACTTGTACTGAAAGAGAACGATAATCGTGCGACATCCAAACCCTATGACTGCCAAGCCATTGAAGATACAAACAACCAACTACAAATCAAATTTCGCAGGACAGAACACTCCACTATATGTTCTTGAGCATCACATTGCCTGGAATAAAACATTCAGCGTCCTGGGTGATATTTTGCCTTTCTCTGAGGCACTTCTTTGAGGAAACATTTTTCAAAGTTGAAGCACCGCTTTATCAGATCATGACATGCCCAGGTTGTAAAGCAAACAGGAATCTGAGAAGTGCGATCACAGTGACATGCATGTGTAAGAGCAACTCGTATCAGTTAACTTTAAACTTTAGCATGTAAAGTCAAGGCTGTTTCTTAGGTTTTACACAACATGCTAACCGAGACAACAAACGTCGCTAAACTAAAAACGCATTAAAACAGGAGCACACTGGGGGAACGAATACCGTGTTCGGAGCACTTAATCAACAATCGTGATATTGCCAAAGTGACCAAGCTCACCTTGATGGCCTCGAGGAATCGAACAGCCAGGGCGAAGTCGTTGGTCCGTCGGCAGGCTTTTAGCGCGGCGATGACGATTTTGGGTTCAGGAACGACGTCGAATCCCTGGAGGTCGTTCATCGCCTTGCGGATCTCCCAGCCGTCAATGTCCTTGCGGTTGAAGTACGCTTCGTAGCGGGCGTCGAACTCTTCCTCTGTCTCCTGGTTGTGCTTGGACATATGCCTCGCAGAGGAAATTGCTGCAACAGTTGTTTTTTTAAATGTAATAAACTCGCACACTGCGTTACACTTGGATCATTGCAGCAATAGTGGGAGGCGTCCCACACAGCGTATCGCCGATGGCGCAGTCAACAAACTCGCAATCGGTTATGTAAACGCAGGTCCTGTGAAGGTCAAGTGGCACAGGAAAAGTTCAACGAAACTGAGAGCAGTAGTGGCCTTTGCCGAATATATTGCGCAAGAAGTGCGGAAAGTAACGTTTAACTTTGTACCGCACATCGTATGAGTACACTAGAAAGCGCAACAGAAACTTCGCGAGCCGGCATAGCATGCCGACTGCAATTGGACGTAGCTAGTCAGCTAGAATAAAAGCTAGCTTTATGATCTATGGCTATAATTTACAGCTGACTACGGTATCGATAAGAAGGAGTATCTAATACAATGTAAGCGAGTTTAATGCGGGTACTTCAACGTCCTCCCATCGATGTTTAATTAAAGCGAATACTGAAACCGTGCACACCACAGTCAGGGCTAACGGCACTGAATGAATTTACAAGAAAACCTGGGCCAATAAATTAACATCGTGCACGTACCAGTTGGCAGAACTGCATTTTTGGGGATGGCAGCGGCTCGTAGCGCGGTCACACCGGAACGGGCAAGCACAGCAAACATTTTGCTCGAATTGATTCACTTCGACCTACACCGTTCCTCCGTATCCTCTGCTAGGACAAGTGACGTCACAACCAGCGTGGCCTGGCGTGAAGTTAGGCGGCGCTAAATATGGCTAAAAGTTTTGTGTTTTTTTTTTGTTAATGCGCACGCAATGTCTAAAATTATTGAACACTCTGTTGCATAAGGTAACTACTACTGGTCGTAAATGTTCAGGTTACAGCATGGCAGCTTCAAACAGCAATTTAAACAGAACTTGTGCAGCAAGTAAATTGGCACGATATTTTTTTTTTTTTCTTGTTGACACTAGTCAATGCCACTTTTATACGAATCTTGAAGTTATTTTGGTTAAAAACAGCTACATTAGGTATAATAAAAATTCTGAAATCTGTAACGTTACTTTTCATTATATATTTTTTGGCCAATATAACAAGATTATGACACTATGGGTTAACAAGCCGATCAAAATTTTTGGAGCAACGCTGCTTCAGTTTGCTTCTCGCTTCTTATTCTTCTTCGATACTGAACTCGTTACATTGCTCTTTATTTTATAGCGTATGGTAAACCGCCACGCATTGGACGCACATGTTCACGCTTGCGTGCTGAAGAAGGAAGAAGCGTCATGCCCGTGCGAAGATGCAGAAACGCCCTTGCCGTAAGTATTGCTGAATATTCTGTGCCAATTTTTTCCCCCGACGGCTGTCATCTTTAGATGAAATGCAGGTGCATTTCGCCCGCAAGAAAAAGTCAAGAAAACGTGACCTAACTAAACCACACAAGCTGCAGGGCCACTTCGAGCACAGCTATGTAAGGGTCGGCGACTGGTGATACGTCACTGACAATCAGCGTGACAGGTCCGGCCTGAAGGTTAATTAAGGAGAAAACGCGGGGTGTCTCCACGGTGAATGGGTCGCTGTTACGCTCTTCGGAGTCCTCTTAACAGTCACGAAGCAGCATTTGAGGCGTCAGTGACGACTGACGTCGCCGCGGGTGTCTCTTTCTGAGCTGAAGCATTACTACCACAAAGCAAAAAAAAAAAAGAAAGGCCAAAGTAAGAAATAAAAAAATTAAGGGTTGTGCGTGCCTTTTTCTGAAGGCGACGGGAAAGGGGAGAGCGTACTTGTTTGTTTAAATTTATTGACGTCACAATAGCATTGACCGACTTACAGCGCCCCTCTCTCTTCGCATCACTTTTTTCCATCCGTTTTTTGCAGAGCAGGCCTGACTATATAACCATCGTCTGCTTCAGCGCAGCGCCAAAAACGACTTGCGGCGTCGAGCGATCGCGAGCTTCGCCGGCGCCAAGCGAGCGCAAAAGAAAGGCCCTCAGCGATTTCGTCGCGTGCCGACGAAAAACATGGAGCGATCCTCGCTAGCCGAGAAGAACGAGGAGTGGATTAAGATGGACGACCGCAAGGACAACCCGAGCAAGAAGCAGTCGCGCTTCCAGGTCGCCAAGGTGGACTTTGCCGTCGAGAAGCACTCGGACGGCGAGAGCAGCAACGGCGAGGACGATCTCGACCAGGACGGAGACGGCCAGCCGGACGGCCAGTCATGGAACGCCTGCTCGTACGACACGCACAACGTGCGCAGCCTGCGCCACTACACGCGCGAAGCCCTGCCGCGGCTCGACCACTACCGGAACCTCATGTCGGTGCACGGACACATGGAGCGGCCCACGCTGGACGAACTGCACAACGCGACGCTGACGCTGATGCCGGACCAGAAGGTGAGCAGCTGTAGATCGCCTCTCATTACCGCGTAGCTACGCCTTCCTTCGCCACTTTTTGATCCGTCTTTTTCCCCATTTATTGTTCTCGCGTTCACTGGGTAGGGATCGCGTAATCCGATACAGAGTCTGGCTCATGCGCACCAGTTCACCCTCCGCAACTCGTTTCAGCCGCTGTCGCCCGTTCAAAATGCCGGTACGCGGCGCAAGCAAGCTTCCTGGCCTTCACCCCGTCGTCTCCCCTTGCCGCCGACTCATTGAGCTTCCACCACTGTCTGGGCCGACGATCGAGGGATGTGGTTCTCGCGCGTGTGTTTTATTATCGTCTATCCGCAGCAGCGGTGCCACGCTCGAAGAAACCAGCAGTTCCACCCTCTTGCCACCACTCCGGGACGTTTTCATGCCCCCCCCCCCCCTCCTCCCGTCGTCTCCATTTATTGTTTTCTCTCTCTCTCGCGTTTTCTTTTCCCGACCACATGCGCGAGCTGCGAGGACCGTCTACGTATCCGATTTCTCTCTCCTACAAGCCGAAACCCGGCAGGAGCGAGAAGGAATGGATTACGATCGCAGGTTCGAAACGAAGGCGCACGACGAATAAAAAAAAAGGAAAAAAAAGGAATTGAGCCTGTTACGAAAGGTGCAGCGAAAGAGTGAGATGCGCCGAAAGCGAGGCAGTGACAAAAAAAAAAAAGAAAAAGCGGCCCCAACACGACGTGTTCATCCTTCTCGTTGCTTCCTTTAAAAAAAAAAAAAAAAAACGAAAGCTGGTCTTGGAACGACGTGTACATCGAGCTGCGTCTACGTCGTCTGTCCGACACGCCGTAACGCGAACACACACACAGCTGTCTGGGTGAAAAAACAGCAACTCCGAACGCGTCGCTGAAGTCGCCGTGATGCCAACGCGGGCGCGAATATTCAAGCGAACGAAGGCGCGACGAGGTGCCTCATATCTTCTTCGCTCTTTACGCGCTGTCTTGAGAAAGAGTGGGAGACAAGGGCAGTTTGAGAGCGTGCACTTCCTTCTTCTTTCCCATCTTCTTTTTAACGCGTGGTTTTTTGCTTAGGAAGAACGGCGACGGCCTTTTTCAAAGCATGCGGGCTTGAGTGCTCCGCTGCAGCCACGCCGCCCATTGGTGAGGAGGAAAAGCGGTCCGCTTTTTACGTTGTCGTCTGCTACTGAATGGCGGCCGCCGCTCCCTCCGCTTTTCGTACTTTTCTTGTCCGCGTGCCACCCTAGTCCGTGGTACCGTGCTTTGCCGCGAATAAGCTTGCCGCCTGTGTCGTCGATGAAATGGAAATATGTAAACCGCTTACGACTGTCTCCCGTTCTTTTAGGTATAAGAATGACATCCTTTATGCAAGTGTCATGAGCAGCTTCGATTTGTTCCCGTTCAGTACAACGAAACAGTTGTGGAAGGTATACGGGTATACCACATTTACCTCACCGCCGGTTCCGCTTCTCACTTGCTTATCCGAAGGCAGCTTGCCCGGGAAAAAAAACAAAACAAGGAAAATGAGACGTGGAACTTGTTTGAAGCAGCTATGTAGCGTTGCTTATCGTCCGCTGTGCACAAGGACGCTCACAGAACTGTTTGCAGAAGGTTGCATTCAGAGAGAGAGAGGGGAGGAGGGATCATTAAGATTAGCCAGCTGCTTTTGCTGTGACATTACCAGTATGATTACTCATATTGGGCAACGTGAAAAGGTTGCTGGCAATCGTGTAAGGCGTTTCACGCAAATATGCGTGGCCTAATGAGCGTGCTAATCAAGCTGTCCAGCTTGTTGCTACCGCATAGAAAACTGTTATCCGATATTCCAAGGTGGGCCCTGCCCTTGCTCCCGCTCCGGACGCCCATGACTGTGCGCAAGCTCAGTTCGTTGCTCGTCTTTTATTCGCTCAAAACGTAAACTATAACATGTTCACACGAGCGCTTAAATGTATACAACAAAATAGTGCAAAAAAAAAACCCGTTTTCAACGTGCGTATAAGCGTTTCGGGTCACGTACTCGTATATCGCCCAATTCAGTGTTAAGTCCGGTTGTCATCATCCGCTATGCGGAGTATCCCAGCTAATGTAATTCAAGCTTATAAAGGAGAAACAACTTAGAACAAGTGGCCTAACATACAGCGTAGATACCTATATTTTATTTATTTATTTATTTATTTAGAGAATACTGCGGACAAAAAGTCCTGAGCATACATGAAACACACTAAATAACAGAATGAAACAAGGTTGCAAAGCGTTTTTTACACAATTTCTTTGCTATAAGACAGAGGGGTTATGGCTTTAAAAAAAAAGTAACAGTTCAACAACAAGGTGATAATACTATTCAAGGAAGTCATGGAAGAAGAGTATTTACACAAATGGTCAAGGGCGTTGAGGAAATGCTTCGGTTAGTTTATTCCAATCATCTATTGTTTGTGGGAAGAAGGAGTACCGAAAAGTATCAGTCCTTGCGAAGATTGGCGTTAGGGAATGAGGGTAGTGGTGTCGAGTGGGTCTGCTCAACAAGGGGGATACGTATGCTGCGGTGTCTAAGGGTAGCCTTTGGTTCACGATGTCTGAAAGAAACTGTAGCCGACTTTTTTTTTCTTCGACTTTGTAATAGTTCTATACCATTTGCCGTTAGTAATGCAGTGGGGGAGCCGGTTGACATAAATTTACTATATATGAATCGTTCTGCTTTTCTTTGAATTCTTTCTAGGTTTTGAACGTTCAGTCATCTGTTCGGTCGATAGTGTTCAGTCATCTGTTCTCTATCGCTATACTAACACAAACTTTTGTACTGGTGATACTATAGGGAAACAAAGTGTAACGAAACAAACGTGGTACAGCTTGGCTCATGTTGGCTGGGGCACCCTATACAGAATACCGAGAAAAGGAGAGAAACTTTGAGGTTCGCATTTGTCGGGGAAATACACCATGGAACAGTCTTTGTTCCTTTTTTTTAAAACGTGGAGATTGGTTCAGTATATTTTCTCTGTGAAGTGATCTAGACGAGGATTGTGTGCAGAAAATAAAATAAAATGCGGAACACAGTTCGTTAGTGCCACTTCGCACGTGAGCAAGATTCCTAATGTTATCAGAGAATGCATTCTTAATTTCACACTATATTCAACAGCAGACTTGCCTAAGCATTTGACTACTGAGAATGCCTGCGCCGGGGATGTATATGCGTTGGTTGAAGTTACAATTTCGAGATTCACTACAAAATACCATGCTATCACGACTAGAGTATATGCTTGTGTAGACAGCAGCTCTAAAGTGTAAAATATATATGCGTGGTATACCAGATATGCTATTTTATTTCTTTGTGTGTATAAATTGAGGCGTACATATGCTATCGCTATTAACTAAATGATAGAGTGTAAGTTGATACTTTCCCAATCACAGACGAAAAAAATTACTCCCCGAAAAGCGCTGAAACAGAATCCTGTAAAGGTTGCTAAAATGAAAGTTATTTATTTATTTATTTATTTACAATACCTACAGCTCCCGCGCGGGTATTAGTTTATGGAGTAGATAACATATAAGGTACATTTACAAAAAAGTAATATATTTCAGTAATACATTTTACACCCTCTGTTGCGCATATTTTGCACCCTCAATATATAAGATGATGATAACGCGTGCCAGAACATCTTTTTTTCTTGTGCACCACGTAATAAAGAAGAATTGGATGCTCATGAGGGTACTGAGTGAGTTAGAAAATCTGAAGCACTGATGGTAGTTACACACATATCCTTCAGACGCAGCACAGGTGGTAGTCTTGCTCCCTCTCAAGCTCCGATATTGGTGTTCACTCCCGTGAACATGACTTGTTGGGTGACCGTGTCACCCGACAAGTCATGTAGCGCTTTGTTTATTTATTATTATATTTCATCACGTGAATCTACTTTCAGACCAAACAATATGTGCCATTATTGTTCTCAAGTTGCGTCCAAGAAGAGTGAGTAAGCTCGACAGACATCACCAGTCCTTGTAGGTCACGATTCGTCACTCATCATGGATGCAAAGTAATTAGCCCACCAATGTGTCTTAGCAATGTTCAAGTTGGGACACCTTTTTAATTGCGAAGCATTTCTTTGCGTACTGCAAGCTCTTTTGGTATCTATCTGTCTGTCTGTCTGTCTGTCTGTCTGTCTGTCTATCCATCTATCCATCTATCTATCTAACCTCTTACGTCAGAGGGCTCTCGTGATTCCCCCCTTAACTTGGCGAGAACCAAAATTAGTGCATGAGGGTAAGATGGTTTGATCAATATCACGTGCTGTTCAAGACTTAGAATAGTGTCACAATCCCGTCGCGTACGTCGTCAAACACTTTCCACCAGACAGTGGCACATACGCACGGGTACGCGGGTATGTGCCACAGCTGATTAAAAGTTCGTATCTACCCAAGAACGGCGAGAACAGACATGGGTAATTGTAATGCGTGGGCGCTAAGAAAAGGCTGACATCGGCAGCGTTGACCTGACGAGCAGGAAGGGTCCCAGCAGGAATCGAACCAAGTCATTCTGCGTGGTAATCAAGCATTCTATCACAGAGCCATGCCAGGTTTCGGAAGTACTTTTCAAATAGACCCCAATGTTCGATAAACGTCAACTGTGGTTGCAGTACTGGCTGTCCAATGTTATAAATATTAGATATGTACTCATATGATACAGCTGCCACGTCAGCTTAACGTTCATTGTAGTTGAGTGCCATGCGCTGAAATTGATTTGTGTATCAGTGTCCAGGGATATAGGATTCTTCAGGTTATCGCTTCTGGTGTTGCTAATACTAATGTTGCTATTGACACAATTGCACAAGTGCAAACAACTGAATATCTAAACATCTGCGGCTGTTCAACATATGTCTATGCGTGCAGCATTTGTACATACATTCAACGTCATTTCATAACGTATCGCTAAAAAAAAAATTACAGCGTGGTTATCTAGCTCCCCTCCGCATGCTTCGTGTAACGTGATTCCCAAGGCACGTGGCATCTGCTGTTTTTCTAGTTTTTGTTACCGAAGTGCGTACAGCTCTCATTGGATGACGCAGTCGTGTTTTGCAGGTGGATTTTACGATATGCATTCTGTTTTCATATTTCTTCTTTGAAGCATATGCAAGAACGCCTATAGTGGTCACGGAAGTGAAGAGAGCGTTTTCAGGGGAGGTTAGTGTTGAAAAAAGGTGGTCACGTGTCTCTTGCTTTTTTTATGCAGTCGATCTAAAATTGGCAGTCGGTGAAACTATCACCAACTTAGTTGGTGATAGTTGCCTTAGTTTACCATGTAGGGCTGAATATTCATGTGTGGCGCGTACTACGCCAGAGTGACTCAGGTTGAACAACAACAAAAACTTCGCCTTAAAACACCGTCATCGTCTAGACCATCTCCTCTGCTACCATTAATTTCGCTCCAGACATAGATAGGCAGGTGAAAAATGAAAGAAGGGTGCCGAGGTGCAGTTTTCCATGCATACATCTACCATTTCCCATACGTTCGTAAAATGTGCTCAACTGTTTTTTACTGATAGTTTCTTTGGGTCACGGCCGGCCCGTGGTAAAAAATACATCAAACCTCCTTGTCCGTCGCCTCCTCAATAAGGGAAGTTATCCTACGTGGCTGTGGTCGCGCCAATGCTAACTTTGGCAGCGCCATCACAAATGGCATGCATTCTGGGGTGGTTGTCAGCGAGGAGTCGATGAGGTTGCAAAGTTGGCCCGTTCCCTTTAGCGGTGCAGCCCTTTGTCTCTATAATATTTTTTTTCCTCGTGATATGCTATTTCTCCACTGGCCCTCCACTGTATTTGCGCTTTGTGTGACCCTGTGAATGATGCAAAGCGTCGCAGCGCTCTATATAGTGCATTCATAAGAAAAAAGAGCGTACAGCGAGGTGTTATATACTGGAGGACACGGTAGAGGTGGTTTTCGGCCACTTCGGTCAGCCGGAGTTTTCGTCGCGTGTAGCGCTAACGGAAGCCGCGCCCTTTTTGTCCGATTGCACGGAATGCTTTCCCCCTCACTGCATAGTAAAAGTTACGTGCAGTTACGGTTCGTCCGTTCTCGAACGAGTTGGCCGTTCATGAATTCTCGTTGAGCGCCACGCGTTCCCGAATCGGCGTAGACACCCTTCCCTGGAACGCTGGGTGTATAGCACGCCGCGGATTCGCCATCTTTCGTAGCGCCGCACCGAACCCAATGTCGAGCAAGCGCCGTCGCACTATGCGTACACCCCTATATCATCGTCTTATTTTTATTCCAAGCAGCAGAGAGCAAGATCTTCTCCCGTTTCTGCCTCCTTCTCCTCGCCCCTAAGGCCGGAGCGGTCCCCTAGGGTTCCTTCAACGTTTTCTGGTCCGAGCTGACTGCTTTGGCCGGCGCGGGTCACTGTTTGTTTTTGTCTCGTCAGGTGCAGACCGAGCACGGGACATGCCGCGAGGAAGAGAGAGAGAGACTCTCGTCGAACACCGGTCGCCGTCTTCCCGTTTTGGGCGATTGCACATGTATTTGCTTTCTTTACTTGGCCTTTTTTTTTTCGGCGTCTAATCTTCTGCCGTCCCATACTCTCTCCCACTCTTGCCCTCTTCTTGTTCACCTTCCACCTCTGTAAGCTTCATTCCCCCATTTTCACGTGGCATCTTACCCTTTGCCAGTCCACGCCCATCCTCTCCGTTTCGCCGACCCCCTGCGGCGAGACGCCCTTCTCTCTCGAATCCACGAACTGTGGTGAGAGTGCGTGTTATAAATGAATCCGATTCCGAAAATTTCGCCACTCTCCCCTTTCTTTACCTGCCCCCGCAAGGGGTCAGAGGGACCAGTTCCGCTTATTATGCAAGCGGATATGACCGCTGGTGTACTTCACTACCGAGTCGTTTATTTGTCGCTTTTTCTTTCTATTTTATTATTTTTCTTTATGTTGAGTAAGAGGGTGGGGGGGGTTCGTCCTTCACAAATTTTGAGCGGACGAAGGATCACAGGAAAATAATTATACAGACAAAGTGATGATTGCAATACTCATTACAGGGTTCGTTAAGGGGGAGGAGGGCTTGCAGTGAGAAATGTTTCAGCGCAGCATCCCCCTCCTCCCCCTCTTCACAACCCCGTCGCACTTCGGTATTTACGATGTGTGCGCAATGCAAAGACTAGATATTAAGGTGGGAGGGGTTCCTTCACCCCCTCCCCCTTAAATAAAAAAGACAATTTATATGCGCAGATGTATGATGAGGATATAATAAAGATATGAGTCAACATTAGCAACCGTTTAGCCAACGTATGTAACCCTTATCTGATAGTAAACGAGTCGGTACGGTGATAGAATGTGGCCAGAAAGCGGACTTACCCCGTGTGTGAATATGGGTAGAATAGGCCTGAATACACTTGCCGTGGGGAGGTACCGGGGGGCCGAATTCACAACACTACTCTATCGTAAATGGGCTTTTCCACTGTTTAGCCGGCCTCGCTAACGATATTTGAAGTACCGTGATTGGCTGAAATGTTTTCTTACAGAAAATCTTACCGTAAAGAGTTTTTTGCGAATACGGGCCCAGTTTTGTACTGAAGTCGCTTTCTCTGTTTTCTTTACTCGTTGAAAGCAGCGTAGCCAGGGCCCTTTTTGCCTGATCCGCTGTAAAAACAAGAAGGGCGTAATCGGTTTAAACGTGATGCTGATTGACGCTACGCGCGTCGCCACTGTAGAGCTTTGACGTTGCGTGTAAGCGTTACGGAAAGCCGACTTGCGCAAAGCGGGAAACAAGCAGGCGTGAGTCTGCTCTGAAACACCTGCTGGTCAACCATCTGTATCACCATCTGTGTCAAAACACCATCTGTGTCAACCTTGCGGTCGGCTAGAACGAAGTTTTTTGTTGGTTCGGGATTGTCGCATTTTTTTCCGCGACAGCGCGAAAAAAAAAAAAAAAACAGATGAGGAAGAACAAAGGAAAGTGCTTCTTCGCACAGTGACGCTTGAACCCCCGAACCTTACATTCTTTAATTGGTATACGGGATCCCAACGCTATCGTATTTGTGTCTTTCGCTCTTACTTCCGCATCTTGCTGCGTATACTCTACTCTCAACTTATATTTTGTCAATTCGCAAGTACATATTACCCAAAGCTCACTCTATACGTGAGCCAATATAGCGCTCTCGATATGTGATGCCCGCTTCAGGTGAAGATCGATTAACTATACACGCTTGTAACACGAGAACCGCTGTTGAATATACGTTACAACATACGTTGTATGCGTGAAGTTTTCCTCCCCACATTCAAATCCCGAGGTTGGTCTGTTTTTACATCGCGTCACCGAAGGTGACATTCTTCACTACTTCATGGCCTTGCCGGTTATTGTGAGACGATTCGGTTCACGCCTTCTCCTGACAGCGTCTTTATCAAGTCGTGTGCCACCTGATTGTTACTCGTTTATATTCACATGGATTCTTCTCCCTTTTGCTTGAGTCATGGAGAGTTTCATAGGTGAAGTTACTTCACGATGTGTCACCGCTCTTAAGTTAGCGACGTCATTGCATGTAACGGAAGTACAAGAGGCCAGTCTGATGCCCGTAAGCCGACAAGTTGGCCCGACGCTGTTTTCCCGCACGTATATAGGAACGAGTTTTACCCGTGCGTTCCAGTTAATGAATTCCCCGCGGCGTACAGAAGAAGGGGCTGTGGCACTTGGGGGTTCAGCTGCGTACAGGCTAGGTTGAACCTCTACGGACTCTTGATAGCGTGTGTGGGGCAGGCTAGGTTGAACCCCTACGGTCTCTTGATAGCGTGTGTGGGTGATCCATTTCGCACAGCTCCGTGTGGTATGCTGCATGTATCCGTGCGTCGCATTTCCTTCGCGAAAGGGAGGCTTTCATAACAGTCACGCGCCCTGCTCTGTATGTACGACGACTGGTGATCGCAGCAGGTAAAGGGGTGGATGATGCCGTTGCCCCACAGCGCGCGAAGTCCGGTGCTTCCAGTTCATGCCCACCACCCTCCCTCCCGGTTTGTCGGCGGCCTTTTTTTTCTGGGAAGCAGCGGCCGGCGCACGGCAGGGTCTTTCCTCCTTGTCGATCGCCGCTGTGCCACCGCGGCTCGGAACAGGGCCTGTCGACTGCTGCTGCATATCCTTTTGTGCTTCCTTCGTATTCGTGAAAAGGTGAAACGACAGTGACCTTGAAGTTTCTTGCTTGCTGGCGCTTTCTTCTTTCTCGCTCTCTCTTTCATGCGCTCTATGTTCTGCATGGGCGCGGTCTTCGTCTGAACTCTTGCACGTCGACAATCTTTTGTAGGGGCGCGGCGTGGCAGCGCGGGCTACCAAGGGGCAGCTCGACATCATTTGTGTGACTCCCACGTGATCTGTAAATGTGCGCCTCGCGTGTCTGGGTTTATATATCTTCTCCTTTCACCTGTGGCTCTTTCTTTTGGCGCGCAGATCCTCCATCTATTCTTAACCATTCCATTCCCTTTTACCTTCCTAACTTCACGCGAGTTTAGAGAGAGCGCGCGAACGCCGTTGGACGCGTACGAAAACAGAAGCGAAAAAAAAAAAAGCGCAATGAAGGAAGACGTGCAGCAGCCGACGAAAGAAACCGAATCGAAATGAAGTAATGGACGAACGAAAACAATAGGCACGGTTACACTTTGCCCCTCTCCACGATTTCAAGCTCGCTACGTCTGTACGCAAGAGAGAGAGAGAGAGAGAGAGAGAGAGAGATTTCTTTAGAATGCAATTGTGTACCGCGACAGAAGTCAACGTTCGCAGGTTCTTCGAATGGTGTGTGTGTGTGTGTGCACGGTGCATTGGTGTCGGGAACCGCTTTAGGGCGGTACGTGCATCGTTCCTCGAAGAAGTTCGCAGGGCACAGATCGTTAAAATGAATGATCGGCCCAAGCGAATGGCGACAGGTGCTATAGTAGGCCTAATATACCAGGAATTGAACCTCAAGAAGGGCTCTCCCGAACTCAAGGATCAACACACAATAAGATGACGGTGGTTCCTGCCCTTTATAAAGTCTTTTAGTGCTGTTTTCTACTGGAAATCATGAGCCAACCAGCACAATATGGGTATCCTAACATGAGGATTTTCTTCTGCTATGAAAATAACCGCACATTCCATATTTAACTCCGACTCCAAGAGTTTGTTTGTTATAACATACGAGCTAGTACGTGTGTCGACGAGCCTTAATTATGACAACTGTTACGTCCCACAGCAACGATCATGAGAGCGGTCATAATGGAGGGATCCTGAAATTTCAACCATCTGGGGCTCTTTAACGTACTCTTGAATCTAAGCAAACGGGGCTTAGATGTTATGCCTTCATTAAAACGCGGCTGCTGTGGCCGGGATTCAAACCCACGACCTTCGAGTGAGCTTTCAAGTGCCATAACCACACACTGTAGACTGCAGAGGCGGATGACGAGCCTAATTCGTGCGCGAAGCCTATACTTGCGTATGCTGTCACTTCTAAGGTGTCGTCTGAGTGTAATATAGGTCATTGAATCGCTCCTGTAAAATTGTCGAAACAGGGGCACATCAGGTCCACGACTTCGTGCCTTCAAATTCGTCGTTATCTCGTCCATATAGCCTCATCCGAGGACTTCCCCTGCACAGGTATCGAAAATGAGAGAAGTCACAGCTATATATATACCTCACCTTCATGCGCATCTCATCTTGCGTTATATCGAACGTGACGCCGCTTCGTATCACCACGCGTCTGTCCTCCGCTTAATGCGGCGTCAATTTCCCCATTATTCCGCGGGCACACTTCGCTATACCCACCGCCGGATGTCTCCGGCGCTCTCTGGCGGCTTCTCTGGTGACGGTCCTGCTTTTCCCTTTCGCGGGGTTTCCCTTGAGGAGAAACACGCGTCTCAGTTGTATACCCTACGCGTATGCTTTGTATTGTGCCTTTATACGCGCTCTAACGTGCGAAGTCGGGGCCCTTCTGCGTAAGGCTTTTCGCCTCCGCACCGAAACTGGGCGGGTCAGCAGCACGGCTTCATTATGTATGCTCTCTCTTGTAGTTTGGCGGCGTGCAACCCATTATTGCGCCGTTATCAACACTGTTCTTCGCTTCGTCTCTTCTGTGATGTATAATGACGGGTGACGACGCACGTCTGCGGTAATCGTTTTTGAACTGCGTCTCTTCTCGGGAAAGGCCTTGTCTCTTGGCTCAGTTCTGTTGAACTGGCAGCTATAGTCTGTGGCACAGTCTGGTGCCCTTGCGTGAACGCAAGAACCCGCTGGTCGAACAATCACGCGTGCAAAGTATAGTGGGTTGTGGTCACATAAGGTTGCGCAGTTCTATACGTTTGGGTTATGCTTGGTTAAAAGAGTCGCGTGACAAGCCGTCTTGTGTACGTATTGCGCAGTCTGAGGGCCACAGTCCGAAACGTGCCAAAGGGGATGAGATAGAGAGATGAAGGGAGAGGTGATGGGCAGTCAGTTTTTTTTTTTTTGGTTCAACAAAGGAGGTAGCATGTATGCATAGAAGAGACCACCTCCTTTTCATGACGGTGACGTCATTCGCCACTTTTCATGGTATTGTGTTTTGCTTTTTTTTTCTCTGTCAGTCGCGGTGTGATTCACGAAAGTTGACCGAGATGGAACACGGTTTGGTATGCCTAACGCTGCCATTTAGCCACGCACATTGAACTCTATGTTTCACGTCAATAATCGAAATCAATCTTAGACTCACTCCCTGGCTGTATACCTTCCTTCCTGCCATGAACACTAAGTTTCTATGTTTTGTATGTACCTGATTGTTATATGAGCACTAAGTTTCTATGTTTTGTATGTACCCGATTGTTATATGCGCGAGTGACCGAGCAGATTATGTTGGCTACTTTATAAGATGTAGGTTCAGAAATAAACCAGTTCTTAGGTCGCGCTCGTTTGTCATAAACCTTGCGTTGTCCTTGTATCGTCTCGCGCAAAGTGGCTAAATTATGATTTTGTATCTCGCAAGTTAGTAGCGGGAGAGGAACGTTAAAAAATAGAAATTACTAAAGGGACAGGACGAGGCTTGAAGGGTACAATTTTTTTCGTTATGGGATGCTTGGAAAGGTCTAATGCCCTGACGGGACTTCTTTAGGGGAGTTGACGTAACACCAACGCTTATCCTCCGCTTTCGCTTGGTCGTGCATTTTCCCCGGTAAATGTAAGTTCATACCCCGTTTGATCTTTCAACCACAATGAACCCTCATGTGGGACGAGTGCGGTATACAGTAGAACTGCTCCGGGCAGCAGTTCTTGTCTTTTATATGGGATGTCTCTTATAAGCAGGGTACCACGTATGCATTTTCTTATCGAGTGGTATTTTACTGTAGGCACACTGGTGTCTGTTATACCCCTTTGTCTCTCATATCTCTTATAAAAAGGTTCGACTGTAGATGGAGTGTGGCGTAGTTTACTACCGCTGCAAGGGATCTATTGATTGATCGATATGTGGGGTATAACGTCCCAAGACCACCATGTGATTATGAGAGACGCCGTATAGTGGAAGGTTCCGGAAATTTTGACCACCTGGGTTTTTTTTTTTTTTTAACGTGCACCCAAATCTTAGCACTCAATTTAGGGCCTACATCATTTTCACCGCCGAAAAGGAGTCGAGAACACATGCATATTTACTACACGAGTGTGAACTCCTCCCATCTTCGCAGCTTGCACGAAGGAAAACAAAGGTTTGGGAATAATACGCAAGCTGGCGGCAATGTGAAGCGTTTCTATGTATATGGACCCCGACACATGGCTTTATATAGAAGAGGCTGCATATGTATGTAACCGGTAATGCGCTTGTCATACGCTATTCACATCGTCACCACGCGTTGTATGTACTACATGTGTAGACAATAAATAGCGCACGCATGACAAGTGGCGCGACTGCAGAAACGCTTTCGGCAGGTTGCCAGTTACTTGTCTCCCTAAGATGGATTGCTTGTTTATAGCTAAACCCATCTTAGGCTGACGGAGACACCTGTACAAACTTAGCGCCGAACGCTTTTTGCTATACTTTCAATTACCATGGCGCACCACTAGTATCGGAAAACAGCATTACAGACGCCTGCAACGCTCGTAATGAGCGCACAGTCGGGCTGTACAGATAAGCATGAACACTGCTGCTTGCTGTGTGCATGGGCATCCAATTCATATTATATATTGATGACTTTTAGGTTGTTTTGAGAGCGCTCCACCAACGAGATAGGCCATAAAAATACCTTTCAAAACAAAAAAAAGTGTAAAATGTAGATAAATTGGCTATGCTTGTAGTCAATAGCGTAGGTAGATTTTTTTTTCCCGCAGGGATGGGGCGGAGGGGGGGCGCATTAACTATACGAGGCTCGTATGCTAGTGCGTGTGTTTGTATGTGTACCTGCATATATTAAACAAAATGAAGCGTTTTTGAGAGGAGGGAGGTGGGGGGCGTTGGAAAACCCCTGGCTTCGCCAGTGCTTCAAGTGCTGTGGAGCTTGCCGGCTCTTAAATTCGAGGCATTAGACAACTAGTACTATTCTGCGGCCTTGGCATTAGCTTTTTCATCGATGACTTATCCCCGGTCAGAAACGTATCAAATTTGTATATATACACTCTATTTAGTATAAAGTAAACATCTTTTTAATCTCGGCGCTAAACGAGAAATGCTCCACAATATAGGCGGCACTGCAGCTGCTGAAAGATAGTATAGTGATATGTTCGGTGAAGTTTAGGAGTGTGGGTGCTTGGGCTAGTTGGTATGGCATGACGATAGTTATAGCGTGAGAACAAAACGACGACACAAAACGACGACACAAAACGACGACACAAAACGACGACACAAAACGACGTCCTTCGTCTACTTCTTGTCTCTGTGTCGTCGTTTTGTTCTCGCGCTACAACTGTCGTCATGAAGTTTAGGCTTTTGCATCGTGCAGTGTCTGCCTTCACTGTTGTTCTAAGATGCTCGTGTGAGTATATGTATTTAATTCTGAGCGGTCTGTAGTTCACTGTGTGAGCACTAGAATTAGTCATTGGTGTGACGGAAGCTATAAGTGATGGTGGCGTTATACGCTGCTCAGCGTCGGTGAGTGTGTGAGTGAGTGAGTTAGTGAGCGAGCGGAGGGAGTGAGACAGATCACCCTTTGCAAGATGTGTTCTCATCGTTCTTCAGTCGGCGCTCAGGGGCTGGACTCTCGCCGATAACAGCACGAGTATGGATCCTGCAACATCCGTCAGCGGCACGTATATACTGTTGTGCCTCGCCCAAGTTCCACGTGGTCTTCGCGGCCTGCTGGCACCTGGCAGCTGTTGATGAGTCAACCCTGCACCGGGACGGCGACGGACGCGGACAATCTGGAAAAACCACGTCGCCGGCTCCTCTTGACACAAAAGTCGTTGGCCAAGCTTTTGTCAGCCGCCGAGAGCAACACTCCGAAGCAGCGTCGACCCAGCAGCTGTACGGGGTATTCTGCCTTGCTTGAGTCAACCTGGCTGCATCAGGGAGCGACTTTGCGCATGGGATTCCACGTCATCTCACTGTGGTGCCACGCTGGCGCGTGGGGTCTCCCTCACCAAACAGCGAACTGGGCATGTCTTGCCCCTTTCCTAGGTTCAGAGGGAGGCGGTGTTTGGCTTTCCCTCTTCGGGGACGGAGAGGAAGACGACGATCTCATTGGAGTATCCTGCGCATAAATTTTCTTTGCAAGGGATC
Organism: Rhipicephalus microplus; assembly: GCF_013339725.1. Lineage (NCBI taxonomy): Eukaryota > Metazoa > Arthropoda > Arachnida > Ixodida > Ixodidae > Rhipicephalus > Rhipicephalus microplus. The sequence goes on from NC_051165.1 coordinate 275,299,348, forward strand.
TTGGGAAGGCGGACGATGTATAAAAACGCTAGCGCAGAGGCGCTCGTGTGTGATTCTCTTTTCATGTTGTACCACGCTACCATGTAAATACTGTATATAAACATTTTTTTCTCCTTCTCCGGCTTCTCTACTCGTCCTCTCCGGGGACTCGGATGGCCCGAGTCCGCACCACGCTACCCAAAGGCGCAACAATACACACGTCGCAATGACAGCCCGTCGTTTGTATACGACCTATTGTTGCCTAATGAACACCGCACGCGAATCGCATTGCCTATATAGAGTGCATACATTGTGTGTAGAGTGATGTGTAGTACGTTTTCTCGGCGGGCACTCGTCCGGCGTGCTGCTCGTACACACAGAGAGCCGTGGGCCATTCCGATGAATCCCATTAACGTCCGTTTTTCGCTTTCGAGGACAGCCTCGCGACGTTCGCAGCGTTTGGACAGATGATAACTACGCGCGCGTTCGTTGCGACTGCAAGCGTGCATTTATGAGTCACCTGTCTGTCCGCATAAGTCATCCTTTTTTTTTTTGTGCGCGCGTCCATCAAAGGTGACATATATCCGGCGTTCGACGGGTATACAGTCAAAATGGACGGCTACAGCCGTCCTCCACGGCAGAATCAAGCGCTAACGTGCGCACACAAAGTCAGCAATATTTAGTTCGTACGTGTTATCGAGTTCACGTCCGCTTCAGTGCGTTATGCTCACGGAGCTTTGGAAAGGCACCCCATTCAGGATCAGCCTATAGGTTGTCACGGATGCAGAAAGACACGAAATTCGGGGCAGTTTGTGCACTGCATGCGTGTATAGGCCGGATCGATTCCAGAATGCTTATACTTTACCGTGATTTTAATAATGCAGTTCCAGGCAGCGAACGCAGTGATCGAAAACGCAGTCACTTCCGTGTGTCCGCTGTATTTTTCAAAAGCGCTACACATTATGATTTTCATCAAGGACCAATTGGCCCAAAAACTAGTCCTTCTGCAGTCTCTTCGTTCTTTACTTTATGGTGCCGATACTTACAGTATCGAACCTATGACCATTTATATTCAGGAAAACCGAATCCCAAGTGACGCACGGAATAACGACGCTCCGGGGAAGCATATGCGAGCGAAGCCTCAGAAATCAGCGCGCGATTGGTGCGCACATGTCTGCGTGGGTGGCCTTGTTTTTGGAGCTATGCGGAACCGTTCGACCTCAGACATAACAAAGGAGAGAAATAGGCAGAGAACCGATGGATGGTTCACAGCAGATCAAAGAGAGCAACGCCTTGAAGAGCTCTCTCGCTCTCGTCCATGGCGTCTTAGTGTAGATGCTGTCGGTCGTCCAACTGTTTCATTTTTTTTTTCTTGTCGTCGCTGAAGGAAAAGATGTCTGTGAGTATTCGAAATTTCGAGTGCAAACCGTCCGATGTTTCTATTGAGTCAAGGGTCTGGCATCAAGTTTTTTTTTTTTGTGCTTCCGGAATTCCGAGTCTGGTCTGATGTTTGCTTTCTTTTTCCTTATATTAGGACAATGGTAGAGCGTACGTGATTTATGCTACACCGTTTTATCTACGCTGGTCAATAATAATAAAACAAATGTGGGCTTTTGTGCCGTGCAATCGAAAAGCCAACAGCCGGCCGGAAAATCCGTGTTAATGCTTCGCTGTTTGAATCTGGAAACTGTACATACTGAACGATCAAAGCGTTTTCCTTCCATTTTTCGTTAGGCCATGTATACACGCTTCAAGCCTAGAAAAGTAGAATATATATGTACCATTCGATTTCCTTATGTGGGCCCCGTGTATAGTTTTCGAATATTCGTAGAATTTCGGGTTCCAGAAGTTTGGCTGACGCTCTTCGTCAAAATGCAGGGGTATTAGCGCCACGATGACGTAACGGGGATAAGGACGGGCACTGGGGTAATTTTTTTTTCTATTGTTATTATGACCCCCTACCATTCGTTTATTTGATTATTTATTTTTATTTTAATGCATACTGCAGACTTTCTCAGGTCAAGGCAGGTGGGCACGGTACAAGTAGCAAGTACATGTTAGGCACTCAAGTCATGTAGAAAAGGAAAAAAGGAAAGAACTCAACATACAAGTACAGGTTTACACACCCAACACACTGTTTACACACAGTAAACCAACCAAGGTGAATCTTTAAACAGAGTCTTTTAGAAGGTTCCATTCTTCCACTGTTCTTGGAAAAAAAGAAAATTTAAATGCATCTGTCGATGCAAAATAAGGTGCTCGTCGAATATTCGTGTTCGTTTAATATTCGAAATTTTACACAATGCGTCCACCACCACTTTGTGAAGAACCGCCATGGTGATCGCCATCTGCTAAAGGACCTGCATGGGTCGGCAATGGTTTTCGGCGTTTTCCTCCTCGGTCGGGACGCCACGACGTAGCCGTTCTGGCCCACTGACCTCCACTAGTGTTCTGGCCAGCCGCCATACGGTGCAACGGCGGTGCCGCTTTGCTCTTTCCCGGGGCCAGTGGCGTAGTTGCGTAATCGGCGCCCTATACCGAGGCACACGCGTTTCCCATCGGTTACGTAAGCGCGCGTCTCTTTTACGAAGCGGCGGCCGCAGCTGTTGCGCCTTATCTCTGGCTGTCGCTATACCCGCGGTTACAATATATAGTATACAGCTGATGAGGTTCTTTGCAGCTATAGACAAGACGCTTTATCACCATTACGTCTCCAAGGCTTAAAGTGGGGCTGGTTGGTACGGTAACGTTCCGTTTACAGCTGTTACACAAAGATTAGAAACGTAACACCGACTTATATACCGACAAGCCCTAGTTGAAGCCTCATTGAACGTTATTTCGAGTTAAGTGCATGTGTGTCTTTTCTCTTTTTTTTTATAATAGCGTATAGTTAACAGAACGATCCGATCGCCTTTTAAAGGACCGTCATCGTGACAGGCGGAATTGACGCTGACATGAATTCGATCATGATATGTGGGGTTTAACGTGCCAAACACACCATATATGATCATGAGAGACGCCGTAGCGCAGGGGCTCCGGAAATTTTGACCACCTGGGGTTCTTTAACGTGCGCCCAAATCTGAGCACACGGGTCTACAACATTTCCGCCTCCATCGGAAATTCAGACATGAATTCGAATGAATGAATGAATGAATGAATGAATGAATGAATGAATGAATGAAACAGATTCCGTCGCGAGAACGAGCCGGGCCTCGCGTTTCAGTCGCTGAGCGCTGTATGGCGCGCACAACACGCACTCAGTGCTGCCACGGGCCCCACTAAACTCCGTGTTCTCACAGAAATTGACATAAAAAGCCCGAAACGAGCGTTATCTCGCTTCCATCCCAGGAGCTTTGAAACGGGCCTCGTGCATGCGCTTCTCAAGATCGAGCTACCCGCGTAGCTTTTCGTTCGAAACCCCATTTCCTCTTTTTTTGTTGCTGTAAACATTCATTCATTCATTCATTCATTCATTCATTCATTCATTCATTCATTCAAATACCGCCTAAAGTGTGAAGCGGTGCCTTTATGCATAACTTAGTTACAGGACGATGGGCTTTCCGCTATAGATCAATTGGGTGACGGATGCCCTTATAGCTAATATTAGAGAGTTTTAGTACTGCGTACGTGGCGGCGTTGCGTACGTAAGGACGCCACGTTCTGCGTAGTGCGCATGCGCAGACCGCAACGCGCACGTATCGCGTTACGTACGCAGCCGCTACGTACGCACGCATGAGATGCGTGCGTGCGTACGTGTGAGCTGATCGCGCCACTCTCGAACAAGTTCGCGACAGCGCGAGACTTCGTTTTGCAAAATGGCGGCATCGAAGGCAAGCACCGACCGGCTCTGTGGCTTAAAATATGGCCATAATCTGGCTAAAACACTTGGAATTGCTCACATTGGCTGTCAACAACACGTGCTTCTATTTTGATATACCAGATGGCGCATAACGCTTCACGCTCGTTACGTACGCGGGTACTACGGCGTACTAAAAGCCGATTGGTGGCAAACGACGCCACGTAACGCAAGGCGCTTGCGTGATGCATACGTAGCATCATTCCGCTGTACTAAAACTCTCTATTGTGAGATTTCCTGCGGGCTCCGTTGTTTCTTTTTTGTCGGTAAAACATGTGTCACTCGGCGAGTGTGTATGTCCGCTGAAGCGTGGTGTGCGGGTGTCCGGTGGATTCTTGACCCCAGCTGGACTGCCCCCCGTACACAGAAATGGCAGGACGTGTCCTTAACTTATCGGTGCAAGCTGCAGCCGAGTACAGCGTGCGTCGGCTGCACGCGAGGCTATTTTTTTCGCTGGTAATTCTATAGCCGCGTCGACGAGGCTACCGCGTTTGTCACCAGTATTTTTTTTTTTTCCTTTAGGAACTTGCTTATGTACACCGCATGCGCTCTTCCACAAGTTGTAGTGCGTCAGACGTTTCGCTTGAACGATACGTGCACGGTTCAGGTCGCGCAAGTTACTCGCATCGTCTTGTATTTGTGATGGAACTCTTTGATTGGTGGTGGAACTCTTTGATTTGTGATGGAACTCTTTGATATGTGGGGTTTAACGTCCCATAATAACCACCGTATGATTATGAGAGACGCCGTAGTGGAGGGCTCCGGGAATTTTCACCACCTGGGGGTTTTTTACCACGCACTGAGCACACAGGCCTACAACATTTCCGCCTCCATCGGAAATGCAGCCGCCGCAGCCGGGATTCGATCCCGCGACCTGCGGGATCAGCAGCCGAGTACCTTAGCTACTAGACCACCGCGGCGGGGCTGTGATGTGCTCTTAAATAGAGAGAATGAATCAAAGATGCCTATGTCAGTATTGTTGACGGCATACAGGTATTTATTAGGCCAGGTTAGGTTATATCGGTTTGTTTTTTGTTGCGACCGTCGATGACACTTCAAGGTGAATGTACGATATCGTTGTTTATTGGCAATATCGCGCACTGACTTTTGAGGGAAGCCTTCTGTTGAAGGGCTCGAGGTTGGCTTAGAGGTCTCGCACTTACCTTGAATGTATTACCAAAGAACGGAAGGAGGTCGGTTATTATAGTTTAGTTTCGTAGTTTTAAATGGATGAGCTCGAATAACGGTTTTATTAAGAGAAGTGGCACTTTCTAGGCATTTTTTGCAAACAGCAACAACAACACCGACAACGACAGCAGCACAGCAACGACGACAATAGCAGCAACAACGCGCGCTACTCAATTCTTTTTTTTTTCTTTCTCACAAATATGGCAGACTTGTCTGTACAGGTGGAGTGATGGATCAGGCAGTGTGTTGCATCGTCGTCGAAACCTTACGAAGAATTTGCCGAGGGAAGACACGTGCTGGGCTGAAGTTTCTGCATTTCGCTGACCAGCGTTGAACGACAACAAAAAAGGAACCTCTATTACGCAGGAAGGTCTTCACGTAATGCCTCTTCTAGGAATCGGCAATGAGTCACTCACTGAAGCGTTTGTTTTTCCGTTTTTTTTTTTTTTTCGTCACTGCCAGTTGTTGCACAGAGACTAACTTTCTGTTTCTTCCTCTTTTAGCCAACGAAATGAATCAATGTACCTGCGTACCGTGTTTTCGCACCTGCGTGGTCCGTGAAGTTTCTTGCTTGTTTCTTAAACGCAAAGGAGTTTGGCTTGGGGATATAAGATGTTTGTGTTCCGCTCTTAAGGAAGTGTACAACTGATTGATTTTGTTTGGCTTAATCCCGCAAAGTAGCAGTACGTCGGCTAATTGGAGACGCCCTGGTCGGTTTATTTGATTTGGTTCACTTTCGAGTTTTGTTAACACGCATCAAACTATATACGTTTTTGGCAGAAGCTTTTTTTTTGTTGTTTTTCCTTGCCGCGCTATAGAGATACATTCGCTGGTAACTGATGCTGCTTCAGCTCGTTAGGTTTTTAAATATAATATAACGTCGTGGTGATGCATTTCTCTATTCCTTTCTTTGCCTGGCGATTGAACCAGACTTTCTTGTGTTTTCTTTTTGATAGCAACACCACGTGATAGAGCGTCGAGCATCCTTTGTAGCGGGTAAGGAAGGAACATGAACCTCCACCTTTCCTCTCGCACCTCTCTTGTCGCTATCGCCTCCGAGCATGAGGGCGTGGGTTCGACTCCTGGCCACGACGCCCGCATAACGACGGACGCCAATTACAACAACAACAACAACAACAACAACAACAACAACAACAACTGCCGTGCACCTAAATTTACGTACACGTTTAAGTACTCCGCGTCGTAAACACTTTTGCGGGGGCCCCAACGTACAGCGTGCTTCATAATCACATTGCGCCGCCTGCCAGGACATAATTTCCGATGGCTTCCGCTATCGGGTGTCTGGAACTCGCTTGCGCATGCCGATCTCGGAGGCAGTTCCTATTGAAGAGGGGTCGCTTACATTGCGAGGCCAAAATGCGTGTTACAAGCGAGTGATGTTCGCGCTGTCATCGTTCTTCTTTTGTGCGTGCCAGCGCGTGCGAGTTTGATCGTTCCTTTATTGTATAGGCGAAGAGAGAAAAAAACACACAAAGAAAACAGACTGTTCTTGAGAAGGTGTAATGCGTATAGTTTGCGCCGATCATCGCACAAAAAAGTTGCGCGCGCTTCCCAGGAAAAAAAAGGTCATAAAAAAGTGTTATCGCTGGCGCTCAATGCATGCGTCCCCGCACGCACACGTATAAAAAGAAACGAAAGTTAGTTTCGTAACAACACCGCTTAAGCAACGAGTGAGGCTCTTCGCGGTGCATTGCACGATCTCGCGGCAATGCCCGCCGCGCCGCGGTGGCGCTGCACTCAGTGGGTGTCGAGGTGCGGTTGGACACGCGGTGAAGACCGGTCGGGCGAACGATCGAGTAGGTGCGTGTATACCTCTTCCACTGCACGGAATTTAAAACGAAGATACAAACACGAAAGCGCGAACGTATAGGTGGCGTGAAGAAGCGCATTCGTACGAAACTGAAGCGAGGGTGGTCGCAGTCGGCGAAGCCGCCTCTTGCACAGCAGGGTTGAATGATAATTTCTCGTACACTAACCAAGGAATCGCACGCGTGCGCCCTTACCGACGCCATCTATCGGCTCCCCGCTGCGGCGGTGCAACACTGCAAGATGGACTTGACGGACTTCCTTGAAGTTAGAGATAAGTTGGAGCGTTAAAATGTCACGAAGCTGTGTGCTGTAAAGGAGTAGACACCGCGGATTAACCTCCCAACACTGAATACGTGCTTCTTCTTCTTGGTCCGCCGCGGTGGATCAGTGGTTATGGTGATCGGCTAGTGGCCGGAAAGCCGTGGGTTTGATGCCGGCCGTGACGGTCGCATTTTGGGGGTGGTGAAATGTTTGAAGGCCCGTGCGACACGTTAAAGAACGCCCAGATGGTCCGAATTTCCGGAGCCATCCACTACACCTGCGTCTCTCTTAATCACATAGTGGTTTTAGGTCGTACAACTCTTCTTTGTGCTTTTGTATTTGTTTTTGTTTTTCTTCGCACGTGGGACGAACCAGCGCCTCTAAGGTTATACACAAATTGTTTACTGTAATATGCTATTCGGCAGCATTAACTGTCGAGCGTGTGTACAATTACATTTGCTACGTGTCCACTTGTACATGATTTTCACATCTGCAAGCGTGGAGAATAAAACAAAAAAAAATAATGTAGGGGGCAGCAAATGTTATGTATGATTGTTAAGGTCGAGCGATGTATATTCACATGGTAGACTTAGCGGCAAACGCTGCTGTGTCCATGCTTATTGGTGTGCATCAGTATTTTGGGGTAGAGATAAGGAATACATTGTTAAAAAATATTAAATCGAGGTTACGAAGGCAGCGTTACTGTTTTTAACTGTAGCAGCTAAACAGCATTAACCGTAATTTATTCAATAATTGGCAACATTATCCAGCCGGTTACAGCCAACTTACCCCAGCCAGTGCTTGATGTACACACGAGCTAGTACGGTAGGGGTATTTGGTCAGAAACTAACATCGTGGAAATTGTACCTCGTCGTAGAAAGTTCACTGTCTTACAAATGCCTGCGTTGTCTTCGAAAGTAACGCGTTGTTTTCCGGGAACGTAAGACATCGCTTGCACCGACATGATGGCACACGTTATATGTCCCCGTGTATACGACTACCGCCGCTCCATGGAGTGATAGCACGCAACCTAGAGGTTGCGCCCGCAGAGTGGTGCGGAAAAAAATGTGCATGGCACGTACTCCAGGTAAACGTGTGAAGACACAAACTTCAAGATAGCGATATCGGATTCTAGATATTGGGCAAACGCGTACGCCACGTAACTGCGCAAATGAAGGCGGATAACGAGACTCTTCCGGCGTGAGCTGCGAGATCGTATCGGTTTGGCTTGGTTCGTTCCATTTGGTTTTTAAGAAAGAATCTAGCTAAGACTATGCAGAGAAAGCTCAGCAAGTTTGAATGGAGAATCGGGACGCACGGCGTCGAAATTCTAAGTGATAAAAAAAGAGAACGAAATGCTATATAGGTGCACTATCAAGTGAAATCTCGCATAGTGCTGGAGAGAGCGTTTATGAGGAGTTGTCGTTTGCAGTTGTCTTTTGCCAATGTCTTTTACATCTCGCCGGAATGAATGACCTGCCAGTATACGTTCCAGCCAAAACGACATACACTCTATGAAGATTTACGCTCTCGTTAACGAGTCTCGGGTGACCTCGATTCACTTGAGCCCCTCCCATAGCCCGGAATACCTCCCATACGGCATCACCTAAACTTGTGTGATGTTATGAATTAAAGTATTGCGATTTTTATGCACACTTGAAGCCTTCGTAGCAGTTATTTTCCTTTAAGTTAGTTACACTAATAATGTAGGAGTGATAAGAATATAAGGACCTATAAAATTCGGCTAATTAATAATAACGCGGACAACCTCTTCAAGCAAGAATACTAATCGCTCATTGTTTGATTGGAGTTTGAATGATTGATTGCCAGTGAACGATTTGTTGCTAATATGCATTACTTCAACCGCCGCTTGCACCCTCACGAATACCCATCGTTATACCACACTGACAAACACGTTAAAAAGAATACTGTATACGCTTTAGTTCACAGAGTTCTGACAAAAGTGGTTCTTAGAAAACAAGCGCGTATGGGGATAATTTCTCTTCAAGTGAGGAGAACGATGTTATAAACAAAAAGGAAAATAAAGCCAATGCCACGCCGTGAAAAGGTTCGCACAGTAAAGCTGTATGCTCGCGAGTGTGTAATTGGCTGGCAAGGTCAAGAGCATCATCAGTTAGTATCATCATTTTCTTTTGTTTCCTTAGTGACTTCTCCCTCCCCCTCTGATCACGTGACATTCGTGACTACTACTACTACACTCCTACTACTGCTATTGCTACTACTACTACTACTATTACTGCTAATATAGCAGTACTAGTGATACTGCTACTACTGCTGTTAGCACCACTACTACTATTGTTACTACTACTACCTACTACTACCACTGCTACTATTACTACTAGTACTGATTGATATGTGGGGTTTAACGCCCCCAAACCACCATATGATTATAAGAGACGCCGTAGTGGAGGGCTCCGGAAATTTAGACCACCCGGGGGTTCTTAAACGTGCACCCAAATCTGAGCACACGGGCCTACAACATTTCCGCCTCCATCGGAAATGCAGCCGCCACAGCCGGGATTCAATCCCGCGACCTACGGGTCAGCAGCGCGCAGGCCAGTGGACCACCACGGCGGGGCATTACTACTACTAGTACTACCACCACCACTATTATTTCCACTAATAATACTAGTACTACAACGAAGACGACGATGCAATTTAGACCAAGACAGAGCGGCTGTGAGATGAATACTAGAAAAACAAGATCCGTTTAGCAGGATGTCTGGCCGATTCTCTGTTTTGTACTATACGTGTCGCTCTTCAAGGGCGGGGTCAATGCACTTCAGCGTGGATGCTGGCAGCCCGCGTACGTCGTCTCGTTCCTCCAGATGCTGCTCCGATACATTGTTGAGACGGGAGCGATGGGGGGGGGGGGCAGCAACGCGGCTGTCTATTTCGGTGCCGGCCCGCCCCGATGCTGTGCTGCCCTTGAAATAGCGCCGGGAAGCGATGAGCTACCGCGCAGACCGGAAGAGACGCTTCCGCGGTACCTACTTTCTTTTTTTTCCCTTTCCTTTCCTTCTGCGGAACGTAAATGTTTTATTTACCACCTCCTTCCTGTCCCGTGTTTTCGCTCGCTTTAAGGAGTGGGCAGAGAGAGAAGCTGTCGAACACACATCTGGGTGTGCAGCATAATGTACTGCATGAATATCTACCTTGAGCGATTAGGAAAGAAAGAAACTATTTACGTTATGTTGTCGACTAAGGTTGCACGGCGGGCTTGTTGGTTATTCATGTTGTTCGAGGTATAGCGCATCCAGGACGGGACAGAGAAGAAAACGCAGAACACATACACGGCGCTACTTTCAATTTGCTGAAAGTAGCGCCGTGTATGTGTTCTGTGTTTTCTTCTCTGTCCCGTCCTGGATGCGCTATACCTCCAACAACATTACGTTATGTTGTTTGTGCCAACCTGTTTACCTGTAATACTACAGGCAGACAGGTTGGCACAAACTTTTGGGCATATGCAGTAAAGAAAAAATGTTCTTGGAAAAGGGGGATGGGGAAGTGTACGATCGTTTTTGACGTATGATCGTGCGCGTCTATGTGCGCGCGTATGTATATACCGATGCGAAATTGAAAAATTTTCGGGGGGTTTGAACCTTCCCTCTTCTCCGCTCTCTGGATACACCTGTGCAGGTGAGCTTGTGGTCTGATACCGCTATCGAAACGCCCCGTGAATTCGTATTCGTTTTTTTTATTTGTTTACGCGGTGTGCATACCCGCTGCGTTGACGTCTATAGGGTGCGTGCACCGGACGGTGGGCCGTCATCCTCATTCGGAATCTTTTGTATTAGGTGAAGAAATACTATTTCCACAGAGAAAAGAAAAAAATGAACATAGAGGGGGCGCAGTAACACCGTTGTTGCGCCTTTGGGTAGCGTGGTGCGGACTCGGGCCATCCGAGTCCCCGGAGAGGACGAGTAGAGAAGCCGGAGAAGGAGAAAAAAATGTTTATATACAGTATTTACATGGTAGCGTGGTACAACATGAAAAGAGAATCACCCACGAGCGCCTCTGCGCTAGCGTTTTTATACATCGTCCGCCTTCCCAAGATCCCTTGCAAAGAAAATTTATGCGCAGGATACTCCAATGAGATCGTCGTCTTCCTCTCCGTCCCCGAAGAGGGAAAGCCAAACACCGCCTCCCTCTGAACCTAGGAAAGGGGCAAGACATGCCCAGTTCGCTGTTTGGTGAGGGAGACCCCACGCGCCAGCGTGGCACCACAGTGAGATGACGTGGAATCCCATGCGCAAAGTCGCTCCCTGATGCAGCCAGGTTGACTCAAGCAAGGCAGAATACCCCGTACAGCTGCTGGGTCGACGCTGCTTCGGAGTGTTGCTCTCGGCGGCTGACAAAAGCTTGGCCAACGACTTTTGTGTCAAGAGGAGCCGGCGACGTGGTTTTTCCAGATCGTCCGCGTCCGTCGCCGTCCCGGTGCAGGGTTGACTCATCAACAGCTGCCAGGTGCCAGCAGGCCGCGAAGACCACGTGGAACTTGGGCGAGGCACAACAGCACCCCCGCCGCCAGATGATACATCGGGAGGTCGAGTTGTTCCATGCAGCTCGGCCGGGTCGATGTCGGCGACGTTCCGGCAAGGCTCTTGCTTTCTCGAAGGGCCTGGTCAAACTGGAATGCTCCAAGAGCTGGCCTCTGCGCCCCGCTTCGGTGAAAAGTGGGTGACAAGCTCCAAGAAACGACCTTTGTCAGCCACACACAATGCGACAAGCACCGCGTGCACGCCACTCTCATCGCCAGGCCTCCGATTTTACAAAGCAAACATCTTATCTTAATAACTTAAGCTCAAGGAAACAATGTGCATACCAATCGGGACAAGTGTCCAGTAACTCTTTCATACGTAACTCCATTTGAAATCGAGATAACATTATAATCAAGCTAAACAAGCAAACTGTAGAGCTCGGGACAACGAGGGAGTCAGTGAAAAATTTCTCTACGCCCTCACTGTAACACATTGAAAAAAAAAGTACACATAAACTAGGTAAAGGTAAACAAAAAAATCAAACAAACCTTCCGCGTCTTTTGACGAGTCAAAACGCTCGACTTAGGGCGTCTGCATTTGTATGAAGGCCACCTCTCTTGTAGCGCACCTCGAAATTGTGCTGCTGCAGTGCTATGCTCCATCTGAGCAAACGACCATTCTTAGGTGACATTTGGTGTAACCAGGTTAGTGGAGAGTGATCAGTTTCTATAATAAACTTAGAGCCAGCAACATAGCAGCCTTGTTTTCGTACGGCCCAAACAATGCAAGCACATTCTTTTTCCGAAGTGCTATAAGCCTCTTCCCTGCTGCTCAATTTGCGACTCAAATACAAAACCGGCCGCTCCTCTCCACTCTGGTCCGTCTGACATAGCACTGCTCCTAAACCGCGTTCGCTTGCATCACACTGAATAGTGAAAGGTTTTGCAAAATCCGGTGCCCTCAAGACGGGTTTCTCACTCAATGCGTGCTTCAGCTTCTGAAAAGCGTCTTCCTTTTTAGAGTCCCATTGAATGTTCACAGGTTCGGTCTTGCGTAAACTATCTGTCAAAGGGCTGGCAATCTCGGAGTAATTCGGGACGTAATGCTGATAGTAACCTGTGAGGCCGAGGAATGCTCTCATCTCGGTCTTGGTGCTGGGACGACGATAACCGACCACCGCGGCTACCTTGAGTTCGGACGGTCGACGACGCCCATTTCCTACAATGTGCCCTAAATAGCTTACTTCAGCACAGCCCAAATGACATTTCTCTCTCTTTACCGTAAGACCTGCATTTTTGACCCGTTCCAAAACCATCCGAAGGTGTTCAACATGGTCTTCCCATTTGTCCGAAAATATCGCCACATCGTCTAGGTAAGGCAGCGCAAATTTCTCGAGCCCGTGGAGAACCTTATCCATCAGGCGGCTGAAACAATACGGCGCGTTCTTGAGCCCAAAGCTCATCATCAAAGGACGAAAAGTGCCCAGGGGTGAGATAAAAGCAGCGTATCGACTCGCGCGCTCTGTCAAAGGGACCTGCCAATACCCCCTAACAAGGTCTAACGTAGAAATGTATTTCGCCTTAGACACTGTCTCTACCCTCTCTTCAATGTTAGGAATAGGGTAAGTCTGGTCGACTGTTACAGAGTTCAGGCGGCGATAGTCCACGCATGGCCTTGGATCACGGCCCGGAATCTCAACCAAAATCAAAGGCGAGGTGAAATCACTGTCTGCTTCGATGATAACACCTAGGTCGATCATGCGGCGAATTTCGGCCTCTAGTATCTCTCTCTGTCTAGGTGACACCCGATACGGCTTACAGCTGATCGGCTTGTTAACCGTCAGCTCAATGTCGTGCTTAATCACATCCGTTTTGCCTGGCTTCTCGGAGAAAACGGTAGCGAATTCCTGTACTAAAAGCTCTAAATCTTCCTCTTGAGCCTTACTTAGGGTATTCCCTGTGTCTACCCTATCGGACAATGTGCTGCTGACCGTGCCATCGGAAAGACAAAGGATTTCCGCGCCCTCATCCTCAGGAACATTGAGTGCAAGGTTTACTACTGCTTTTCGTCGCATGTAGGGTTTCATTAGGTTACTGTGATACACTTTGGGGCATTTCCGGCCCCACTTTACCTCGTAGTTGGTGTCTGAAAGCACTGACAACACTGTCGCTGGTCCCTCCCATTGTACGTCCAGCTTGTTTTTTCTTGAAGGGCACAACAGCATCACCTCATCGCCCACTCTAAAGACTCGCTTTCGAGCTGACTTATCGTAACGGGCCTTGGAAAGCGCCTGTGCTGCGCGCATGTTGCTCTCCACCACTTCGCGTGTAGTCCCCAGTCGCCCCAATAAATCCAGTACATAGGAAACCACATTAGGGTCCTCCCCATATCCAGTCCATGACTCTCGTATTAAGTGCAGCGGACCTCTCAAGTTCCTGCCGTAGACAAGTTCAGCCGGACTAAAACCCGTACTCTCGTGTGGGGCCGACCTCAGAGAAAACATCGCAGCTGGTATACACCCCTCCCAGTCACTTTTATGCTCAAAGCACAAAGCTCGCAAAACGCGTTTCATGACCAAGTGCATGCGTTCCACAGGGTTCGACTGTGGATGGTGAATAGAGCTATGCGCGATTTTTATCCCGCAGCGTTCTAGGAATGTAGTCGTAAGGCAGCTTGTGAACACACTTCCGTTGTCACACTGTATCTCCGAGGGAAAACCCACCCGAGAAAAAATAGACAACAATGCGTCCACCACGCATACTGAACTCAACTCTTTCAGTGCGATTGCCTCCGGGAACTTGGTGGCAACGCACAGCGCGGTCAGGACGTACCGATATCCTGATTTAGATGGAGGCAGAGGCCCCACGATGTCAATCACGAGCCGACGGAAGGGTTCTGTGACTATTGGCACTAGTTTCATTGGTGCCTTCCATTTGTCTGTTGATTTTCCTATCCGCTGACAAGTGTCGCATCCACGGACAAACATCTCTACATCCTTCCAGCACCCGGGCCAGTAGAACTCCTGAGCCAGCTTAGCTTTCGTTTTCTTTATACCTAAGTGGCCCGCCCAGGCGTTGCTGTGGGCCAGGTCGAGAATGTTCCGCCGGTATTTTAGTGGAACTACCACTTGGTTGTAGACCCGCCCTTTAGCGTTCTCATACCTGCGATGCAACACCTCGTTTTGGGTGTAGAACGAAACGTTCTTCCTAGAGTTACCTTCCTTATGTATGGCATCTAGCAGCATAGAGAGTGCGAGATCCGCCTTTTGATCGACCACTAGCGTTGCACGGTCGGTTCTGGCTAGCTGACACCAACTGGTGGACGCGGGTGTTAACACCGAGCCTGTCACCAAGTCCTCGTTTTCGGGCGTTAGAGATATTTCCTCGCTGTTGTCGACCATAGCCCCAGTTTCCGTCTCGACAACTCGCATGGCAGACTCATTTTCCGTCGCAACTACCTCAGGTTTTCCTACACTGCCCTCGGACGTCTGTTCCCCAGAGGGTGAGCTGCTCAGCTGTTGCGTCAGCTCGCGCGCCTTCGAACGGGTAAGGGCCATGCAAGCTATTTCGGTGGCAAATGATTCTCCACGTGTTTTTAACATTTCCTCAGACTTATTTGAAAATAGGTAAGGGAAGTGCTCCGGAAGGTTGGCTGAAATTGCTGCTTCCGTACACAATTGGCCGAAAGGGCCCTCGATTACAACCCTCGCTATCGGTAGGCAGACGCTTTGCTTTTCTGCCACTTGCCGAATCCAGGCACACTCTCCTATATAGTCTTCGGAAGATACGCAACTTGGATGCGCTACATCCATTGTGGCCGCCGAGTCCCTCAATACCCTACACATTCGGCCGTTCACTGAGAGTGTCCTCATGTAAGGCTTCAACAGCTTTAAGCTATCCTCTGACTCCTGAATTGTGGCAAATGCCATGTGCCTCTTACAGCTCCTGGCCATGTGGCCCTTTTCTCCGCAGCTGTAGCAAACAACTGGCTTCCGCGCTTCTAACGCATGCGCTATGTCACCAGGCGCCTTTGAACCTGATGAAGGTGCCGCCTTAGTCCCCTCACTGTCCTTTCCCTGCTGATTGTCTAATAACTTGGAATTTTCGGGTTTCCAGTTATTTCTTGCAAACCTCTTGCGTCCCTGGTTTCCCGACCAGCTTTCTACCTTTTCATTTTTTTCCGAAGTTCGTGGTGTATTGCGGAGACTACGGCGTGAGCAGTAATCTTCGGCGAGTTCTGCTGCCCTGTTCATGTCTACGTCTTTCATCCTATCCTGCACCCAAAGCCTTACCTCCTCGGGAATTCCCCGGTAAAACTGCTCAAGTACCATCAACTCAATGACCTTGTCATGGTTGCCATAGACTTGCGCGCTTTTGAGCCACTCTTCAAAGTTGGCTCTAATTTGGTAGGCATAGTCTGAATGAGATTCGTTGCCCCTCTTAGAGTGCCTGAACCGCAGGCGGAAAGCCTCTGTCGATAGGCGACATTTTCGTAGCAATGCAGCCTTTACCCTGTCATACACCTCGGAGTCCTCTTTATTCATTCTTGCGATAACATCGGACACTTCGCCTGGTAGTACGCATATCAGTTTTGTGGCCAAGTCTCCCTACTAAACCCTGCATTTTCGCATGCTCGCTCAAAATGCACGAGGTATAATGCAATGTCGTCACCCGCCTTGAAGGTGTGGATTAGATCCTTTATCTTTGATTCTCCACCCCCTGAATTTTGATTTCCCACGGACATACGAAGCTCCAGTTCTTTCAGACGGATTTCATGTTCTTTATCCTCGCGATCCCTCCTTATTTCCTCCTCTCTTTGTTCACGGGCTAAGCGCTCACGCTCCTCTTTCTTTGCCAAAATGGTTTCTCTGGCCTCAATGGCCTCTTCTAAACTCACTTCCTCTTTTCCCAAGTGCTCCAAAATTTGTTGTTTTCTTTTAACCGAGCCGACCGAAATATTCAGCTCCTGACAAATTTCGAGGAGTTCTTGGACCTTAAACTTCTCCATCTTAGATATGCACACCGTTTCTCTTCTAAGGTAATTTTGCCCACGAGCCACCCAATTCTTGGTCTGCGAATCAAAATTTACCAAAATCACCCTACCACGTTACCGACCATCTGCGCTAACGAGTCTGGCGAAAAGAAGAGCAAACACGCGGCACTCACCACTTCGATGCAGCCGACGCAGGCGAATCCCATAAGCTGCCAGCCACTGTTGCGCCTTTGGGTAGCGTGGTGCGGACTCGGGCCATCCGAGTCCCCGGAGAGGACGAGTAGAGAAGCCGGAGAAGGAGAAAAAAATGTTTATATACAGTATTTACATGGTAGCGTGGTACAACATGAAAAGAGAATCACCCACGAGCGCCTCTGCGCTAGCGTTTTTATACATCGTCCGCCTTCCCAAGATCCCTTGCAAAGAAAATTTATGCGCAGGATACTCCAATGAGATCGTCGTCTTCCTCTCCGTCCCCGAAGAGGGAAAGCCAAACACCGCCTCCCTCTGAACCTAGGAAAGGGGCAAGACATGCCCAGTTCGCTGTTTGGTGAGGGAGACCCCACGCGCCAGCGTGGCACCACAGTGAGATGACGTGGAATCCCATGCGCAAAGTCGCTCCCTGATGCAGCCAGGTTGACTCAAGCAAGGCAGAATACCCCGTACAGCTGCTGGGTCGACGCTGCTTCGGAGTGTTGCTCTCGGCGGCTGACAAAAGCTTGGCCAACGACTTTTGTGTCAAGAGGAGCCGGCGACGTGGTTTTTCCAGATCGTCCGCGTCCGTCGCCGTCCCGGTGCAGGGTTGACTCATCAACAGCTGCCAGGTGCCAGCAGGCCGCGAAGACCACGTGGAACTTGGGCGAGGCACAACACCGTTTGCGCGCATTCCACGTAGTGTTGGCTAATACATCGCTCCTGGAAGTCTTGTATAAGCGTATCTGCATTGCGGTGAAACTAGTCGGGGTCTTCTTTTCTGCGTATTTGACGTCGCCACGTTGGTTAACCGACGCTGCCGTGTAACGTGAGTGTACGATGTCGACGGTGGTGGAAAAGTAAACAGAATCTTCGAGCGACGGCTCTAAATATCCGCCGGAAAGTCGTAGGTGCCGGATAGGGGCCGTTCCTCCCTCCTTCCATCTATCTACATGGCTTGTGTGTGGGCTGCCAGGGCTGCCGCGTTTGCTTCCTTTTCCCGGCTGTTCGCGTGGCCTTGAAATTTTCCGTTCGATCGCCTGTTTGGCGCCGCCCTTCGTATCAAGCTATAGCCCATTCGATGAAATCACCGCTGGTGAGCCTCGGTTAACTGGCTTTCGTCGTCATTATCGCTCATGCTTCTCGCTTACGCATTCTATAACACATGCATACTTAGCCTTTTCACGGGAACTGCTGTGTCCCTTTTCGTTTAGATTATGTAATTATATTGATTGACATTACCATATTTCTGTATACTATGTTTTTTTTATTTGTATGCCAATGCTTCCGACCCATTCATTTTAGGTAGCGGGAGCTATAGTCAAGCTGTTTTAATACAGCTTTTACTCCCGCTATCCTTCATGTAGTCTCAAGCACAAAAATAAAGATTCGATTCAATTCAATATACCATAACGACCCGATAGAAGTCATAATAATGATAATTTGTGAGAATTCACGAGTCACAACCGTGATGTGGTTATGAGACGCGCCGTCGTGGAGGCGTCCGGAAATTTACACCACCTGAAGTTTTTGAACGTGCATATGAATCTAAGGACATGGACCTGTGTAATGGACCTGTGTAATTTTCCCTCTATTGAAAAATGCCACTGCCTTGGCGCGGATCGAACCAGCGGCCTTTGGTCAGCCTCCGAGCATGCACCATAACCGCTTTGCCACCGCGGCTTTCCCCGTAATCAAGAGTGGTTACCTAGAAAAAAGAGGGTGGGGTGTAATCATAGTTCGGATATTTCCTAGTTAACAGCGCAAGCATAGAAATAACGAAGCAATGAAAGCCACTTCAACAAGCTAATTAACAAAACCCAAGGTGAACAAAACTATGTGCAGACATGCTGTAGTATCAAAACGAGTGATATATCGAAGCACTGATCGCGAACGAATGAATTTCGATCGGCCAGTTATCCGAAGTAGCACAAAGAGTACGACGCAGTGAAAGTTAACGTGGAAACCTCTTTAACTTGTGCCTATATTTTGGGATCCAAGGTTATAATTTGTCCAAGTTTTGACTCAAGATTATCTCCAACTCCGAAGCATATCGAGTGACAACCCAGGGTCCGCGGAAAAAGAAAAAAGTGATGTCGTTTTTTACGGGAAAACCTTGTCATAGTAAAGTTTCGGTTCAAACCTTTTCACATACGCGGCAACACTCTATCACATGCGTTAGTGGAGTGCTTTGCGGCGCTGCTAATGAATGAAACATGCAGAGGAATGTTCATAGACGCCGCGTATGTCTTTACAACACGCGTCAAACATCTATTGCGGGAACTCAGTGTAAATGTTGTGTAAATATACTAGTTGTGCACGGGCTTCTAGAGTATATATACTCTGGAAGCCCGTGCACAACTATAGTATATTACATATATAACTATAGTATAATATATGTAACGTACCGTGCCGTGCACTTCTATTTAAACAGGTGTCAAACAATGTCGACGCAGTGCTCTGTTGACATCGCCGGCATTATTTTATGTTTTTAATGCAGCTCTCTTAAAAGGTTTCGATGAGAGGTGGGGGAGAGATGACACATCTTGATTAGCCTGAATGCCAAGCGGAGGAATTCAGCGGCGTTCTTTTTTTTTTGACCAATTTATCACAATTAGATGTTATTACCCTCGCAACCTAAAGTAGTGCCACATATTTTGCTCCACAACATCCACACGGCTGCGGCAGGGCTTACTGCCGATGAGCCCGATGTCGTGGATACAGATACTGCGGTTGTGGTGGTGGCAACCTGAAGGACACTATATTGGTGCTCGATGATGAAGCACCACGGATCGCTTCGCACGAAATGCGTGCGAAAATGCGCGAATAAATTGCGCGTATGTAAAAAAAAAGTGCATTGGTGCGCGGATTCATGTAAGCGAACAAGCTCTCTGCATGCTCGTCCGTGTTTGCATGTCCTTGTATTCTAAGTGCGCAACCATAGCTATACCTACCAAGATCCTTGCAGCACGCCTCGCAATGTGTCGAAATAAACCCTATGCCGCACAGTGATTCGATAACTTGGTAAAGGAGTGGTGTGAACGCTGCCAGAGTGAAATATAGTTCACCTCAGACATGACGTCACGGAAACGAGGAAACGTAATTGGCGGGTGCGTTTATAAAATGCAAACGTCCCTTGAAGGTCCGAGAAGTGGCGTACTTGACTCTGCATTCTCGTGCTCTTGCAGGCAATGTGCATTCGCGTAGTCGGTTACATCGTACAAGATTCCACGCAAACATCAAGTTTGATTTCTGTTGAACTTGCAAACGGACGTTGGAAACTGGCCATGCAAATAAAGCGTGTGATGTCAAAAAAGAAAAAAAAAAAGAAACGCGGCAGTCGGCTACCGGCCATTATTGACCGGCAGTCACTTGTACGTTACTGTAAGAATCCTCTTCTACTTCCCCAACGAGGCTACCTGATTCGGCCGCAGTGCTTGAGTACAACAGTTTATTGTATATATATATATATATATATATATATATATATATATATATATATATATATATATATATATATATATATATATATATAAACGGACGAAGATTAAAGGTAAATAGCCGACCGACCCATTAACGGGAATTCCTTCCTTTACGCACGCCGCCCGCCGACCGACCCATTACGGGGAAACCCCTTTCTTTATGCACGCCGTCACGGACCCTCCCGGCACCGCGGCGACAATCTTGGGTGGCCCGACACACGTCAAGAACTGCACAGCACGTGATATGAACCGTATGTGGATGTAGACGGACAGTTGGCTTCGTTCTCAGTGTTGACAGTGGTTCTTCCTCTTTTTGACTTTCTTTCTTTTCTTTCTTTTTCTTTTTCGTCTTTTTTCTCCCCCTCTTTTTTTTTCCAGTTCCCTCTCACTCTCGCAAACATTTTTCAAGGCGAGAGGGACGCGGCAGCAACGAAGTTTGGAAGTTCATGTCAGTATAACTCATCCCCTGATGAAGGGAGGACCCCTCCCGAAACTGCTGGGAAATAAATATATTTATCCTTGTTGACAACGCTCCCGTTGTGCCATATCTCAAAAAAATATATATATGCGAGCTGTCTGCAGTGCCCCGCCGCGTGTGCTCAGATTTGGGTGCACGTTAAAGAACCCCAGGTGGTCGAAATTTCCGGAGCCCTCCACTACGGCGTCTCTCATAATCATATAGTGGTTTTGGGACGTTAAACCCCACATATCAATCGAGCTGTCTGCAAAACAAAACAATGCGTCGGGGCGGTTGGCTGCAACTGGTGGACTTGCGTTACGTACAGTGCACTGGTTTGCGCGCGTAGTGCTGTTCGATTGATCGATATGTGGGGTTTAACGCCCCAAAATCACGATATGATTATGAGAGACGCCGTAGTGGAGGGCTCCGGAAATTTCGACCACCTGGGGTTCTTTAACGTGCACCCAAATCTGAGCACACGGGCCTACAACATTTCCGCCTCCATCGGAAATGG
Source organism: Rhipicephalus microplus (assembly GCF_013339725.1). NCBI lineage: Eukaryota > Metazoa > Arthropoda > Arachnida > Ixodida > Ixodidae > Rhipicephalus > Rhipicephalus microplus. Next base: position 275,320,604 of record NC_051165.1, read on the forward strand.
AGCCGCCGCAGCCGGGATTCGATCCCGCGACCTGCGGGTCAGCAGCCGAGTACCTTAGCCACTAGACCACCGCGGCGGGGCAGTGCTGTTCGAAGCATCAGCATAAGGAAGCGACGCAGCTGCCGGTGAGCCATTCGTCGGCCGCGGTCAGCGAGTCCGGCGTGTCGCCAACTGCCCGTGTGTGTACCTGCTGCCACTTTTTTGGAAACGAGCCAGACACGCGCGAGGCATGCCTCCCCTGGCTCGCTTGCGTAAACGCCGGTGGCTGATGGAGATAAGCTGACGCCGAGGCGGTGATGGGGCCACAAATTACCCACTAAATTACCACGGTGAAACTGTTGGTCCTCAAAGGGGGTATCTCTGTGAGCACCACCCACCGACGCGAGCTTCTTTCTGTTCGTTTTCATCCTACTAACTGCAGACTGCGATCAAGTCCTGCAAGGCGTGACGGAATGCGACAATCTGAGCGTGTTTGAGTTTTAATAACTTCGTGAAGCTGGTGTATTACGAGCTTAATGAACGTATGTCGGAAGACCAAAAATGAGCGCGCTGTCACATATTACGCCTCTGATATTAACATGTCAAAAAGCGGGGGGAAAAAATAGTGGACAGCCACGTTCTCGGAGGACGCACGCGATGCAACCAGTCATGCGTTGGCATTACAGCGTTCCAAGAAAAGAACAAAGTGTCATTTGACACTCTTTTTGTGAATACTGGCTTGCACGTATATGACTCTCTTTAAAGAGAGGCGTGAGCTCCCTTTGGAGATCATTACACCCCTATCAGAGAGTCGTGAGATCTAAAAGAGAGTTAGCGTGTCTCTTTAACGAGAGTCACATGCAGGTTTTGTTTTTTTAAAGCAGTACAGATTTTCAAGCAATACAGACTTTTTGCTTCAAAATTATAGCAGATAGGTCCTTGTAGTTTTCACAGCCAATTTCTAAGCCTTCTCCCTTTTTTATTATCAATTTTAGGGTGGTTGTTTATATGGCGAAGTTGATTCTACGTCACAAATTTTTCAATATTTAAAAGCTAGGCTTGCCATAATTTGTGACGTAAAACAACTCCTCGCTTTACCGCGACATTCGGGTCACAGTACGCAAGCGGTGGTAAAAGGAAGTTCTGACGACGTGAAACCTAACGCGGTTCGCAAACTACCCTCCGGTCTGCTTTATTTGACGACGGTAAACGACAGGATGCGAATAAGCCTCCGAAGGATCCTTCACCAGCCCGTTTGAATTGTGACGAACACATTTATACGCCTATATACACACGTGATCACTTCACATCGGCCTAAACTTGTTCTACACTTAATTTCTTTCCAACGCCCCAAATCTCTGTCTCTCTCTTTTGTAACCTCACTCCAAGCATTTACGTGCAGACATTCAGAGTCTCCTATCAGTAGGCTGCTTATTCGATGGCCAGTTCCTATACGATAGATTCTTGTTTATTTGTTAGTACACATGGACGGCGACGTCGATCGTTTTCGCCGCCTTCAACGCTTCGGGAACCCACGTGATTTTCTCTCTGCCATTCTTCATTTGTTCGATTCTTAATGTATGGCTTCCCGCCGTGCACTTAAAGAGCTCGACCAAGGTTGGCATTCCTTGCGATGCTTCCCCCCCCCCCTCCCAGACTGGTTTTGAAGCATCTCGTGCTATATATAGTGCATTTAAGCGTGTCTCTCTAATCTCCTTCCTCTATATCTGAGCAGGACGCCGCCAAGGGAGAGATATAGGCGAAGAGCAACAAAAAGGAACGCGCTTGCTTCATTCTACTTACAGGAACTGGTTCGTAAGATGGTTATATATATAGCTTCTTCGATCAAAGTGGAGTCTGCTCCGGCTTCTGTTTGGTTTCCTATCGGCGTGTGAAGTGCTAGGTGCCTGTAAAATGGTTAGACAACCCTTCTCGCTGCGTCTTCGTTTCCACCCGTACATGGCTGCCGGAGATGCCGAGTCAGATTAGGGTTGAAATCCCAACTGCGGCTGTATACGGTTGCATCCGGATAGTTTCGGCCTTCTACCAGTCTTGGAATGTGGTCTTCTCACCCTTCCATCCTTCATAAAGATAACATACAACCTGATGAAGCAAGTATTCGGGTACAGCTTATTTCCTCGTTATCAGCTTCTCAGTATCACTTGAGAATTCGTTTGTCCACCTAGAAAAAAAAAAAAAGCTGCGTAGCGGTTTATTTACGTGTGACTTGAGGCTCTGGAGGTTCGATGGTATACACATTCGACCTGACATGCAGTGCAGTTTTTTAGCCTTGTTTGTCAGTCTAGTTGGACCTTCTAGTTCATGCTAATCGTCGTAATATAGTTCCTGGCATGTCCTGCTGGGATCGTTTGCCGGCCGCTGCATGCATTCATGCTTGACATCCGTCGCATACGTGCTTACAAACTCCGCTAGTTGTTCGTGCAGCGTAGTAGAAAAAAAATAGGTCGAAGCCTTCCTTTATAAAACTAGAAAGTAATTCTACAAGACTGTACTACCGCATAAAGTAATACTTATTGCGAGAGAGATTGTTAACGCGTTCTTTTTTTGTGCGTGTGTGCTCAATATCAATTGAAATAAACGCCAAGCTGCTCAATATCAATTGAAATAGTTGAACTATAGTTGTTAACTATAGTTGTGATGCGTGGTGCTGTAGCAACGAACGAAAGCGACACGGGTAGACTGTACTAGAAGAACTTCTAGTACACTCTAACACGGGTGTGCTGGGGAGGCATCATCGTGGCCGCACTTGCGTAACATGCCAGCCACATGACAGCTTCCTGATGGCCACCGCGTGTTTATACGTATGCGTATATGCGCGCAGCGGCGTTGTACAATCTGGGCAAACCAAGGCCATTGTCCGGTACGCAAGCGACGCAGCTGCCCTACTATAGAACACTATAGAGCATTACAGAACATGTGGTTATAGATCAATCAGCATTAGGGGTGCGGTCAACGTCAGTTCTCTTGTCGCATTACGTAGCGGCAAATCTTATTACGGGCTAGGGCCACTGGCGTGTTTGTTTCTTGCTGTCAGCGTTTGTTAAGGAACGTCAGCCACTTCGTCGATCAACCGCAGCTGAGTATGTACGCATAAACTGATCACATGGGTGAAAGACATCATCATTCGCGGTATATAGTTTCGAAGCTTTCCAAGAATGGCACTTTATTACGTTTGTAAAAAAAAAAATTATGTAACCATCTCAAGAGTGGGGCTATCAGCGCTGGAAGTGGCCGAGATGATGTTGCAGAAAAATAGCCCGCCATGAGAGCACGTGACGCGGTATAAGGGAAACTCGTTGACTCGAAACTTTCACGCTGCGTCTGCATAATTCGGGAAAGTTATTGATCCTTTAGCAGGAAGCAACGTGGCTTGGAAGCAGTGTGGTTTCCCGCTACCGCACTTGCGCCAAGGCACCGGAAAGTTCCCCTGACACGTCACTTCCTTTATTATTACTTCTTACAAAGCTTACTTTTACGCACGCTGTGACCTTCGCATGCTGCACTTCGACGCAGAGAAATTTCGAATCTTTACTTTTGTATTTCTTGTCGTTTAGTATAGTGGTCTTGAAACTCTGTTTTCTTGGGATATTTAAGCATTGTCGACAGGGTGCGATAGGGACGGAACAGGAGGCCCGTGCATTCCCCCTCTTTTACTGTTGTATAGGGCTTAACATTATCAGCGTCATAAAGTCAATGACGTATATTCTTGTAGTCTTAGTCTTCTATTCTATTGTTGCTTGCCTCTGCCGATAACAAAGTAAAATGCCCCCCCCCCCTTTTTTTTTTCACTGTATAGACGGAGCACACGCACGTCTACCTGCTTATGTTGGCAATTGTTTCTATAGCGTTTCGTTTCAACCTCTCTTTCATTTGGCGTGCTTGCTTTATAGAAATAATCGAAATGAAAACAATAAGGAAACAGAAATAACTCCTAAATCTGCTTGCACGGAGGAAAAGTACGTGTCGCGCATTCGGAATAACATCGGGCGGCAAAGTATACTCGCCAGGTTGCATTTCGCCACTCTGTGCGTGTGTTAAATTGTAATGGAACTCGAATTCAGCAGCCGTCAACGACAGCCAATTGTGTCATAGTCGGAGGGTTCAGTGTCCTACGCCTCGTTTCATTCGTCTTGGAACCGATTAATTCATCGGATGCGACAAGAAGGACGAAGCCTAAACCAGACGGACTACCGTTACGCTTGCTCGTAGGTGTGAGGAATGACAATATCGAACTCGAAGCAGGAAAGTGTGCGTACACTGAAAAGGAAGACCGAATGAAATATGCCGGCGATATGAAAAGACAAAAGTAACGAAGGCGCCTTTCGGATGGAAGTTTCTTCAATGGAAGAAGCGAACTGTGTGTGGAAGGAAGAGGTGCGGGGGGGGGGGGGGGAGCGGAGGTGGCAGGCCCGCCCCGACCTTGAGTGGAAGCCCCCCTCCGGATCGGCCTTGGGTGACGTGTCGCTGGCGGCGTCGGGGCACGTCCAGACGTCGTGTCGAGCTCCGCGCGGCGCTGGCGGTGTGCCCGCCGCTATCCGACTCTCCCTCCTCTTCCTCCTCTTCTCCCTCCTCTTCCACCGCCGCCGGCACCACTTGGTGGCGACGTGGTTGCCGCCGCCGCGATGGCGCCTCGCCGTTCATTTTGGTGCCGCAAGCAGAGACAATGTGCCTTCGTCGCATCGCCTTGTCGAAAAAGTAATGGAAGGGAAGGGCGAATCACGCACGCCCCTTCTCGGCGACGCTCGTCCGTGGGTTACGTACTCTTCCCCACGTATGCGTACCCTTCTCGCACTCTAACCTCCGTTTGCAGCGAGCCGGTCGAGAAGGAAGTGGGAGATTGTGCGCGTAACAGCTTTCGCGGGTAGACGCGGTGCGCCCTTTTGATCGTCATCGAACGCCACGACGAGTGCCTGGGTGTCTCCGTGCATCGAAGGACGTGCGAAGAACAGCACGAGACGAAAGACATGTTGCACTTCGTACGAGGTGTCCTGTACGTTAGGAATCAATCAATCAATCAATCAATCAATCAATCAATCAATCAATCAATCAATCAGTGGTGATGATGACTATTTCTCCGGGAGAAATATGGAGGTTACCAAGAACTGAAATGTGTCATCCTAGGCTACCTCCCCGAGTCTAGTGATTCGATCATGAATGTGTTTATCCGTGCTTTGAAAAGCCTGTTCGTGTATAGCAGCTCCGGTCCAGTGCGTTTTATATTTGCGCTTGGTCTCGCTTAGCGCTCTAATCATGTTCTTGCAACAACAGTAATGAACTCAACCAAATATAAGTGTAAAATGGGAAATGCACGCGCACAGCAGGACCAGAGAAGCGAACAGTACGGAAAAGAAACAACTGTTGAAACATGACTAGACAGCGCTGTGCTTGTGATATCTGAAGACATCTTATATATACGCGGGCACTGTCCCCGTGCCCTCATGCAACAACAAGGACAACAAAAACACCGTAAAAGTTGTTTGCAAACTTTCCACACGATGCTCTTGCTTGTCCATTCTTTTCGTCCATCTCTTTTTTTCATTTCTTTCTTTTTGTTGCAATGAAGCCAGCACTGTGTCCCTGAGCAACTCGGCAAATTTGCTGTGGGAAGTGACCGTGAGAACCGCGAGAGTGCCAATTTACAAAGGTCAATCAATAGCGTCTCCAGTTTTGTTTCAGAGTTGTACAGGGACGCTCTTATTGAAAGCGGAAAAATCGCAGTAACTCTCTCGCGCCAAGGACGCCTTCTCGGCAGTGCCAGAGAAAGCGAAATGGTCGTGAGAGAGAGAAAGCGACATTGAAGGAAAGAATTAGTAGTTTAGTGCATAAGATCGATGGCTTCAACCCCGATGCAGTGGGCTGCATCCTTCGCCGTTTGTGCTGACTGTACGCTCGGAATCACGAGTGACCTTTCTATCGAAGCTGATCGAAAATGACCACTGCGCTGAGGTCACCTTGACATTAAGGCGTCGCTGGTTTATAAATCACTCACTAACAAGGCCGTGCAACGCGTCGCCGCAGCCGAATCACGCACTTTTCTGACGGCTAGACGGCACCTATTTGGTTCTCGATTTACTCCACAGAAACCGCGATTCCCCGAAACGAAGGTGATAACGTTATGGTCGCACGCTGACATGCACCGGTATCAGTAGCGTAAATAGCGTGTAATGAAATAATACGAAAGAACGTGATTAAAAAACGTGGCTGATCCCGCTAATCGGTATTACACGAAAGTGAAACATGTCTTTACAGAGGTAGTTGAGCGTTTATTGTGCATTGCATCAGCAGCGGTAGCAAACTCCAAAGTCACGTTAAGAACGGCAAGCAGCTCGAAACTTGCAGCGCGCACCGCAAGCAGAGAGCAGCACGCATGAATTCAGCGTATACACATGACGAACGCGGACTAACAATTGTCACAGCTCGACACTTAAAGTGCGCTGTTCAAAGAGAAAGACGCACGGAACGAGCGCACGACTATACACAGGACAAGCGCGAACAGCTGTCACAATTATTCCTGCGTTGTGTGTCAGCAGCGCGCTCCTTTCGTAAACGCGGCCGTGGCAGCGTGCGAAGTGACCTTCGTCCTCTCCCGAATTACGAGTTCGTAAGCGTGCGCGCGCGTGCGCAGGAGAGACCACGCTCCGTGGAGGCGACGACCTTTAGAGAGCGTCCAAGGCAACCCCTTCGCGCAATCTCGCCACTGATAAGAAAAAAAAAAAAACGCGCTAAAGTTTCGAAGCTTTGAGGGCTGTCAAACTGGTGTATAGTAGCAGTTCAGGCAACGTACGTTTTGAGGCGTAGTGGTTAGCGCCGCGCGCAGTAGATTTGTGAGGTCGCTGGTTCGATACCGCGTGGCAGGCGGTTGCCTTTCGCATTTTTTTCTTTGCAATCTATTAGTATATATTTCTTAACGTCACTTCCGTGACGGAAGTACGTCAGCGGAACCCGTGGTGGACCATGCATAAGACACTTTCGTGTTACCATTAAGGAGAGAGAGATAGCGCAGACAGAGTGAGGAAGAAGGGCGGGAATGCAGGCTGCTTTCTCGGCGGGGTTGTCTATATAGAGGTTAGAATTTAGGCTAGAATTATTAATTTTATTTCTCGCTTTCTTTCCTCTTCAAATTTTGCGGCTTATAAAAGATCTATTCTATCTTTTTTTTCCGTGGCTGTTTAAGAAATTATCACGTTGCTGTGTGATCTGCAGCGTTTGTTGTGAGCATATTGGTTGGCGTGCTCATTCCCCATCTTCTTCGCTCTTGTTCCTCTTTAGCCCCTTTGCAGAGGAACGGCCAGTGCGCGCAAGCTCAGGTCGACCTCTCTGCCTCCTCAGACTAATAAATTCTCTCTCTCTCTCCCTCCGCTGTATCTCGGAGCTTGCGCGTGTCACTTTGCTCGCTCTCCGCTTGTCTGTGTGTCGGCGTACACAAAAAGAACAGTTTGGGGACCGCGACCGACAGCGCTTGCAAGGAGAACCGCCCCTGACGTCTGTCGGCGTGCCTCTGCGCACGAGTCACCCGTATAACCACAGCCGCCTGTGTATACGTATACGCGAAGGGCGGCGTGGCGTGTGCGCTCATATCCGCCGTGCCTGTCGCACGCGGCGCTGCATAAATCCGTCGCTCGGATCTGCGCACGCTCCCGAGTCCGAGCTGCGTGCAGAATCGTGGCAAGTCAACGTTGGCCGAATGCATTCGGTGTAAAGTATTTGTCGGCAGAAAGCACCAACGAGAGCAGAAGGTTACTTACCAGCGCAAACGACAGGGCAGGAGAGGACAGGAGAAGAGACGAGACAGAGCGCTGACGTCGTCAGCGCTCTGTTTCGTCTCTTTTGATGATGTTATACCAACGTCTCTTTTGATATCGCCTCTTTTGATGATGTTATACCAACGCGCCCAACATCACTGTCTCTTGAGAGCAGAAGACTGACGATCCACTTCTGGCCGTACACGTTGCTGTCCTTCTTTAGTGTTTTCTACTAGACGACGTCCTTAGCACGTGCAACCTACGAGCGCAGGCAAGCACGATTCTCAAGATGAATACATTGACATTTGTGCTTTCACTATACCTCCCCCCCCCCCCCCCACTTTTTTTTAAGTGAGCACTGTTTATTATCTGTACTGCACGAATGTTGGCTAGTATTTACCGATTTACTAACAATAACATCATTTTCATTCATTTCTTGACCCTCGTTTAAACAAGCTACGTGGACACCAGAAATAAACATGCGACGACGCACAGCGCTAAATCTTCATCAAACCTTAGTGTAGTGATGATAGCTATCCATCAATTTGTATTTATTTTTGCTGTCTTTGGAGTGTCCACCTGGGTGGTCTATAGTGGTTGCGGTCCTCAACTGCTCACTCGAATGTCACAGAATCCCATCCCGGCGGCAGCGGTGGCATTACGTTGGAAGTGAAATGTATAAAATGCCCGTAGATTTAGATGCACATTAAAAAAAAAAAAACACCATATATATGGTCAATATTTCCAGGACACCGTATAAGACGTCCCCCATAATGACGGTTTTGGGACGTGAAAACCCAACAATAATTATGATACTACTGTCTTTGACATATGAGTGATTTGTAATAGCATTTTCATGGCTGTTTGCCGTATAGCGTCGACTGCACGACTTACCACACCTTTTCTGTCTTATCAGTGAGTACGAGGCGTCGCTTATAGGGCTTCGAATGCACTCAAACGTCGCACTTTTCCTTGTATATGTGCTCTGTACGTGCTAACGTACCTTTGTCTCACGATCGAGTGTCAGGCCGGGACAATTACCGGCGCAACCGTGATTACACGGTTGCGCACGGAGGCTGCGAATATCTCAATCAACGGCGTATGGGTTGTGGCAACACCACCTAAATGAGTTCTGAACTTATCTAGGTGGTGCTGGTTGTGGCCCGCTGCAGAGAGCACGCTGCGACGCGGCCGCAGACGCTTCGTCATCGACTCAGAAGCAAATAACAACGACAAAAGAAGCCGAAGCTTTTTTGGCGCCAACCACGTGTCATTCGATGAAAGGCCACCCGCTGACGTCACCATTTAAATAGCATGCCCGTGGCCACAGGGTGAAGCTTTAGCGGGTCTTTGTTGCCTGTCTTTTTTGTTGCTGTTGTTGCACTGTATAGAAACGCACGCACTATAGTGAGTGTCTTCGCGAATGTTTTGGCTTCCGTAATGGCGTTACTTTTTATTTTTCTTTCTGTTACTACAGCTGGCCACGCGAATGCCCTCACCCTCTGCAGCTTCTTTTATTTTTGTTCTCGCTTCACTCAACGTAACGATTCTATTCGAGCTAACCGGCCCCCGTCACTCCCATTTACTCGCTGTTTTTTTTTCTTCTTTACATTGCATCTACAGCTTCATTTCCCCTCCGACTCTTTTGTACAGCACGAGCCTGACCTTGAGTTATACAACACATGTCGCGACAGAGCGGCGCAACAGTATAAGCCGCCACTACGCTGATATACTTACCTGCTTGCGCATGCGTGTACGCCACGGAATTACATTACTGTGCACGCGGCGCAAACGAATACACGCGGTCGGCTCATTAGCAGGGAAAGCTCTCTCTCTCTCTGTGTGTTGCCGTAAGGCTATACTGATGCTATCTGGGGTTGCGGGTGCATGGGAAACCCCGATGTGATTATGGGGGGCCGCCGCTGCATACAGTGCACTGAAATCGCACTGCACGCGAACCTCGATCGCCTCCGTCGAAACGCGACCGCCGGAATCGAACCCGCGAAATGCGGGTCAGCACTCGGCAGTCGAGCTTACATTGACACAGTTAGTTGGCAGGTATTCACGTTCAACCGACAAGGCGCGCAAGCACAGGCAAAGCACCTTAACTTTCGAATCCCGGCTGCGGCGGCTGCATTTCCGATGGAGGCGGAAATGTTGTATAGGCCCGTGTGCTCAGATTTGGGTGCACGTTAAAGAACCCCGGGTGGTCGAAATTTCCGGAGCCCTCCACCACGGCGTATCTCGTAATCATATGGCGGTGTTGGGACGTTAAACCCCACATATCAATCAAATCAACGTTCCTTAACTACCGTGCCGGACGCTTTTGTAACGTTAAAGCCGCGAGACGGCTAAACTGAAGGAAAGAAGTGGAATTTCTAGGGGCTCGTTTTTCTTTGTGAGGTACAATATTGATGAGAACTAACGGACAAAAACGCCAAAGAAAATATAGGGAATGTTACTAGTTGCAAATGTAATGTAGATGTGAAGAAAGAAAAACGGACGAAAAGTTGGCTTGTGTATAGTGTCTGCTGGTTCCCATTAATATTGAGACAGCTGAATTGTGATTCGCTCTTCCAGGCGGTGTATTGACGTTTAACGGCGTTACAGTCGTCTTAAATAATACGAGACTTATGTTCTAAATGAAAAAATCTGATCTTATAGTTGTGTTGTATGTATGTTTACCTCTGCTTTTCCTTCTGCTGCTTTTTTCCCCGCCGTACTAAGGCTGTGACGGCGAATTCCTCGTAATGTCCTCGGCGACTGCGTCATCTGAACGTTTGCCAAGCAGGGCGGCCCGTTTTGTATACGCTATGCGCTACGCACTTTTTGGAGTCATTCCTGAGATGAAAGCCTCTGTTATGTGTCAGCAATCCGAGGGCGCATTAGTGACTGTAGTAACTTCCCACCCGCGCGACTGTTTCGTGACTGTAATGTCGGAAACGTCTTAGTAGACGTCTGTTTTATTTGTCTTTTTGTTTCCCCGGCGCTCACGGACGTCGACCACTGTGTTCCCATTCGATACACGTCACTTTCAAGTAAAGACATTACTTCTGAGCGTATACGCTCAGTACATCGTGATGGCGCACAGTTTGCTCATTTAGTTGTTCTTTTTCTTCACAAGAATTCTCTTCGCCGTACAAAGAGACGTCAGTTACCGTTAAAATTGCAGAGTGCAGGCTTGGGTATTTTGGTAATATATTTTGCTATCTTAGAGCGCTTGTAAAAGAAAAAAGAGGACAGAACAACGACACCGATACAGCGCTGGGTATGTAGCGCTGTGTCCACGTCGTTATTCTCTCCTTTGTTTTGTTTTAGAAGTGCGCTGAAACCGCTAAATCGATTGTATTACGCGCGCCGGTTAGGAATGCTCTGGCAAAGCCCGTTTCGTTGGAATTTCCTACCCCAAAACATGCCCCGTAACTCTGTTAAGATGGATCAGAGATAAATTGACACGCAACTTTCCAGTTACAGAGCCACTGCGATGACGTCAGGGCATATTCTCTGCTGCTAAAGTGTTCAGAGAGAAATTAGTAGCTGCTTGTGAATTTGTAGTACGTGCTATTGGTTTTATGGGCCTGGAATGACTTTCGTAAAGCAGCGAGCGTCCTTGCTCACCTGCTGCCGGATGCTAATTTTCGATGGGACGCGCATGTTTAATTCAAAAGCGAGAGCGGTGTTGGTGCTTCTCCTCCCTCTCCAGAAATAATTTTTGTCACCACTCACGTCACCAAAGTTTCCTGAAGAGTCACCATCCTTCAGTCTCCATTTGAATCTCAATGAAAGTACGTAGCACAATCATTCTGATCAGCTCCTATCACGAATCTATCGTCACCATGTTTAGATGGTTGGTTGGCAACGACTTCATTGATAGTCCGGCAGAGCTTTCGCCGACCGCACCAAGTTCATGTGTCTAAACACTTTCATGTGGACTACAGCTAGATATGTTCTGCTACTCTTTCACCATCTCCGGCACGAAACGTCAGCTCCGGCGTCCTGCAGCGGAAGTATCCAAAGGATGGAGACAGCGGAGGACGGGCGGTTGGAGGTTGCAGGGGTCGTCGGGGGGGGGGGGGGGGGGAGGGTGCCGTCGAAGGAGGTACACATCCGCTTTTCCCCCCGTAACTGCCGTTTATGGTCACGAAAGCGTGGCTTCGCCTCGGCCCCATGGTGGGCCGCGTGCTAAAGCGCGAGCTTGGCCGGAACCCGGCGTCTTGTGTACTCTTTGTAGCGCGTATGCAGTGGCACCACGTCGCACGCAAAGCCGCCGATGGACGCAGCCGCCGTTGTGTATTATATACTATGTGTAGAAAACAGATTGAAGATGGAGCTCGGAGGCGAGGAAGAAGAAGTGGCCAGGGGCATGCTCTGCATATTTTTTTTTTAATTTCTGTCAACAATAAACCGAAGACGTATCGGTTCTGCGGTCTCTCTGGTCCTTCTGAAACACTATGCACGGGTCACGCGCATTCATTCTGGACCCTGTGGGATTCTTGAACGCGCCTGTGTGCCGCACGCAAGAGGGCGCCGCAGAACGCTTCCTCTTCACTAAAGGACGTCATCAGATGGGGGTCGAGAGGGCGTGCCGTCGCCTCTTGGTGCTTGTCGGATGCCTTGATCGCAGGAGCGACGACCGTTATCGCATAACGGCCCTTCATTTGTAGCAAGAGTTTCTTTTTACTCGTATTTATAGCAGGACGCAACACGGGAGAATTGAAGAATAATCAGACGTGGACGATTGTGAATAAACATGATCGAGTTTGACAGTGTCATTTATACGGCTTTGTTAATTCTTTAATGACGACATAAGGAGGCACTACGAGTTCTCCTGAGGAGCCAGGACTGTTAACTAAGACGAGATTTACATCCTGTTCGATTCCATAGCGTTTGGCTAGGAACTCGGAAAGCACCTCCAAGCGTGTGGCATTGTGGGATCCGCCGTGAGAGCAAAAGAATGAAAGGAAGGCAGCAAAAAATGCAAATTATGTATTCATTTGGTCTTCGTTTCCACCTTTAGTAATCGAACCTTTTTGCCAGATGAATGCAAGCATTTAAAAAGTACACTTGACAATATTCCCATCGTTTTTGCCGGGGTCATTTTCGCCATGACTGCGTTTTACTCAAAGCGCACACGCTGAGCGGGGGCGGCGAAATCGGTGGCACAACAAGCCGCCGATCACTGAAAGAACATAATTTTACACAATAAACGACACACGAAAAAACGTGGAACAGCTGTACGGAGGGAGCGCACGACCTTGAGCCGAGCAGGGTCAACGCTTCTCAACGGCTGTGCAAAGGTCTACGCTGCTTGTTCATTCTTTTCCCGCGATCGTGCCGTAACGAGCTGTGAGCATCTGGCACGTGCCCCTTCGTTTCCTGGTTTTTAATTATAACCAGTTGTCAGGCAACAATCTAGTGATGTCGGCTCGCGTTACGAAATCGCGGCAGCTCAGGGCCAGCCTATAGAGGAGTGGCTCCAAGGCAACACTATGCATATAGCACCCGGATATCTGTGTATCTGCTTATCTTACACTCCTTATCTGTAGTATGCTTAGGTCTTGACGCTTCATAGAGGGTACAAGAGCAGTAATGTGGTTGCATATGCACCTTCTGCTGTTTGCTTCGCCTGTGTCCTCTTTTTTTAAATGTGACAGACTCTGCCAATACGATAGGGACAATATTAAAAGAAAAGTATCTGGAAATGTGAGGTCATACCTTTATGTTTGCGCAATTTTAACTAAGATATTGCGACATTGTAGTGATGTGAACACAACTATACGCACTCAAGTATGGACGGGTATAAATGATTGATTGATATGTGGGGTTTAACGTCCCAAAACCACTATATGATTATGAGAGATGCCGTAGTGGAGGGCTCCGGAAATTTCGACCACCTGGGGTTCTTTAACGTGCACCTAAATCTGAGCACACGGGCCTACAACATTCCCGCCTCCATCGGAAATGCAGCCGCCGCAGCCGGGTACCTTAGCCACTAGACCACCGCAGCGGGGCGCTCACTACATACCCCCCCCCCCTCCCCAGCGCCCCTCCTAACGGAGAACTACGCGGGTACGCCTATCTTTGCCCCTTTATACGCAAAGACGTGTTTTCATACTGTAGTATGAGAGAAACTTAAAAGTTAGTACTGTTTGGCACAAACATTGTTCAAGCACTGCACGCACATCACTAATTTTGCAGACTTTTAAAGGGATCGAATTTTCCGCGCGAACTTGCATCCTCATCTCGAAACACCTTCCAGCTAGCCCTGAACTTTACCTCTCGCGTCGCGTGACCCCCGTTTCTGCACAGAAACGCGCTAACGACTGCACGCGTCTTTCTCGAGTGTGCTCGATGTCCCACGCAACGACTGCACTCTCCCCCGTATTCTAGAACCTCCCTTCACTCAACGCTTCGCCTTCACTTGATGGATGGATGGATGGATATGACTGTACCCTTTAGATAGGGCGGTGGCTAACGCCACCAAGCCGTAATACTTAGTGAACCAAAAACTAGATTTTTTTCCTTTAAGTAGTAAGGAGGACTGGTACTTTGCAGTGACGGGTTTAATTTTCACTCGTGCCTTGACTCACTCGTGCCTCGACTAACTCGAGCCAACAATGAGATAACCTCCTTCTAGTTAATTCTACCCGCTTAAAGTCTGTATTGCCCTCCCTGTCCCTAAACCCCAGTGCTTTGAAAAACTCTGCGCCATCATCCTGAACTATAGGGTGAAGCCCGTTATAGAACATTATGATGTGTTCGGCAGTTTCTTCTTCCTCTCCACACGCACTGCATACCGTGTCTACCCCTTCGTATTTGGCCCGATATGTCTTTGTTCGCAATACTCCCGTCTTGGCCTCAAACAGTAAAGAACTACCCCGAGTATTATCATAGATCCTTTCCTTGGCTATTTCCTGCTTAAAAGTTCGATAGATCTCTAGTGCGGACTTCTTAATCATGCCGATTCTCCACATATTGGTCTCAGCTTCCTTCACCTTCTTCTTAACCGATAATTCTTTTTGGTTTGGCCTTCTGCTGTTGATGCCGATGGATGCGCCATCTCTATAGAGGTACGGCAAGTCACTGCATATCAGCAATAGCTTTTTTTTTTTTTTGCGATTCTTGAGCAGCGCAGCATCATGTTTAGCCGAGTGGTGGCGCAGTGCTCTACTCTGTCAAGTGAAGGGTGAAAGTCGAGTGGAGGAGGAGCGTTTGTGGTGAATACGGGGGTGAGTCACGTTCCGGCACCTGGCCCTTCTGCATCCGATACGCGTGCAGGGTTCGGCGCGGAACGTGATACGAAAGCCGAGATAAGCTGCTCCTCCTGTACGCGCGCTCCGAAAGCCACACATCTGGAGCCTGCTGTGCGCGCTCTTATGCGCGGCCGTCTGCGTACGTACTAAACACGTGCCGAGGCGCCTGCGAGGCGCCGCGCGACGTCCAGGTGTTTGCACTGCGCAGGACGAAGATAGAGCCGTGCGCCGCAGTGGGAACAGGTGCTCTCGGGCGGGCGTGCTATACGTAAAACCTCTCTTTACCGCGCTGACATCCCGTTGCCCATCCGCAGAAGGGGTCCAATACAAATACTGATAGAAAACTTGCATTTGTTTGTATTTGCCACCACTCGAATAAGGACTGTTTGTATTTCTATTCTTCTATTCACACTTCTGGCAGTTCCTGTTCGACTATGGTACCCGTGTAAGATAACACGTGATGTTGTAATTTTCTGAGTACTCTGCTTGCGGTATGTTTCTGCTTTGCTGCCAGGGTGGCACGACCAAGTCAGGCTTTTACTTAGCCTTTAGTCGTGTTCCCCAAGGCAATCTTGTTCAATTTCGCCTTGAATAAAGCAAACCAAAACAAACCAAACCAAACAAACGCACCGGCTTGCGATTACGCAGTAAAGAAAAGATTGATTGATTGATATGTGGGGTTTTAACGTCCCAAAACCACCGTATGATTATGAGAGACGCCGTAGTGGAGGGCTCCGAAAATTTCGACCACCTGGGGTTCTTTAACGTGCACCCAAATCTGAGCACACGGGCCTACAACATTTACGCTTCCATCGGAAATGCAGCCGCCGCAGCCGGGATTCGCTCCCGCGACGTGCGAGTCTGCAGCAGCCGAGTACCTTAGCCACTAGACCACCGCGGCGGGGCAGTAAAGAAAAGATGAAAGATGAGTTGGCAACTGAATCACTGTGTTAAGAGCTAATGAAAGCAGTGTTTCTGGTGCCCGGTATTAACCGACAAAGGGCAACAGTCAGCCGACATTTACCAACCTTGAGCCGTTATTAGTTGATATTAGCGAATACGTAGTTAGTATTAAAAATTATTTAGGCATTTTTTGGCCGAGACTATCGAGTGCTAACCACTGCTGGTCGTACGCCAGTAATTGCGGGTTGGGGAACTTGGTCAGAATAATTGATACTATACCATTTTAAACACCTTTAATAAATGTGGCCCACGACGACATTAGATTGGTTTGGGATGAGTTACGGAAAACTTTGCCCGTTGTATTTCGAAAACATCGTGCGCACCCAAGCAGCGCATACCTTACGAACCCAATTATAAATCTGTATTGTTTCAGAAAACAGACAAACAAGACATGACCATTTCTTAGATAAGTTTTAACTCCTTGCCGGTTCGTGCACCCACGGAATGTGTGCTAAGAGAGAGGCAGTCGTTGCCGGTAAACGCGGAGGTCTGTCGCACCGTAACCTGGCGATAAAGGGCGCTGCCCGTTGCAAGTGTCCCGTCGGGTGGTTTACGAGCACGAACTGTAAACGTGTCACGCCCATGTGCTTATTGTGGGTATGAGGGTTAAGTGCTTGAAAGTTTCGAACCAGTCACAGCCGCCACCTCCACACGTATCTACGGGTCGCAAACGTCAGAGGTCCCTGGCACGAATTTCTAGGAAGTCGGCGAAGCTAAGGTGTACAAGGAAGCCTACAGAGGCAGCCCCGCCGCGGTGGTCTAGTGGCTAAGGTACTCGGCTGCTGACCCGCAGGGTGCGGGTTCGAATCCCGGCTGCGGCGGCTGCATTTCCGATGGAGGCGGAAATGTTGTAGGCCCGTGTGCTCAGATTTGGGCGCACGTTAAAGAACCCCAGGTGGTCGAAATTTCCGGAGCCCTCCACTACGGCGTCTCTCACAATCATGCGGTGGTTTTGGGACGTTAAACCCCACAAATCAATCAATTATCGCCTGGTCCCCATTCTTCAGAAGAAGCGAGAATAACTTGCGTCTTCGTGCATAGACGGTCGCACAAAATGGGTTATGACAGATTTCAGCGTACACTCCAGGGCATTTATGTTAACCGTAGATCATGGTAGGTCATCCCAGACAACGTGCTGCCTCTGTAGGCTTCGATGATTGATTGATATGTGGGGTTTAACGTCCCAAAACCACCCTATGATTATGAGAGACGCCGTAGTGGAGGGCTCCGGAAATTTAGACCACCTGGGGTTCTTTAACGTGCACCCAAATCTGAGCACACGGGCCTACAACATTTCCGCCTCCATCGGAAATGCAGCCGCCACAGCCGGGATTCGAACCCGCGACTTGCGGGTCAGCAGCCGAGTACCTTAGCCACTAGACCGCCGCGGCGGGGCGGGGACCAGGCGATAGTTGTCAGCGTATCGCGGGATGTTTAAGTCACTCACAGCTAACAAGAGGCAACGTCCTATATGTTTCCCCGAAGAGAGAATAATCAACGATAGTTTTGCTTCAGTATAGGCTAGCACTATAGCATTGTTTGACGCATGTTTCGAACCCTTGTGGCTGTGGTTTATCTTGTGCTTTATATACAGGCCTTAAGTGGATAACACGCGCGCCTGCTTGAATAAGGATTATTCCATTTTTTTAAAGGGAAGAGCGCTTACTTGTTTAACACGCATAATAACTTCGTAGTTTTGTAATTTTATCGACACACCTGAGATGGGGGACGGACTTCCGATGGGCTCAGCTTATTTTTTAAAATTATTTTGTCATATACCTGCACAATGTTTGGATAAATTTCGCCGATGAACTCACTTCATCGCATGTTGTAAGTTTCAAAATAGCCATGGCGGGATGCAGCTCTGGTGGTGAATGTTGCAACTCTCTGAGGGAGAATGGGGAGTCTAGGTGGTTCAATCGGCATAAAATAATTGGTAAGATGAGAGTGCTCTATGGGTATTGCCAGTGATTAAAGAGCGCGATCAGGTTGTCACGGCTTTAAAGAAGGGTTGAAGGGTCTGTCTCGCTGAGGAATCACGCCACCATAACATTTATAGGAAAGAAAGAAAGAAAGAAAGAAAGAAAGAAAGATAGATAGATAGATAGATAGATAGATAGATAGATAGATAGATAGATAGATAGATAGATTGATAGATAGATTGATAGATAGACAGACATAGATATATAGATAGATAGATAGATAGATCGTTTGTTGCGATCAATTGGTATACAAAAGGTCTGACTCATTCTGCTCGGTCGTATTCGCGTGCAATACCTCTCGGAAAGTCGCCGCTCTACTGGGCACGTATGAAACGTAGAATCTATTTTTGATCAGGTACACTGTTGGAGGGAACTAATTGTTGTTACTTTATTTAATCTCCTTGTATAGTGCCGCTTCGTTTGTTGAACCTATTGTCTGTGTGAACACGCCTGAATTCACTTATGTAAGACGCTGTG
This sequence comes from Rhipicephalus microplus, assembly GCF_013339725.1. Lineage (NCBI taxonomy): Eukaryota > Metazoa > Arthropoda > Arachnida > Ixodida > Ixodidae > Rhipicephalus > Rhipicephalus microplus. The sequence continues at coordinate 275,339,021 of NC_051165.1, forward strand.
CCTCGTACAGCTCAAGACGCCTTGTTTTTCTTTTTTTTTCACGAAGGCTCCTAGTACGATTTTTCCCTACGTCCTTATACCTCGATACGTACTAGCTAACGTATTGTATTGCAAACCGCGTTGTTTTGATGCGCCGAAAATTCAGGTTTAAGCAGGGAAATCTTAGACCGGAAAAGCACTTTGACGATATATGTCTGCACAGTAGCGTTTCTAGCCCGCCGCTGTTTCTTTTTTTTTTTCAGAAATGCTTTTATTTTCCAACGAAATTGTTGGGGTTTGTTCAGGTGGAAAGCTGCACAGTACAGCTTGAAATGGGCCTGAAGGCCCTCACGTGGCAGCAGTAACACTATAACCAGCATACATAAAGATGTATGTATGCTGGTTGTGAATGGCTTGCCAAATGCAAATGCTGTATTATACTAATAACGTTAAAGCTCTGCACTTTCGTTTTCCTGATGCGAGAAATACAGGTGTTATTTCAATTTTTAATATGACTGATGATGTTACGGCAGGCAGGGTAAAAAAAGATTACATTACGCGAGACTTGAGAAAGACAGAAAGCGGAATATTTTTTGAACCTGGGACAGCAGACCAGATTTCAAAGGTGCTGCGTGCAGCTAAGTGTTTGTTTGATTGATTGATTGATTGATTGATTGATTGATTGATTGATTTGTGGGGTTTAACGTCCCAAAACCACCATATGATTATGAGAGACGCCGTAGTGGAGGGCTCCGGAGATTTCGAACACCTGCAGTTGTTTAACGTGCACCCAAATCTGAGCACACGGGCCTACAACATTTCCGCCTCCATCGGAAATGTAGCCGCCGCAGCCGGGATTCGATCCCGCGACCTGCGGGTCAGCAGCCGAGTACCTTAGCCACTAGACCACCGCGGCGGGGCAGCTAAGAATTTACTTTGCTGTAATAATACTGTTCTGTTTTAATAACTTTGAGCTAAACTTGTGCTGGGTGTTCGACTTTCTCGTGGGATCCTCAGCGCTAAAAGCTCGACCCTGCTTGTGCAGTAACCGTATAATTAAGTTTGGAGTAATTAGGTTAGTAGTAATTAGGTTTGCAGTAATAATTAAGTTTGCAGTAATAAAGTGTGCAGTAACCGTATAATTAACCGTATAACTGTTTTACGTCACTCTCTTCATTTTTCATGAGAAGGTAAGTTAACGTTAGCTTAATCTCCCTCCACCACTGGTTTTTTGTCCCATCTGTAATACCACGGTTCTCCTAAAGAGAGCTAACACGTCTCCTTAGACGCTAAATGTAGTTATGTATGTGACAAAAATTAAAGGACTTCTTTCATTTGACGGTACTTATAAATGAAGGCCCCGGTAAAATCGGTATATCCTTTACCCATATTGGTACATAGCCTCTTCACTGCACGGTAACACTTCCTGTGTAGTTTATTGTTGTTTTAGAAACTTCTTGTTCGTGCGCACCATTTGTCGCTTAGTCACGCGCCAATAGTTAATGCAGCTTGTCGACACGCTAGTACGCTAAGATGGCGGCCACAACTACGTCAATGCAATTCGTCGATAAGAGAGTTCGCCACTGGTTTTTCTCCTTCACGACGTTGCCTGGCACACCAGGTACGTGACCTCAGTTGGAGCTATAGCCCTTTCAGCATTCTCCACGACGTAATACATCTGAATTATATATAGTTCTTCTTAAAAGACCGCGCCGTATGTTTACCTAATCAAATGTTACGTTCTCTTTACAACTCAACGCCCTAAAGGTCATCAGGTTCAAAAGTCTTCGTCAAATGCGTATTTCGTCGTAAGCGACGAGCTGTGTATACAGACAGCATCTTGCGTATGCAGACAAAGTGTATACCAGTCGCTCCCATAAAGGCAACGCTGGTTGCGCAGCTCGGGGCAGCGTTCACGTGATATGTCGTCGGGAAGGCCGTATAACTGCGTGAATATATCTGTGTCACAAGAATAGCTGGCATCCACGCAGGCGACGACGTGTTGCCACTGTATATGCGAAGATAAGCTCGCACGTTCCGTGGCAAAAGGGAACAGTAAAGGAGTTACAGCATTCCAGAACAGCTTCGTGCACGTCGGGGAAGCCCTTTGTGACTGCATGCAGTATCTTGGCGTTTATTGTACTCGCGAGCTTCAATCTCTGCGTGTTCTGCACATAGTATTGTTACCCGTAACAATACCCCGCACCCCGTAACAAGTTACCCCGCACCTCCACCAATAATGTTACGGGTAACTTATTTAATAAATTAAATACGATGCACCGTGCTCGGCGAACAAGATGGCGACAGTTCATCAACAACCAGCCACCAACGTCGTCTTTCTCTTTCCTGCAGCAAGGCTGTGCCGGCTGTTGTGTATCAGTATCATGCTTACCACATGCAGGTGGTGCAACATTATGGCAATGTGATATGTGTAGCTTTACAACCGCCATTGCACTTCGGCTATACGATCATGCTGTTGCATGGCATAAAGGACGCGGCATTAAAAACGGCGCTGTTATATTGGACTATATCACCTATGACGCACTACATCGCCATCCTGGCGAAATCTCCAAATCCCCGTGACGAGAAAGAGCGTCACCAAGATGGGCTCAGATTACGCTGCGTGGGAAGTTATGGCACAGTGTGAACGTTTTTATGAACGTGTCTTGATTGTCGATGCCCCGCTCTCTTTACAAACGCGTGCCAGATATTCCATGCCTTACGCACATTGCACGTGCAAGCGGACTCGTCGTAAGAAGCCGGTGACGTAGGAGATCGGGTTACGTAATCGCTCTGCAGTATAGAGTGGCTTCCGCGCAAAAGCCGCTCGTGTGCGTCCTTTTTATCAGTACGTTATCAAACGCACGCTGTCATCAGTGACTGCAAGACGACTGCATCCTCTGATAAGGTCATGAATTCTTACCCCCGTATTCACAAACGCTCCTCGACTCGACTTTCACCCTTCGCTTGACGGAGCTGCGCACTGCGCCGCTGCTCGGATGAAAATGACCCTGCGCTACTCAAGTAATAGCAGCGAATTACACTGATATGCGGCGACTTTTACTGCCTAGAGATGGCGCTTTTATCGGCTTTCTCAAGTGAAGGTGGAGCGTCGAGTGAAGGGGCGTTCTAGATATACGGGGGTTAGACTCGCAAAACGGGCACTTCGAAATGAAAAACACGCCATGCTACTCGCTTCGAAAAATAAATATGAAAGACGAAAGAAAGAAATCCGGCCAGCGAACTAAGTTAGCAAGCTAAAAAGGAAGGATGAAGAAAGTGCCTGTGAAATAGCCATGATTTTACTCTGTCAAGACAGGGGGCGGAAACTTCATATACCTTCCACGTATTCGCTCTCGCATGCTGAAACGCAGCGACAGCGCCACTTTTACCACTGGTGGTTGCCGGGCATCCTACTAGAAATAAATCACGAACAGAAAATTTCTTTCATGACGTCACTGGTGAGGTCACCAAATAGAGGGAAATGACGTAACATTGAGAGGAAGAGGCTTGCCGCGGAAGCCCTCCTTTCCCACTTCGCGTACAAGCGGAAGATTGATTGATTGATTTGTGGGGTTTAACGTCCCAAAACCACCATTTGATTATGAGAGATGCCGTAGTGGAGGACTCCGGAAATTTTGACCACCTGGGGTTCTTTAACGTGCACCCAAATCTGAGCACACGGGCCTACAACATTTCCGCCTCCATTGGAAAAGCAGCCACCGCAGCCGGGATTCGAACCCGCGACCTGCGGGTCAGCAGCCGAGTACCTTAGCCACTAGACCACCGCGGCGGGGCGTCGTTCGTGCCTTATTTCAGGTCCGCTTGGGCGATGCGGCCATTCTTAAAATTTTTATATTCATTTTTTCGAAAGTTTGTTCGTGTGTTCTGAAGAGGCGAAAGTTAAGCTGACTGATGTCTCAGTATAAGACGAAATTCAATCGGCACAAATAAAATGAACTTTTTAATTACACGAAGTTTCGTATAAAAAACATAACCGTAGTCTCTAAGTGTCAACTTGTAAAATCAGCTTTAACTTACAACTGACATACAGGGCATAATGAGCAAACGTTGAATCCAGAATATTCGAACCAATGCGAGAATTATCAACAATTGCGAATATAAAACACGTCTTATTTGACTCAATCATGTTTGTTATGACGGCGCACATAGTTTTCTTACCGAACTTGGGTACCAAACCAGACTGAATTTCAGAGGGACGGAGAGGCCTGAAGTGATCAGAAGTTCTTCGAAAAAAAAAACGTCGCTGGAAACAGTGTTTGACACGTCCTCGTCAAGACAACGGTGTTGCCGCGACGAAGAAAAGTTCACTTGTCCAAACATTGGCTCCACCGACATTCTCTGTAATAATAGTTAGAAGCATTTAGTCCATCAAGTGTACTTGAGTGATAGTATTAGAAGTAAAGACTCACAAATTTTCAAAGAGTGGCTGCAAGAACTTCATTAGCAGGAAGCTGCCTATGATTGCTGGACATCTTGAACTACATGCCTAAAGTAAAAGAAGCTAAAACTATGTAGCCGAGCCAACTCGCTAACTAACTAACTAACTAACTAACTAACTAACTAACTAACTAACTAACTAACTAACTAACTAACTAACTAACTAACTAACTAACTAACTAACTAACTAACTAACTAACTAACTAACTAACTAACTAATATTCGCATTGAAGCAACTACCTCTCCTTCACATATCTTCCCACCGGGCATGCAAAATTCGAGCTATCACGTATCCTGTCGAACTTCACTTGCTACTACAACCATTTACCGCTTCGGCAAAGTGGGCTTGTTTTCTTTTATTAGCCACAGCATTAACGAGAACTAACAATTAGCAGTGTCAGGGAAAGTTTGGGGGATGTTATACAAGTAGTTGTAATGTGAATTCAAGCCTTTCAGTAAGCGCATTTTCCCCACAGGAGCTTGGCTGTCGTCTTCAACAATTAAATAAGCGACACTTTTGTGAGTCCACTCAGGCTTGCAGAGAACTGGGTTTACTCATGTACACATGTAAAATCAATACATGTTCGAATAATGTGTCCAAGTTCATGTGCTCATCCCGTTGCCTTTACGAAATGCCGAGAAACCTTCGCGGAACTATAGAAATCACCGGGAAAGCACACTTCAGAGCCGTGGCAAACGTGTGTTGCCCGATTAAGCCATCTTCGACAAATGCGTGGCTCACTTGTTCGGCGTAGCTCACAGCGACTTCCGTTCCCTGCCCGCCATTACTTGCTATCTTTTCCGCAGTTTGCATGCACGCCAGCCGAGCGAGATGACAGAGCGCGATCTAACTTCTAATATCGCTGAGCGAGGGGCGAGGAAGAAGTGGAGGCAAGCGCTACGAACTCGAGTGCAATCACTTTCCGCGCTTCGCCCGATTAAAATTCACGAAATAAGGAATAAAAAAGGTATATAAACAAAAGAAAAGTTCTTTACATGGGTATCATTTTTTATTGATAAAAACAGCCAATAAATGCGAACATTCACATCAAACTCACTCTGTTAAACCGGATCTTTCATGCCCGGCAACCGCTACGAGCGTGCATGTTCATTGATACCGAAACTATAGTGCCGAGTTTCCGGGGCCTGCTTGTCAAGGTTCCAAGTCATAGCTTCTATGTAGCGCACCGCATTCTGGGAATAGTTGCGTGTTCAGACAGACACCTGAAAGGGTGCAAATGGGGGCATCCTTTGCCTCCTACTTGACGCGCGAGCTATATGACAGGGACCAACGGAAAAAAGTACACCTGACTTCTGTCGAGTGTGCCTTTTCTGTTGTCCCGGTCATTTAGCTTGCGCTATACCTCCGAGTAGCAAACTGACAGCTCAGTGACAATGCCAGTACGAAGAAAGCTCACATGTTATAAAAGTACAAATCTCTAATAAAGAAAGTACACATCTTAGAAGCTAATTTTCTAGGTCGAGGGTTCGATTCCAGCCGCGGTGGTTGCGTTTAGATGAACGTGATATGGTGGATGACCGCGTACTTAGCGAAGTCAGCGCACATTAAAAAAAAAAAAAAAAAAAAACACACCACATGGTCGACATTTCCGAAGTCCTCCACTAAGGCGTCTCTCATGATCATCTCCTGGTTTTGAGACGTTGAACCCCAGATATTATTATATCATAACTTTGAAGCCAACTTCCTCCTCACTGCGTTTGGATGAAGTGATTGCGGGAGCAGAAAACACGTCATAAACTTCGGTTTTGTGTGTCCAGCAAGGAGTTCTAGAACAACGACAGCCGCATATTTCAATTTCAAATTAAGTTCGTGTATATACGTGTACGTAACGGTGCTGGTTTTTATGACTAGAACATTGAAAATTCATTTTCATTTTTCCTCCAGTGCTTGACTGCGGTAATATACTCGTATAGTATAACTGTTGGGATTTTGCGTCCTAAATTCACGATATGATTTCGTAGGAGGCTGCCCCGCCACGGTGGTCTAGTGGTTAAGGTACTCGGCTGCTGACCCTCAGGTCGCGGGATCGAATCCCAGCTGCGGCGGCTGCATTTCCGATGGAGGCGGAAATGCTGTAGGCCCGTGTGCTCAGATTTGGGTGCACGTTAAAGAACCCCAGGTGGTCGAAATTTCCGGAGCCTTCCACTACGGCGCCTCTCGTAATCATATGGTGGTTTTGGGATGTTAAACCCAACATATCAATCAATCAATCAATCAATCAATCAATTAATCAATCAATCAATCAATCAATTGAAGGATGCTGTAGTGGAGGGCTTGGGGTTTTCAACCACCTGGGAGTTCTTTACGGTGTACCTAATTTTAAGTACGCGGGTTTCTATAGCATTTCATCTTGAAATAAAATTTTCGCGGTGGCCGGTATTTGATCCCGCTATTTTTGGGCAGGCGCTCGAGCTCCGCAACATATACTAACGTGGCGGGGGTTCTTTAAAGGGTGGTGGATAAAAGCTGGTGTACGCGTTTTAGAATTTATTTAATAAAAAAAGCGTAATCGCTTCCCATGGTTTGCCTTTGGTTTCGATGAAAACACTGAATCCATTTAGACACGCAAGTGGCTTATTTCCACAGAAGACTTTCAACCATATATTTGACGGCCGAGTTAACTATTACTCACATTGCTAAAAAATATATGCACGAGTATTCCCTGCCACTTTCAAGGCGCCGGGGTGTTTTCCTATAGTTGCTGCTATACCGCAGGTGCCACAACGCTTAGTGACGCCTTTGCGCATTAAGTTATGAATGAATATAGCTAAAAACATGGAAATACGTAGAGTGATTTCTTCGAATGATAATATTGCTGCAGCCGCTTTATCCTTTTTGTGCGTGCACGAAGCACTGCCGAAGTCGTGCCGCGCGCGTATTTGCCGAGTTTGCATATTTTGTGGCTTGGGAGCGCGTCTCATTGCTCCTAGCTTGCTTGCTGTGGCGGCGCGCGTGCGTGAAGAAAGCGTTCCTTTTCTTCTTTTTTTTTGATTCGCTCATTACGTATTCTTCGCCGTATTGATCACGCATAGATTTGAACGCCTATAATCCTTTCTCGCTGGTCGACCGACAAGGTCGTTTTCTCTCTTCTCCTTCGACAGAGTTTATTCAGTGACCTTCTGTTAGACAGTTTTTTCTTCTTTTTTTATTTTTTTTTTGTTTTTGTAGCGAAGCGAACGCCGCCGACACGACTGCACGCGATGTTCATGTGCGTGATTACGTTTCGGATATCACTTTAACGCAGTACAGCATGGCCGGTTATACGTGGCGTGGACTTTCTTTTTATATAGTTGGGTGTATAACATCTTTAAAATGGCCCGCCACGGTGGTCTAGTGGCTGAGGTACTCGGCTGCTGACCCACAGGTCGCGGGATCGAATCCCGGCTGCGGCGGCTGCATTTCCGGTGGAGGCGGAAATGCTGTAGGCCCGTGTGCTCAGATTTGGGTGCACGTTAAAGAACCGCTGGTGGTCAGAATTTCCGGAGCCCTCCACTACGTCGTCTCTCACAATCATATGGTCGTTTTGGAACGTTAAACCCCACAAATCAATAAAAAAAAGCATTTAAAATGGTTAGAATAATGAAACTGCGGTGACGAGTATTTTCATGGGGAGCAGATTAGAAGCCTATTAAAAAAAAATTGAATCTTTATGCTACGTGCTCCTACAATGCGCGCTTGTGGGCGGATTGGCTTATGCTTAAGGACATAATAGATCGGAAATAGATAACGCGTGGTCTTACTTGCCATGGTTTCCAAGCTGTGTTATGTCTTTAGGTCAACGTTATTCAAAACGTATGCATGCTTTTAATCAGTCTACATCTAGGCGCAAACGTTAACTAAATCACCATGGCTGTTCGGAACCAGGAGATAGAGTATATACTATAGTGCCTGCAGTTGGAGAGTTCATTCAGCGCATTGTAAAGCGTTCGCCCCAACCAGTGCATCCTTTTGGTTGACATTGAGCTTACTTCGACGGCGAACTCCTCGAGTTTCTTCGCCAGTTCCGCGTTCTGAGAATAGCCGTACGCAAGAGTTACACTGTTATTTCCGGAGCCCCCCACTACGGCGTCTCTCATAATCATATGGTGGTTTTGGGACGTTAAACCCCACAAATCAATCAATCAATCAATCAATCAATCAAGAGTTACACTGTTGAAGTACTTCGTGCCTACAAGGAAAGGCTCGACCCGTAGTTCCAAACACGGCTCTGGGCTTCTCGTATTCACAAACTTGTGATTTCTTTGTCGTGCCGCAATGGTACTCCAGCAAGGAATGTCTGATACGCTTGTCACACGGGTAAGCTCAACCTCTGTTATACCCATCTGCAGTTAGCTCACTTGACCACCGCAAACCAGACACACGTTTGCAGCACTGGCAAACTTGTACGCGTGCAACGAACACAGTTCTACCTTTATAGTCAGTGCTGACGTTGAAAATGCATAGTGTCATTAGCATAGCAAATGATTTCACAAGTTCAACAACTGCGCTATCCTGCGCAAAAACTATTCGTTTCCAACGCGTAGCTATACACGTTCGAAACGACGCAGTGTATAGCTATGCGTCTCCGTATAGCTGCCGTGTCGTGAAGGTAAAGGCCTAATTAAAATGGTAAGTTTTTCGCGCGTAATTTATCTTCCCAAATGCGTATAAACGCCTCTGTCGTCGCAATGGTCTTGTTAACTCGCTTTTCGCTGGATATTTCGCTGGGAGCCGACTTGCTCGTGGCGGACGGGGGGGGGGGGGATACCATGTTGTCAGTTTATGGCGTTAACACGGGCTGCCTATATATCTCCGTTTACGAAAGCGGTCGTTAGCGGAATAACTGCGGTTAGGGTTGTCGTGTGACTAGGTACAACAACCGTTAGACTTAACGGTGGTCTGGCTTAAGTGTGGTTAGACTACCCGTGTGACAAAGGTATGAGACAGACGATAGGTATACCTCTTCAACAATGGAACTTATTATTTTTTTTTTTCGGGAGGCAGTCGCTAAGTCGACAGTAAGCTTATACACAGGGACAAGTATGTCAAAACGTTCATTTGTAATCTGAGACTCGTCTTTTTCGTTATAACCTCGCTGTGACACACCGTCCTGTTCGATTTAATCCTGTTCGTGACCTGCCGCGGTGGTCTACAATGGTGCTCGACTGCTGACTCGAAGGTAGCGGGATCGAATCCCGGCTGTGGCGTGCGCGTTTCGACGGAGCCAAAATGCTGGAGGACCATCCGCTGTGCTATCTCAGCGCACGTTAAAAAACCCCAGCTGGTCAAAATTTCCTGAGCCTTCGACTACAAAGTTTCACCGAATCGTATCGTGGTTTTGAGACGCAAATCCCAACAATTAATATTGTTAATCATGCTACTTGTGAAACAGTATACGTCTATTTTATCAATCGAATCGGGACGAGGTCACCCAGCACTGCAGTGTATTGACAGGATTGAGTGAATTATTCCTGCTTCACGCCCCGCCGCGGTGGTCTATATAGTGAGTAAGGTATACTCGGCTGCTGAACCGCAGGTCGCGGGATCGAATCCCGTCTGCGCCGGCTGCATTTCCGATGGAGGCGGAAATGCTGTAGGCCCGTGCGCTCACGTTTGGGTGCACGTTAAAGAACCCCAGGTGGTCAGAATTTCCGGAGCCCTCCACTATACGGCGTCTCTCATAATCATATGGTGGTTTTGGGACGTAAAATCCCACATATCAAATCAATTCCTGCTTCACTTATGTTAAGGGAAGGAAAGAAGACAGTGGAAATAGTGCGTGCCTGTGGCCTAATGAATACACAGCCCAGTGTTTCTGCGCAGGGTAGATAGCCGAAAGATTATGCATTCACGGCACGACGCGTAATCACTGGCAGTCCAGGCACTCGTTTCGGTGAAAACCGATCCACTCAAGCGCAGCCGCGCAGCGCATGGCTGCGCAAGGTTTTCCGTTCACTTCATGGCACAGATATGAATCGTGTCTCGCTTATATAACATTTGTATTACCCGGGGTTTTACGCGCCGAAACCACGACACTGTCGTGAGGCACGTCTTAATAGTGATGGCCTCCGGATATTTCGACAATCTGGTGTTTTTTTTCGCTGGTGTATTCACCGGATTCTGGCACTTCACGTCGGCCGAAGTGAGACCGCTGCAACCCGGAATCGAACCCATGAATTTTAGGGTCAGCATCCGAGAGGAATCAAGGATCGAGCATTCGCTGTACACACAAAAACAATGTCATAAAAGAAAAAAAAAAGCAATGAATATACGCCCAACACACTTATAAAAACAAACACTCTTTCGAGCATTCATTCAAGAGAGATTTTTCGTCACACCCACCTGTTTGCGAACCTGTACAGACCTACACTACCGTTATCACCCGCAGGTCGCGAGTTCGAATCCCGGCTGCGGCGGCTGCATTTCCGATGGAGGCGGAAATGTTCTATAGGCCCGTGTGCTCAGATTATGGGTGCACGTTAAAGAACCCCAGGTGGTCTAAATTTCCGGAGCCCTCCACTACGGCGTCTCTCACAATCAAATGGTGGTTTTGGGACGTTAAATCCCACATATCAATCAATCAATACACTACCGTTATCGAATATGCTCGGGTGCCAGTGACATCGACTGAGACACGTAGTATACGTATCGCTTTATTCCATCATTGGGAGTGCTCGCCGTGTCAACTCTCCCTCCCGCGACCTTTCGATATGTCGTCCGAGCGGCTTGCTTGTGGTATACGTCGCTTTGCGATGTGTACGTTCCCCTTCACTTACATCCGCGTTGACCTGTCTACCTACGTCGGCAATGTTCTTGCTCGCACTTTGGCACTCGCAATGCGTGTCCTTATATCGAGATACAAGAGCGGAAGCCCTTAGGAGAGTGATTGCCCGGCTTTTGGCCCGTCCGACTGGAACTCGGGCTGTATTGCGTGAAGACGACGTTGGACAGCGTGTACACACAAGTTCGTCGTAGTCATCCTTCACCTATTCATATACAACCAATGCTCCGCATCCGCCTGGACTGCGAAATCGCTTTTCTGTGTCTGTCACATTTGTCGCAGTGTCGTTGTATTTAGCGCAGGTGATTACTGCATCAGTAGTGTTTTTTTTTTACCAAGGTTTAGAAAGCCAGCGCAGGTCACTGAGAAAATAAACCGGGTTGTGTGTCACGTGCTGCTTTATTGTGTTTTGTTCATCAGAACGTCAGTTGTGTACGAACTGACTTTTGAGCGTTGTAAGCAGAACAAAACCCTAAGGTAATAAGGGCTGCAGCGCGAGCACGAATGTGTTAGAAGAAACAGACGAAAGGCGAGGCACGGAAGGCAAAGAGGACAACACGAGCGCTGACACGGAAGGCAAAGACGACTACACGAGCGCTAAGACCTAAGGCCGAGATGAAAATGTTAGAGGGAAAAAGGAGGCCACGAACGTATATATGCGCGTACTCGCGAGCAGGTCGTTTTTAGTTTGTTGACTGCGTCGTCTTTTATAGGATTTTTTTTTCAGGCAGAAAACGGTAGGGGAGCCCATACTACCTTCCCTCCACCACGCTCCCTAAATATAGCTTTTCATTATTATGACTTAAATGTTGATGTGCCACATTTTTAACATTGGGACACTTAGAAGCATGTTGCTGAGCGTTTCCGCAATAAAGTTTATGTTCTTCTTGTAGGTACTGTATTAAGTATTCCTTATGAGTATTCGTTGTATCGAGTACCGCCGTATTGAGAATTCGTTGTCTGCAGTACATGGTCGTGGGGACGAGCAACCTTCGTGCCGTGAGGCCAGAGTCTGTGTTTGATTGATTCCGTGTGCCGCATACTCACCCGGCTGTTTCACCGCACCGGTTCGATCTGGTTCCAAACCGGCGGCACGCGGGCATGCATGCAACTCGCGCTAATTCGCCACACGCTTTCTACCTGCAGGTGGACACCCCCACCCGGAATCTACTCGACGCTTCTCGTCTTGCGCGCACACGCGGCGACCCTAAAAATGGGACACCTCTGCATACTAACTGCCGACTTGTCCCTCGTGTCTTTCTCCCCTTCACTTTGCACGAAACTGTGTATGCGTACACACATTGCGCCACGCGTGTATCGACAAGCAAAGGACTCGCTGGGAGCACCGACTGCTGCGTGACTCTGCCTTGTCTGAATTTCAAAATTGTGGCGTTCCTTTGACCCTCCTAGTCCGCGCATTAATGCGACGCGCTGGCGGGTAGACTCCGAAGTCGACGACACGGGTGCCTTCGCGTGCACGCCCATGGCGGCAGCCGGTCTCGCTTCTCCGCATCCGAGGATCGCCCCCACCACGCTTGCGTGCGCTGCGTGGAAGAAAACCGGCACGAAGTCCTTTCTTCGTCGCCGCAAGGACCCCGGTCGGCCATGCGTCGCGCTTATCGGATCGCCTCCGCTGGCTCGCTCGATGAGCGCATGCGCAAGTTTTCTCTAGGGAACGCTACTTTTCTTATTTTTTCTTTTTTTCCTTGACCTTATCGTTGCGTGTGCATGCATGTAGTTGCGTTTTGGAACAGACAAGGACAAGCGTTACGTTAAGAGACACAGAGTGGATCAAGGAGCTGTAAATCGAAAACCGATAGATGACTGTATAGTCGACATTGGAGGTAAGCATGAGAGACGAACAGCACTCTGAGAAAAAAAAAATACTCAGAAAAAGAGAGCACGTGTTGCTCCTTTCGGTAATCGCTGACTTGCCCCGTGTACGACTGTCTTGAAAGAGACACGTTAACTTTGTTTTTGCGTATCCGTGACTCTCGTAATTAACCTCTCTCTCCCTCTCTCTCTCTTCAAAGAGAGTTGTATACGGGGCAAGACAGGACTTCCAAAGCCAGTGCGGCAGCTTGGGCTAGTTGGTATGACATGACGATAGCGCTTGTGTCCTTCGTGTCCTTCTTGTCTCTTTTGTCGTCGTGCTGTTTTCGCGCTATAACTGACTTCATTCCAAAGCAAGTCGAAGGATTCGAGTTATTTGTTTTGTTTTGAGAATTGAGGCTATTCGATGTTTAGAAGGATGACTGGGGGCTTAGTTGACTGAAAAAAAAAATAAATGCAAACGAAACGCAGTGCCGAAGGAAAAAAAAGGTGGTGCCATAAAGTCAAGGAATCGCGCAACCGTTTGACGCCTGCGTAATAATTACAATTTCACGTATCGCGCAGAGTGGTCATTGCCGCATGTTGAAATTAAGTTGAATTCCTGTATGTTATTGCTGCTGTTCCAGAATATCTAGAAGCGAGTGTAGTTCTGCGCGGTAGTCACAGGTGTATGCTATATACTTTACATATTCTTTCTCACTTTTCAACGAGACAGCGCAACAACTGATATCGAGGCACCTAACTCCGGCAGCACCGTCCAGCGGTCAGATAAGCATAAGTGTTTGACGAAGCCGTCGTAGTTGAAAGGGAGGATAGGCGGAGAGGGCGAGTGCATTGCGAGGTTTGCAGTCATTGAATCGAATCGCGGGGTTGATTGCTGTGATAGGTCGTTTACACAGGTTCACGTGCTTTTCTGCGTATTTCGGAAGCTTTCCCACGGGGTTACGCCTCTCAATAGCTCTACCGTAAACTCACAGAAGGGATGCACACGTGCTACGCAGATCGCAAACGCTTGGTTACACCTTGAAAACTCTTTTTTTTTTCTTCTTTCCTAACGCTGGAAGATCTACACGTGTGTTCTAGTACAAAACGTAGAAGAAAAAGGAAAGAAAAAAAAAGCTTGCTTTAATGTGTTATAGATCGCAACCGCTGCAGTAAGTTTTGTAACGGTAAGCTTAATATGAGAATGATGCCAAGATATGCCGGACATCGGCTGCCTGTGCTGGAACGAGGTCTGGCGCGATCATCTTGTCAAAGTCGGAATAAGTGGAGCTCTGTGAAGAGGATGCAGTAGCGGGACAAATGAGCGCCTGCAATGAATGCAGAAACGGAATGTTCACTGATGGAGGAGACGTTGGCTATAGAGTCATGCCATCTGGAACAACTTGAGCGCACCAGCTGAAGTTCAGTATCGTTAGCGATGCCACATTATTCGTAATCGTCAACAGAGTATGAGGAAGGGCAACATTTCTGTCTAATAACACGTCCGAAATCGGTGCCAGCGCATAATCGCCGTCGGGTACCGGAGGAAAAGACCTCATGGTTACATAGGTAACGGCTTGGCACGCTATATAGGCGAACGTACTCGACAGAACACTAACGTGGTTTAGGTGTAGTTTGAGTGTCATAACAATAAGGTAGGTCAAGTTGAAGCAAGCCTATTCCACAGTCAATTAAGGCAGAGCGCGCGGCAAGGAAGTCCATGTCCAGGAGGAGTTCATGAGAGCACTTCTCGAGCATGGCAAAAAACACAGTCACACGTGCGGAGCACATCGCAAGCACAGGAAAAGTCCCACCGTCGGCAACTTGGATGAGCGGCACTGTGGGCGGTGTTAAAACCTTTTTAAGGTGGCGGCGAAGCTCTGAGTTCATCACTGAAATGTGGAACCTTGTGTCTACAAGGGAAACAACAAGAGTAATAAGTGCGGAGCACATCCCAAGCACAGGAAAAGTCCCACCGTTGGCAACTTGGATGAGCGGCACTGTGGGCGGTGTTAAAACCTTTTCAAGGTGGCGGCGAAGCTCTGAGTTCATCACTGAAATGTGGAACCTTGTGTCTACAAGGGAAACAACAAGAGTAATAAGTGCGGAGCACATCCCAAGCAAAGGAAAAGTCCCACCGTCGGCAACTTGGATGAGCGGCACTGTGGGCGGTGTTAAAACCTTTTTAAGGTGGCGGCGAAGCTCTGAGTTCATCACTGAAATGTGGAACCTTGTGTCTACAAGGGAAACAACAAGAGTAATAAGTGCGGAGCACATCCCAAGCACAGGAAAAGTCCCACCGTCGGCAACTTGGATGAGCGGCACTGTGGGCGGTGTTAAAACCTTTTTAAGGTGGCGGCGAAGCTCTAAGTTCATCACTGAAATGTGGAACCTTGTGTATACAAGGGAAACAACAAGAGTAGCACGTGCGGAGCACATCCCAAGCACAGAAAAAGTCCCACCGTCGGCAACTTGGATGAGCGGCACTGTGGGCGGTGTTAAAACCTTTTTAAGGTGGCGGCGAAGCTCTGAGTTCATCACTGAAATGTGGAACCTTTTGTCTACAAGGGAAACAACAAGAGTAATAAGTGCGGAGCACATCCCAAGCACAGGAAAAGTCCCACCGTCGGCAACTTGGATGAGCGGCACTGTGGGCGGTGTTAAAACCTTTTTAAGGTGGCGGCGAAGCTCTGAGTTCATCACTGAAATGTGGAACCTTGTGTCTACAAAGGAAACAACAAGAGTAGCACGTGCGGAGCACATCCCAAGCACAGAAAAAGTCCCACCGTCGGCAACTTGGATGAGCGGCACTGTGGGCGGTGTTAAAACCTTTTCAAGGTGGCGGCGAAGCTCTGAGTTCATCACTGAAATGTGGAACCTTGTGTCTACAAGGGGAACAACAAGTGCATCGTCTACTTTAACGTCTATGATGTTGCGTCGTGTCGGCATATAGTCAGAGGATTTGGCTGGCGAATCGTCGATGCAGCAATGTGAATGAAAAAAATACACGCACACAGACAGTATACAATCACGGTATTAACGAAACGAAAGATAGAAGTTAGTTTGTGAGTGTTGGTATTTTATAAATGCTCCAAACAGATGACTTCAAATTCAAATTTTCGCATCAAGTTATCACCTTTCTAGATTCATACGAACACGTACGAGTCACCTCAACGTTTCCGTTTCTCCACCTGACTTGCCTTTTGGCGTTATACCAGTGGTTTCCGACCTTGTCTTACCTTGTGTGTTTCATATGTTACTCAGGCGCCGCCTTGTGTGCGTTGTCTGAAGCCTATCTCTCGCACAAAGAGCCGCCGCCGCCGATGTTTGCGGCCACGTTCGCACCGTTTTGCGGCGTTGTAAAGGCGTGGGACGAGACCGCCTCGGAGCCCCCTTCTCACGGAAGATAACATATACTACCTATACACAATGTTTGAGGCAACACTCGATACAGATAGGTCAGCGGCTTGAAGCCACTTAGCATGCGAAGGAGAGAGCCGAAGTGTCGCGTACGTGGAACTCGCCTTGCGCAGCACTTTTAAATAGCCGCCACGAGTGATCTTAGTACGGCCGCTTGTATAATCGGGGAAATTGGGGAAAGGACACAATATGTACGCGGGGGGGGGGGGGGGGGGGGATAGTTCCCAGGCTGCGCTCCCATAAGAATACATGGGATAGTGGCCTGAAAACAATTGACCTACACAACCCTCCCTGTACATTGTCGATTTGGTAGGTTAGAAAATTATGGAGGCTGGATGTAAAATAAGTTAGGTTCTAAACTAGGCAGCGCTGACGTATTCGGCGTCTGCCAACGCTTCCGGCGCGCGTGGCCTGTAAATCCCTGGCCTTCGAGATCGTGTTCCGCAATTCGGATGAAAACAAACGCTCTGGGAGAGGGCGGGACGTAAAAGCTACCTATGTAGATAGTATTCGCGTGACGTTGACGCAGCTATTTCCTTGTGAAGCTCGCAGCTTCTACTGCGCTCCTGTAGAGTGACACATCGAGATGAAGTGCGTCTTCTCACTGTGCTGGCTGAGACTGTCTCGGATGACTATATTGCTCACATATTGTTACGGGGAATAAAGTATGCACTGGTGAGCAAAAGCGTACTGGCGAATATACTGGCGAGCTAATGCGTACGACGCTGCTGCAGTCCGAGCACGTTCCCGTTCAGCACTTCGTCGTCGTCATCCTCAGGCATCTACTTAGCCCGTGACAATATGACGACAGAAGAGAAAAACTGCAGGTGGCCTACACTGTGCATGCGCAGTGGGCGCGTATTTTCACTCCTTCAGGTACAGTCTACGCCATTCCTGACGGCAACAACTGGCAAGGCTTCCTTATCCTCCTCCTCCCTGTTCCTAATTCATTTTGGCTGCTGACTCGCGCATCGATTAGATTCTGCAGCGTCTCCACCGCCAATATTCTTTCTTTCTTTCTTTCTTTCTTTCTTTCTTTCTTTCTTTCTTTCTTTCTTTCTTTCTTTCTTTCTTTCTTTCTTTCTTTCTTTCTTTCTTTCTTTCTTTCTTGTCTTCGCACTGTCTTCTAGCATTTTGTTTCTTTTATGTTTTTTCTTGGATCGACGCCGGCAACCTTGACACCGGCTGGTCCGAAACGTTGTTATAGAAGCGCCTAACGAGAGGAAGAAAAATAGCCTCACCGTGTTGCTCGCGCACGGTTGGCCAAAATGCATGCATATTGCTATTGCGACGTGTGTATTCTCTTCTATGCCGCAGTCACGCGAACGTGATGGGCGGTTGTTCTCGTGGCTCGAGGCGACGGCAGCGTGCGCTTCGCAGAGATGGCGTGGTTAACGAGGCCTTCTCTCTCTCTCTCTCCATATCCTCCTCCTCCTCTTCTCCTTCTTGCAGTCTCCGAGATCGTTCCTGGGTGTGGATGTTCTTTCTTATAATTGCAGCCAGGTGCAATATATGTCTGCGTATATGATTCTGCCGTGCGTGGCGCTTGTACGCTCATAGCGATTGGTAATTTGCAAAAAGACGAAGAGCTAGTGAGGCATACAAAAGCGTACATGGCTGTTTCTGACTCATTCACTTTTTTGCCTTCTAGTATACGGTATAAATCACGTTCTCTTGAAAAGCAGCACTCTTGT
The DNA here is from genome assembly GCF_013339725.1 of Rhipicephalus microplus. Lineage (NCBI taxonomy): Eukaryota > Metazoa > Arthropoda > Arachnida > Ixodida > Ixodidae > Rhipicephalus > Rhipicephalus microplus. The sequence continues at coordinate 275,357,172 of NC_051165.1, forward strand.
AGGAGCGCGTTCTTGTGAAAGCCCATGCCGCATATACGATAGTTATAGCGCGAAAACAAGACGACGACACAGAGACAAGAAGGACACGAAAGACACTTCTTGTCTCTGTGTCGTCGTTTTGTTCTCGCGCTATAACTATCGTCATGCCATACCAACTAGCCCAAGCTGCCACACTTCTAAGCCGCATATACGTCAACCAGAGAGGACGCGAGCATAAGTGATTCAGTGTGTCACACCGCCGCTGTGCACCTATCTTTTAACTGAAGAAGGGCGTGCACTCAGACAAGGACACTATAGAACAGAAACAGGAAATCGAACAGTCCTGTTCTAGTGTCCTGTTCCTGTTATAGTGTCCTTGTTCCTTTTCCTGTTCTTGTGTCCTTGTCTGAGTGCGCGCCCTTATTCAGTTAAAAGATGAACCAATACCAACTAGCCCTACTATCCGTGATATACAGTGCAGTACACCTATGTACAGGCGCTGCCACGTCTGTGTAGAGCCCGCCGACAGCCGGTTTTTGCTCTGCGGGGCGAAACCTTGGGTCAGTATCAGGCTCTGACGTGGTCAGCCTGACAACTAGACCGTGCGTGCTACTGATACACCACTCCGGAACCCGAAATTACCTCAAGGTTTGTAGCCGCAGATCGAAATCCGGCTGCTCGACTGCTCTACACAGCGGTGGCCGCGGATGTACTGTATATGCAGTCAGCGACAAGAAAAAGGTGAAAAATTCTGTTGCTTCAACAGACAGTCTCGAATTTTAGATTTCCGCAATTTTAGATTTCCGTATTCAGTCACAAATGGCGAATAACTAACGTTTTGACACCGACTGAACACTTGTTGACTGCCATCTAAGAGGGCAGCTGTCGTGCGAAATTGAGGCTTAAAATTGGCTCGCTGAACTAGTCTGCAAGTCAGAGAGATAGCGCAAGATAATTAAAGCCCGGTAATTGCGAGCACTTAGCGAAAGGCGCCTAGGCTCATTACAGATGCATTGCCTAGTGCTCATGACTTCCTGCTGCTAAGCAGGAGGTGCTAGGTTCAATCACCGTTCGTGACGGCCTATATAGTTAGTATAGTGGCGAAAACGTTCGTTTTCCGTGCTTCGGGTGCCCATCAAACAGCCCCAGATTGTGAAACTAAGCTGGAGTTTACCCGTTCAGCATTTTTTTACAACCCACCGTGGGGTTTTTCGTAAGTCGAACCGCCTTAACATAACTTTGAGATACACGAATGAGTGGAGTAAATGGGAATTTCGGTGGTTGGTTTATATATAGCGTGGGTTTGGTCGGTGTGGTACACGTGTGATTGGAAGCTTTGACCAGTCACACATGAACCGATAGTGAATGTTGCCTCCGGATGCATCAGTGCGCCGTGGTATATAGTGTGTAGTGGTTACGTCACTCGGGTGCAGACCTGAAGGTCGCTGGTTCGATCCTGGCCGTGACATTCGCATTTCCATGGAGACGGAATGGTAGAAACTGGCGATCATCATCATCATCCTTACTACTTTCACTGCAGGACAAAGGCCTCTCCCATGTTCCGCCCGTCAACTCGGTCCTGCGCTTGCTGCTGCCAATTTATACCCGCAAACTTCTCAATCTCATCTGCCCACCTAACCTTCTGTCTCCCCCTAACCTGCTTGCCTTCTCTGGGAATCCAGTCAGTTACCCTTAACGACCAGCGGTTATTCTGTCTACGCGCTACATGCCCGGCCCATGTCCATTTCCTCTTCTTGATTTCAACTATGATATCCTTAACCCCCGTTTGTTCCCTGATCCACTATGCTCTCTTCTTGTCTCTTAAGGTTACACCTACAATTTTTCTTTCCATTGCTCGCTGCGTCGTCCTAAATTTAAGGGGAACCCTCTTTGTGATTCTGCAGGTTTCTGCTCCGTAGCTAAGTACCAAACGTAAAACCTGACACGTAAAAAGCCTGACAAATCATTACGGGAACACCTACTTCCTTTCCCCTGTGCGTGGGTGCACGTAGAAGCCGTCGCTGACAACCGCGGCGAAGCGGAGAAAACAACGCATCGGGATTGGATTGGATTGGATTGGATAAACTTTTATTTGGTCCTCCAAAACACAGATCACTGGGTTGCGGGCAGCTCCCACGTGGGGACTGAGATGCCAAGCTCCTCAGCCGCCTCGCGGGCTTTAACGCGTCGGGATGGACGTCTCCGCTCTCTGGGCACGGCAAGGCGGCCTGCAGTATACGCGGTCCTTACGCCGCCTAGGAGCGGACGCGGCGACGACAATCGGCCGCGATAAAGGGCTATTACTAGGCCGCGGCCGGGCGCCCCGGCGAGCGGCTTTCCGCTCCTGTTTCGCTTCATCCCGTCCCTTCTTTCTCCTCACGGCGGCGGCTGCGTTCCGCCCCTCGCCCTCGAAATGCCTGGGCGTCCTTCGTGTGGTGTTATAATTTTGCTGCCGCGGCGCCACCACCACCCCCCTACTCTCTTTTCATTGTCTTTCTTTTTTCTTCCCGCATCGCCGCCCGCTGTGCGGGAGCGACGTCTGGCGTTTCACCGTAGTTGTTTTCATCCCGCAGTCACGTGGCGCTAGCGAGGTGCGCTCGCGTTTCCTCGCGCTGACCGCAGCGCTGACCCCGCTGGCGGCAACGGCCTTGCTTGCGTGTGCCGAAAGGGCTGCACGCGACTGTGCACGCCGAAGCAGCAGCGCCAGCGCCGCGTGCAGAGTGGACGAGAGGGTGCGTTCCGTTCGCGTTTATTAAGCGCGTGTATCAGGCCTGGAATGTCGTCTGTAAGAGAGCTGAGGGCAGCTGGAAAGACTGAACCGATGGTGGGAGTCTGTTCGGTTAAAGGATTCTTCACGATAATAAGGGTTGCAGCGCGAGCACGAATGTGCTAGAAGAAACAGACGAAAGTCGAGGTACGGAAGGCAAAGAGGACAACCAGCGCTCGTGTTGTCCTCTTTGCCTTCCGTACCTCGACTTTCGTCTGTTTCTTCTAGCACATTCGTGCTCGCGCTGCAACCCTTATTATCATGAATTCAAACCAACTAGCCCAAATCGCCATTCTGATTCTTCACGAGGATAACGTCGATTCTCGCACTCGACCCGACTGCACGTCTCCACTAATTAAAACTAAGGTTCATTCAATTTGTTCACTTATTACCGTGTGTTATCCAAAACAATTGTCAGATGTCTGTTGCTACATAAGAAGTAATTGCGGGGACAGAGGGCAAATATTCCATTTCTCTTATTTTTCAGGATTTGCGGGCACATTTCTTTAAAAGAACTTATACCCTGAGGTGGGCATTATTTTCGTGGTATATGCGGTCCCGTATTATATTGTCGTCTCGAACGTTTTGAACATCTCGTACTGCCACGCGCATTTTTTTTTTGCTTTATTTTCATATATTCGGCTTTCGGCCACGAAAGCTGTTAGCAATGCTGGGTGCAGACCCCGTGGAAATATTCGGGAAGCTCTGCGATTGTTTGAGATAATTGTGTTAGGCTTACCCGCAGTGCGCTAACTGTCAAGATTATTTCAGAGCTTTCGCGAGCATGAGCGATAACCTTCGATGTCACATCTATCCACTAGCCTACATTAGCCACAACTTATTGATACTCTAGACAGGACCAGCCATTATTTAGTCAACATTTAGCTTATAGACACTGTATACGTTGAAGTTATTTGCTGCTTCTATACCGCAGTTGCAGTTCTTTTTTGTTTTCTGAGCCACTGTGTAGAATGACTACTTGTTGCGGCACCTGTTACTTCCTGCTTTTCTTTCTGCAATAAACTGCATTGTTATCTACCCCTTACGGAGGAACGACCGACGTAACTTCCATAGACCGCAACGCGTTACCACGCGCTGTGGCTACTATAACTTGCGTCAGCGGCAGTTTCCTTTCTTCTTTTCTGAGGCGATTGCATCGTATGGTTACTTGCTGTGACGCTGTTACTGTGCCGCTTTTCTGTTTGTAGTGATATATCGATTGCATCGTATGGTTACTTGCTGTGACGCCTTTACTGTCTTCTTTGCTGTTTGCAGTGATATCACTGTAAACATAAAAGCGGGATGGTAAAGGCGTCACAGCAAGTAACCACACGATGCAGTCGCCCCCCCCCCCCCCCCCCCCCAAAAAAAATAAGAAAGCAACTGCCGTATACGGCAGTGCCATGTATTCCATCCACCCGGCAATGTCCCCATGTATTTCTCCCATGGTACACACAGCCATGTACTAGTGCTAAGGACGGCGAGTTAGTATAAGGACACACGGCTTCTGCGAAGGAGTCGCAGTCGAAGTAACGCTTACGCATTCAGAAATTACCGGTTGGGCTGGTTTGCGCGTATCGCCACCACACGCTGTTGCCGGCGAGACATGTTCTTTGTGCGACGTTCCAGCGTCGGCACCTTTCACCTGGCTGCCGGGGCTCCAGCACGTGTCGCTCGTCCCTGTATAGCGTGTGGACGGGTGGCAGAATTCTGCCGTATTTCCGCGTGTTTCCCGAACGATAGGCGCTTAGGCTATACGCGCCTCTGGCCCTCAGCCAGATTCCTTCTATAAGCTTATAGGCTCATCCTCTGTGAATGTCCTTTCTTAGATCGGATCGTGCCGTATACAGTCTTCGCGCTGTCGCGAAGTGCTCCGTCGGCAGTGATTTCTTAGGAATGTTCTTTGTGCTGGCGCCATGTATTAAAGAGAGGTGGTAAGCGCCGTTGGCGAAGGAGCAAGAGAATCGCAAGTTTTGGCAAAAAGACGGTATTTAATTGCAGCCTTCTTCTCCTCACGCCTCGACGGGTTCTTGCGGTTGTCAACATCTCGAATATGGATGCTGAAAAGGGGGCTGATGGTCACGCGATGCTCACCGAGGTTGAGCGTTAGGAGTAGTTGCTTCAGCATAATTAACCCCCGTCTTCTAGAACTTCCCTTCACTCAACGCTTCACTTTCACTTGAGAAAGCCGATGGAAGCGCCCTCTGCTTTTCTTTCTGCGATAAACTGCATTGTTATCTACCCCGTACGGGGCAACGACCGACGCGACTCCTATGGACCGCAACGCGTTACCACGCGCTGTGGCTACTATAACTTGCGTCAGCGGCAGTTTCCTTTCTTCTTTTCTGGGGTGATTGCATCGTATGGTTACTTGCTGTGACGACTTAACTGTCCCGCTTTTCTGTTTGCAGTGATATCACTGTAAGCAGAAATGCGGGACAGTAAAAGCGTCACAGAAAGTAACCACACGATGCAGTCGCCCCCCCCCCCCCCCCCCAAAAAAAAAAAACAAAAAAAAAAGAAGGCAACTGCCGTATACGGCAGTGCCATGTATTCCATCCACCCGGCAATGTCCCATGTACACACAGCGATGTACTAGTGCTAAGGACGGCGAGTTCGTATAGGAACACACTGCTTCCGCGAAGGAATCGCAGTCGAAGACCGCTCACGCATGCAGAAATTACCGGTTGGGCTGGTTTGCGCGTATAGCCACCACACGCTGTTGCCGGCGAGACATGTTCTTTGTGCGACGTTCCAGCGTCGGCACCTTTCACCTGGCTGCCGGGGCTCCAGCACGTGTCGCTCGTCCCTGTATAGCGTGTGGACGAGCGGCTTCTGCCGTATTTCCGCGTGTTTCCCAAACGATAGACGCTTAGGCTATGTGCGCCTCTGGCCCTTAGCCAGATTTCTTCTATAAGCTTATAGGCTCATCCTCTGTGAATGTCCTTTCCCAGATCGGATCGTGCCGTATACAGTCCTCGCGCTGTCGTGAAGTGCTCCGTCGGCAGTGATTTCTTAGGAATGTTCTTTGTGCCGGCGCCATGTATTAAAGAGAGGTGGGAAGCGCCGTTGGCGAAGGAGCAAGAGAATCGCAAGTTTTGGCAAAAAGACGGTATTTAATTGCAGCGTTCTTCCCCTCACGCCTCGACGTGTTCTTGCGGTTGTCAACATCTCGAAGATGGATGCGAAAAGGGGGCTGATGGTCACGCGATGTTCACCGAGGTTGAGCGTTAGGAGTAGTTGCTTCAGCATAATTAACCCCCGTCTTCTAGAACTTCCCTTCACTCAACGCTTCACTTTCACTTGAGAAAGCCGATGGAAGCGCCCTCTCTAGGCACAGCAAGTCACTGCATATCAGCGATGTGATGCGATTCTTGAGCAGCGCTGCGTCATTTTCAGCCGAGAAGTGGCGCAGCTACTCAACTCTGTCAAGTGAAGGGTGAAAGTCGAGTCGAGGAGCGTTTGTGAATACGGGGGTTAGACTCTCCAACGCCTATTTTTTTAGCTATTGCTTCTGGCTCATGCGGTGGAGAACGTCAGTAATGAAGTACGCATAGTTGATGCCGTCGTGCGTATTCCAAGTTTTTTTTTTCTTAGCGATATAATTTGACCTGTACTTGGCGATGTGCCGCTTTGAGTTATTTTGTCACGCGCTAACCCTAAATCGCGCACCACACACCGCTACGTCTTGCCACTCTTCCCAACCAGCCCGAACTCCCCATTCCCCACACACGCAACCCCCACCACTCCAGTCCCAATGATGATGATGACGCCGTCACGTAGCGCCCTCTCTCGGCCAAGTCCCGATGATGATGATGACGCCGTCACGTAACGCCCTCTCTCGGCTACCCTCACAATTTAAACCTAGTTGCGTCACGAAAACGTGTGCGCAAGCGCACGAAACACGAAAACAAATATCTGCGAGCTAAAACCACGATATGATTATGAGGGGCGTCGTAGTCGAGGCTCCAGATATTTCGACCATCTAGGGCGGCTTCTTTAACCTGCACTGACATCGCAAAGCTTCCATTTACAGCTTACATCGCCCGCTCTAGCATTTCACCTGCATCGGAACGCCATCACCGCGACCGACATCGAACCCGTCACCTTTGTACTTTCATGTGTTTATGAGCTGTTTTTTTGATGATTAATAATACTAATATATGGGAATTTACGTGCCAGAACCATTATATGCTTACAAGGCACGCCGTAAAGTGACCTGGAAATTCGGGCCATTTGGCCGTTGCGATGATGTCAGAGTGATATATGCTGGCCATTGACTGGCCGTCTTAGTTAGGAACGTGTTCCCCATCTCGTTCGCTGACACACGTTTACATTTAGGAATAGTTATAAAAAAAAAAGAAAGGGGAAGGGCAGTCAAGCAGCTCATGGGAAGCTTTTCCTCTCCCCCTCCATCAATGCATAAAACGAGATCCTGTTCTTGTTGCGGTCCGCCACGTCTGCTGCACGCAACTACGCAAATTAAAAGTAGGAACGATGACATATAAGACAAGCAGGCTTGGCCACGCAACAGGCGCAGTTCGCCTCTCGAGGTGTCTGACATTATTGACGCTGGCTACTATTCGACGTACTCGGTTTGTGACCTCTGAAAAGGTTGCTGTTCCTCGCTTCAAGACATCAACATATTCCCACTCATTCCTGCCTAAGACTTGCAAGGATTGGAACCACCTCCCACAATCAGTTGCATCCATCACCTCGCCTTGCAGTTTTAAAACATCGCTCGATAACATACTTGGTGTTGGAAATGTAAACGTTTGATTTTGTTGTTAGTTTTTTTTGTATAATCTACTGGCTGTATAACATAGTTGCAGTTGATAATAGTTGCTTTCCAGTTTTTAATAATGTTCTAGTGTCTTGTCTATGTATTCGTTTCTTTAACATTGTTCGTCAGTGCCCGCTCCCCTCTGCAATGCTGTAAAGCCCTGAGGGTACAATAAATGAAATGAAATGAAAAGACCGCACCGACTGCCATCGATGGTTGCCTCTTTCACGCGCGTTCCCACGTTTGGTGCAGTAGCATGGCCGATCTCGTTTTGGAGGCGCTGGCGTCGGGGAGCGGCGCACTTGTCCGGTTGTTGCTCCCCTCTTCTGGGCGGCACGTGCCGCGCCGGCAAAACGTGCAGCTAGGCCGCACAAGAAGCTGCGAGAGCGGGCAGCCAGGTCCCACCGATGCGCGAGCCAGGCGGAGGGGCCCGACGCCAGCGCGCCCATTCTACAACCATTACGGAAAGAGTCGTTGCGCGTCGGAAAGGCGAAAGAACAAACGCGAAATCGAGCATCTTTCTTGCTCCCGAGAGTTCTGTGCAGAGGGTGGGGTGGCCGCGATCAGCCGCCACTTTACGATCCCGCCGATAAGACCGCGCTAACACTGTGGCTTCTTCCATTACGCTGACCGTGTGCCGTTACGCAGGTTGCCGTTTGAAACGTTCCTGATCTCGTACAGACGGCCGCGGAATACAAATGACGGCGTGATGGCTGTTTCGCAAAGGCTGCAGACAAAAGAGACGGGTCCACAGAGGACGCCCCTCGAGACGTGCGAGGGCGTTTTTAAAGACGATAGTCTTTCTTGATGACCTTCGACGCAAAAAAATTTTTGTCTGTCTGTACATTTGTCTGTTTGTCCGCCTTTAACGGTACCCTAAACGGCACCAAAGTTACTAAACGATACTCCAAACGTACGACCCCATCCGCAGCACCCGCCAATATTGCTCAAGGTTTAGCATTCGCGCTTGTGTGATTGTCAATTAAAAAGCAATTATTGCGCATATCTGAGGCACCATAACAGCACGTCAATATTATGTATGTGTATTTATTGCTAGAAAAGGCATACATAAGTAATTTTAAGGATCGTAGCCTTTATAATGATGCGCTTGCCATGCAACGCTGGCACGAAACGGCAAGCGTTTCTAACGCTTTGTTAAGACGACACGGTGGTGGCACCTACCCGTCGCCTTGCGTTCTACACTTAGTCACCTCGGAGACGAGCGCGCACGGCGCGCGCCCAGTTTTCCAGGATAACTGCCAGATAGCGCTCATGTCTCACGTGTGACGTGACTTGATGCGCTCGTTCGCCTCCACTGCACGCTCGAGGCACTCTAACGCAGCGCCTCCAGAATACCATTCACCGATTTTCTTGCGCAGAACGTCAAATAAACGTTTTGCTCGCTCTATCCAGACGCAAGACTGTCGTCTTTCGACGACATTTGTGGTGTAACATGCAGATACGAGGCCAATTTTTTTCTCGTTTATTTTTTTTTGGGGGGGGGGGGGGGGCTTGGAGAGTTGTTTTTGCAGTCATCACGACCACGTACGTTATATAGTCAAGTATGAGCCTAGAGCCAAGCGTAAAGTAATGTAACATGCACTCATTGCATATTACTCTCGCATGCGAAGCGCAAGGTGCCATCTTCCGTCTCTGTCTGAACCCCCTGTTCGATAACAAGCATTAATTGAGCTACTTGGAACGGTATGTAGGCACATCGTAGCCTTTACTACTTTGTAATTATTAGACGTAGCATAACTGAAGAGTTTCCAGTATGCAATGACACTCTCCTTCGGCCGACCACAGTGTTTTGACTGTATAGACCAAACACCTACAAGTTGCCGTGTAAAAATGAGATGGGCTCGCTTAATTTCTTGCTGATTGGGAAACTGGTGGCATGTTTGTTCTTGTAGGGTGCCCTAAAAAAAGAAAAGAAAATGTCATTTGCAGTGAATACGACGAGGCAGTTGACTGTGAGATAGCCGTAGCGTGTCTTTGTGTCAGTTACTTTGTTTGCTGAACCTCAGCACAGCGTCTGAAGGCTTAGTTTCCACCTGAAGAACCGAACAATAAACAACTACACGATTGATAAATGTGACGGGATCTCACTAGATCGCTGGAACTTCGCTACCGGACACTATACAGCATATTTTCGTCATACCGGAGTTCGTGAACATTCCCGAGATGGTGCTAGTGAATGCCACATTTTATTGCGGATTTAGTAGCAGTCTTCTTTGTCGGAACTACTAAGACGTATTATAACAGTATGTATGAGTGGACGTACAGAACTGCTGCCAGCAAAAAAAAAAAAAAAGAAAGTGACTCTGTGTATCCAAAGCTGTTGGATACGTAAGCATTACTTAGGACACATCTTGCGCTGTGTCTTTTACGTTGCCTGGCTCAAGTGTCCGGACACTGCTTCTAACGATACAATGTTCTACCGTTACATGACAAGTGATATACGGCTTTCGGCTTTCTTTGTCAATGCACCGAAATTCCGGAGGGCTGAGTGCATCCAGTCCTCTTAGTATCGGTTTCTGGAGGCTTAAGATAACGCGCCTAAGGGTAGCGAAGAATAGCCTTCTGTGGACCTTTATATTTTTGCTCATCCTCGCCCAGGTGTGCTCCGACGCCGACCAAATGGAGATAAATGCTTCGTCCACGGCTGACATTAGCCCGCGGTTTCTCTTTCTCTCTCACTCTCTTAGGCCAGTATAGGCTGCACGAAGCGAAGACCTAATGGTCACAAATGGTCGTTCCTGCATGGACGCAGCTGCGGACACACTACTTTCACCCGGGACGTTGGGTGAGGAGGCAGGGGGGCACCCCCCGCTGTTGTTCCGTCTGTTTGGCTGCTCAACTGTCGCGCCCCTAATGGGGGGGTAGAGGCGAGGCACAACAGGCACAACTGCATGCGTAGCAGGGGGGGACTACGGCTGCCCCCGTTTGGGAGGCCCCCTCCTCTGAGTGCCCTTTGCGTGCGACTCCAATGGCGCGTGTCCCGACGCCTGCAGGACAAAACGGTCGGTGTGCTATACACGACTTCTGAAACAGGGCTACTTTGCGCTTTCTTTGTTTCTTTTTTCTTTTCGTTCGGACGACTGATGATGTCAGAGGCCCTTCGTAACACTGCTCGGTGAAGTCGCTTCAGTCAGTTATGCCCAGGGTAGACCTTTTAAGTGTCGCCTTTGAAGCACCTGCCAAAAAGCTTGTGGTGCACCCCGCCTGCAGCAACACTTGGCCTAAGAGTCTTTTTGAGCATTTTGTCAATGTAAGACCGTGTATCTACTGTGACTACCTCATAAGAAGAGACGACTTACTCATCCGCTTTAGTTTCTGTACGTTCCTTGTTGGTTTGTACGAAGTGTAGATATATTGCTGGAATCTTAAACTCAATCTGCCCACTCAACTTTAGTGTCCCTTTTCTTTCGTAAAGAAATGACTAATAACCCTGTCACACGGCAAATCTAATGTCATTTACACCGACCGACATTAAGCAGACCTAATGTCCTTTACCTGCGTGCTGTCACGCGACGAAAACATGTCATTTTGGAATGATGACCACGACCTCAACACTCTTGAGCCGTGATTTTCGGGAGAAATAAAAAAAATATATTAAAGCTTGCATTGTAACCCGCGTGTATACACAATAGTTATTTTTATGGGTAAAAAGGTGATCCTAGTACATAAACGCGCCCGTTTCATACAGCTTGCCACAGCTGCACGACACTCTCGAAGACCAACATGACCGACGATATGTGCGGTCGGGCGAGAGTTCAGTCAGCTGAAACGTGGCGCACGACTGACTTACCGACTGCAGAAATCAGACGGTGGCCTTGATTTCGTGTAGTCACGACTTTGATCACCACAACACTAGCAATCGGTCGATCATCATCTGCGATACAGGCAACAATCACAACATAGCAGCATCAAACAATGTCGGCAACCAGCCGCTGCAGTTGAGAGTACCTTAAAAAAAAAAAAAAGCTTTCGCGTGTGCCACTATGCCATCAAACCAGTAATACGGTGATTTAGTAAAGAACAAGACATTCACATGCGATAAATGTTACGTATACAGAAGTTAACAATCATCTCCCTAAAAGTACCTGGCGTCGAGACAACTCATTCGGTCCGAAATCGAATGCGAATGTGTTTCGGGAACTCATTCGATATAAAATGTCATTTTCATCAAATGTCATTAGTTTTCAAGTGTGGCAGCAAACAAGTGACATTGCAAACGAATGAAATTTGTTATAAATGACATTATACTTTCCTATAGTGACAGGGGTATAAGCCTGCTGTCCGGGTTGTTTTGGAAGTGTTATGAACGACATTAATCCCACTTCTAATGGTTTAGGTTTCTGTTATAAGATTGAGTGTTGCAAAGCGACTTAGGCAATTAGAGACGCCTTAATTTAGGGATGCGTAATATAGTTGCTTGTACACGAAAAAGCGGAGAAAATAAATACTGACTCGATAGCTACGGAATTCATAGGCCTCGTAGAACCCTTAGTAGTCACAAACAACGGCACACATGTGTGACCTGAACTGGGAAAACAATGTAACACTGGGACAGTTCTTTGCGAAAGTAGCTTGCGAGTCTCGCAATTAGCTCAATTATTTAGAGCTATTGTTGAATATCATGGACCGCCGTTATTGTTTACACGTATACATTCGTAATAACAGTTTCATTTCATTTCATTTATTGTACCCTCAGGGCTTACAGCATTGCAGAGGGGAGCGGGCACTGACGAACAATGTTAAAGAAAAGAATACACAGACAAGACACTAGAACATTATCAAACACAGGAAAGCAACTATTATCAACGGCAACTATGTTATACAGCCAGTAGATTATACAAGAAAACTAACAACAAAATTAAACGTTTACATTTCCAACACCAAGTATGTTATCGAGCGATGTTTTAAAACTGCAAGGCGAGGTGATGGATGCAACTGATTGTGGGAGGTGGTTCCAATCCTTGCAAGTTTTAGGCAGGAATGAGTGGGAATATGTTGATGTCTTGAAGCGAGGAACAGCAACTTTCTGCGCATGGTCAGTACGAGTTGAAATGTATGACGGTGGGGTTATTAAAAGTGAACGCAGAAGGGAGTAGTTGTAAATTTTGTGGAAGAGTACGAGACGGGATATCTTATACGGCGTGTAGCGAGTAAAGGAATGTTCATAATTGATTTCATGTTTGTTACGCTAGCGGTACGGCGATAATCTGATAATATAAATCTAACAGCGCGATTCTTAATGCTCTCAAGTTCGTTCAATGCTCTCAAGTTCATGATTAAGAAGTAGGGGTTGCGAAGGCCTTATACAATGGAGAGCCGAATAGAGCTCAGGTGGGTGCAGGTCGCGTATCGTGTCTGATTTCCCATTCTCGATGCGAACCGCATCACAGGTGTTCGAGCCCGCGGGCTATAGCCGTGCCGTGCCCCGCACTTGCACATCGCAGTACGGCTACACGAGGAGCGCGCATCAACTCATAATGGTTGATCCATTGCCAAGCGAAAAGAGAAGCTGTCTCGTGGCCGACGCAGGGAGGACTCCCTGTCGTGCGTCGCCGACGCTGATTGACGGGCTTTGCGCGCGCTGGGAGGCATCGGGCGCTGATGAGGGCATCGCTGCCGACGAAGCGTCTCTTTCGCTGCTTGGCGTTTACCTTTCTTCTTAACCCTTTCCCGTTTGTTGTCGCTCCTTGCAGAACGCGTCACGCAAGAACGCACGTGGTACGTAACCTCGCATGTGTGGTCGATGGGAAAGCTTCGGGCGTGTATACGCTTCGTTGCTTGCTTACCCGCGACTTTTGCTTTTCGTATACAACTTGTCCGTGAGTGTCGCTAGAGTTGGGGGAAAAAATATAAGGTGGTTGCGAATACGCCATGCTTCTCAGAGCTTGAAGACCACAGTGAAGATCAACAGGACGGAAATTAGTCACGCAGTGTGCAAGTCAGAGGTATACCTTGCGTTACGGTGTTGTCTTGTATTCTACCTACAGCTGTGATATGGTCTATTGGGTACGTTGCGGAGGGTGGAAAGCGAAAGAGACTCGCGAATGATTTTGACCTCCTGGTCATGTTTAGCTTACACCGCGATCTTATTTCACGAAAGTTTTGAATGCAACACGGGCCACATTCGGGTGCAAATGTATGGCAACAGTTCGATAAACGTGGAGTGGTCCTGAGCACATTCAACTTTCCCACTCCTATAGCCGTTTATTTTTATGGCCGTTTTCGCGACAGGAAAAAATTAAAATGCTTGCACTGATTGCAGCTTTTGAATCCTGTTTCTCGTCTCTAAGATACGGAGTTTACTGCCGCTACTTGTAAGGAAGACGCAATCTTCTTGGATGAGTCTGTGAAGATGCGTTCCTGATAACCTGGATCGTTGTGCTAGCGTATAGCTAATACGTGGTGCTCAGCTTTTCATAAACTGAACCTATAAAGATGTCGACTACAAGGCCTAGATGGGGAAGGCAAAATCCATTCTATCGTCGTATGCGTCTTCTTTGTGCTATACCAGGAGGAGGATGAATAAACGTTTATTTTCGAAATGGTGCAGCGGTGCTATACCAGAAAAAAAAAATTGGGACACCCTTAAGGTTCGCCTTTAGGAGTTGAACGCGATAGCAAAATCCGGCCCCTAGTACTTTCTTCAACCGCTAAGTGCATACTTATCCATATGTTTTGTCACATAGACACGCACGCACACAAACACGCACACAATAGATTGGACCAGCGCGCGCTATTATCGCCGAATGGGCTCGTTTTCGTCGTGACACCTGTCGAACAAAATGCGTTATAGGGGCCTGAAACACTTTTCCAAATAACCATGTACTGAATTCACTAGACGAGCTTATTGCCTCACGAATTCAACGCTGCAAAAAATTTTAAGAATCTGTCCACTGCGAGTGGAGTTACAAAGGTTTGTCGCATGCTGCAATTACATGATCTCTTCTCTCGTCCCTACGATATCACTGGAAGCTAAGCAGGGAGGGGTGGCAGGGCAAAGAAACTACCGCGCCTCGTGACCTTGAGCACTTTCTTTTTCTTCGAATGCGCGGCTTTTTCAGTGTGATGGCGCGCACACGCGTGGACAAGTAGCGGCCTCCCGCGGCCATCTCGGTAACTTGATTTTTCGGTCACAGACGCACAGACGATTTTTCGCTCACAACCAGCAGAGCCGACGCCGGCGGCGGGTTTTCTGCGACACGAGCTCTTTAACGCTATCGCGTTAAGAGGGAAAAAGGTCTGCTACTCTTGGTTGGTGTACGTACACGATATAAACGAACTAACATCATAAAGACCGACTATTCACAAAACCAACGGGTTTCTCTGCATACGTGAGTGGTTTGACAGGTTCTTAGCGCTCACCTGCCAAACAGTGAAAGCTCTTCGAGACAAATCGGGGTCATCGGCGTGTCTTCATTTGGGCATCATCGTACGCCATTTGTGCAACACGTGTACGTGCTTTGCTAGCGTTTTTTTTTTTTCATTCTGCCGCCCACGACGAGATATGTCTTGCATTTTGAATAACTATTCTACGAATTGTAGAATATATACTGAGATCGTAACCTTTCTTTTTTTCTAATGAAATATCAACCACGCAGTCTTACGAATTCCTTATCCCTAGTGTGTCGGCACATTTTTTTTTCTTTTCCATGCCTGGAGGATTTACGAATGCCTTCCAACAGTACCTTAAGTCTGTAATAATTGAAAAAAGTGCGATAATCTTTTTTTTGAAAAAAAAAACTTGAAGAAATCTCTGAGTTATAACTTTCCTCCCTTTTTCTTTCAACAAATAGGTTCGGGAAATGTTTTTGTGCATCGACGTGAAGCAAGAATATTGTAGCGGCATAGCAACACATCTTTTGTTAGTGCCTTCTACGGTAGTTAAATGGGTATGATTTGCTGCTGAGAAAGAGTTGACTTGTTTGATTCGTGGTGTATGCGGCTGCATATTAAATATGAAGCAAAATGCGGAAACACCCATTTCATTTATTTGCACATCTCTGAGCACTGGGTGAACGAAGTAAATTCCTTAACTACGGCGTTCATTATAATTCACAGTGTTCTTTCGGGTGCTCAAGCCTCAAAATTTGCGCTTCAAATGCGTTTAGGTTTGTCAGACTGTTTATTCCAGTGACGTGCCTGGACGCTTAGAGAAAAGCTTCGTGTAATGGCTGCTTAGTTGTTAGTGTCATTTTATCAGCTGTTCCGCTGTGGTGGTTTGATGTGTGGGCAAGTTGCAGGTGCTTAGTATGAGATCACTGTACTGATTTCAAGTCACCGCACTTGTGTTGTGACGGGGATCATTTTGAAATAATGCTCCTGTGTTGACGTCTAAAAGTTGATCAAATAAATTAGATATGCAAAATTAAGCAGAGCACAGTTACCCTGCGCCTTGATTCTAGGAGGCATTGGGTTACCATATACGTATAAGACGGTATTAGACACACCATATTACCTTCCACTGCAAGAAAAAAAAAAGGGTTTCACTGCTTTATAACATACTTGTAGAAACGAAAAGAAAGTCGTTTTATTCTTTCAATAACTTGCGCTCGTAGTGCCTTTGCCGCGTTTTATTGTTGATGCGAACGATGCCACTTACCAACAACTACCTGAGTATTCGTACGGTTTTATACGTTTCTTGCGACGACCTTGTTTTCGGCACCACCGTTAAGGGTCCTCAGTTGGACCGTACTCGCAACGAGCGAGCCGTAAATCGTGCTCTCCGGCGTACACACGTGCGTGCGGTGAAAACTACAACGAAGGGGTAATATCTTGTCTGCGGCCTCGTCTTGGTGTCGCGTGTACTGCGGCAGCATCGGGGTATTTGTAATTTAACTTGCCTCAAGTAATCCAGTCAAATAGCGTTCTGCTTTACACGGAGAAGGGTCGGGTGGCAGCAGTTCCTTTTATTTCAACACGTACTCGAAACTTTTGTCGTGCATGTTCACGACGAACGCAGAGTGCATGCAAAAAAAGGTTAAATACAAACTTATAACACTTGATCGAACTTATATAACTACTATGTTCGTAAAAATGCAAGAAATTTGTTTCACAGAGAAAACATTGAATTTTACCGTTTAAATTACTGTGTGTTATAGAGAGATTTTTTTTCGATAAATATTCTGCTCTTTACCCTCGCGTCGAAAAAGGCGACCATTGTCGACGGACACAAAGTTCGAAATTTAAAGCACGCTTCACAACAGTTCTTGCCCTGCGTCGACTTAAACACATCTTATGCAAATACAAATACAGTGAAAGAAGTTGATGCGCGCGCACGTATAGGTACAGTGGTACATGATTTCTGGCGTTCAGCGCGCTTGCGCGTCATCCGAGAGTTGATGTGGGCCATCACTGCCGCTTCACTAGTGAACATAGCCGCCATATTCTGGACTGTGTATTGCAATGCGGGAAAGCCAGCTTCAAGTTTTCTTTCTTCAATAGCTCTAATCACTGGTTATTCTTGATTGATTGATATGTGGGGTTGAACGTCCCAAAACCACCATATTGTAACGGGGAGTATTTATTAAGCGAACGCTGGGTGGGCTAACATTGCACACAGTGTGCAAGGACGCAGGACAACAGGGCAGTCCAGGCACGGCTTCACAACAACATGGTCGTCTTCATTCCTCCTGCGTCATTTCTGCACCCGTGCCTGAGGTACCTTTCTATACCCGTGACAAAATGATTATGAGAGACGCCGTTGTGTAGGGCTCCGGAAATTTCGACCACCTGGGGTTCTTTAACGTGCACCCAAAGCTGAGCACACGGGCCTACAACATTTCCGCCTCCATCGGAAATGCAGCCGCCGCAGCCGGGAATCAAACCCGCGACCTGCGGGTCAGCAGCCGAGTACCTTAGCCACTAGACCACCTCGGCGGGGCTCACTGGTTATTTTGCAAGATGTCGCAACTTGTAGTTCTTTACAAATGGTCACAGATTTGCAGCATTCGTAAAGCTATACCAGAAGCTGATTACGTATCCAAAAAATGATTGCCTTCAACCGTCGAAGTAGTGGTAATTCTCGCAGCTTCTCAATTTCCTCGTAACCAACGCTTCGGGGACAACGGGGCCAAATTTTTTCTTCAATGGCGGAGGCCTTAAATTCGTGGTAACATAAAGGTGCTTTTACTACGCAGGATACCTGACATGTTACATCGTACGTGTTTATTTACTTGATTCCCGAAACGTCATGCGACTGCGCCATCTGTGTTAAACATGCCGAAAAAGTCGGCGTTTTAAACTTTTATTGCCCTCGTTTCTGCAACTACTCCTTGCCCCTGTCGACTTCCATTTAATAAAGTTTTCTCTCTCTCTCTCTCTCCCCACTCACTGTCCGTCACTGTCTGTAATTGGGAGAGGAAACCCACCGGAAATGCGGCCTCTACGGCGTTCCTCGATTGACCGTTTCCGCACACCGTGCGTAGTTGCGCGCAGTGAAAGCACGCTTGATAAATGTGCGCCGTAGGAGCGGCTTAGCGCGAAGCAGATTTCCCGACGGGGAGCCCACGAAGACGTCGGCTAAGTCATTTATATCCGCGTCCGTTGACCGGAGGCTGCTCCGAGATTGAGTTTGACAGACGTCGTTATTGGGGCCACCCAAAGTGATCCACTATAGCTGAGTTGTGGTGGCTTCTGGATGTTATCTGCGATTGAATCTTTTTTTTCTACGACGAAGCGCAACTTGAGAGAATTTGAGTATAACAACGACAGCACAACGCACACCTTGCAAAAACAATTTAGATTGTGGAAACGTTAATATTTAGTGACAGTTCATTACTTTATTTCAACTACGTTGTAAGCACTTTTTGTCATCTCCATTTAGATGGTCTGGGAGTAGCCTTGAACTGTGGCGTAGTGTATCCGCAGTTTTTTTGTTTTTTTGTTCAAGAAAAGTTTCTTGTCTACGTGAATACGGGGTCTAGAAAAACTTTTTTTTTTCGTCGCGTCATCATCACACTCATAGTGACTGTCCGAATGTTAGCAAGTCGTTTACTGAGTCCCAAATATATCAGTACTTGTTTTGCAGCGTAAACTGGGTTACCATGGCACTACGCCATAAGACTTGCAAATCGTCATAAGGCGCTTTCTTCAACCATTGAATGACATCGCGATATCATTGAATAGTCCTATTTGCATGCCATGGCCTATGTTACATCGTCCGCAGCTCATGTTCTCGCCGTATAGCGGTGCGATAGAGTGTGAAGCTCTAAAGACGAATAGGGGAACACCTGAGCAATTTTCGCCGTGTTTGCATGTCAGTGATGTAGTTTAGATGGCTGACACCGAGCAAAGATTTGGTGGAATGACTTAGGCCAGACCAGGGGGTAAAAGAGTTTGCCAATACTGAAAAAAAAGAGAGACTAAAGGATAAAAAGGTTGAATAGTAATAACAGCAGCAGATTTTATATGTACGTACTTTCCATTACTTAAAAAGCGGACCCACTGTTCCGCTGCAAGTTATGTATCTCTTATAGCGACAAAAAAAAAAAAAATGGTCGCATAGTGCTAGCTCACGTGTGCAAGAAGATGAGCTTATCGTATAGGCGCTGGATAAACATGCACACAAACGAGATAACAACCGGAAACTCGAACTGTAGACTATTCTGGAGAGCCTATGGACAATCTTGAGCAGCGCGATTGTGCTGGTTATGGGAACTGAAGGTCCGTTATGACATCGCGGGAACGTGTTGTTCCAGTCAATGCATTGACCTTCAATACCCGTAACTCATCTGTAGAAGAGGAATTTACAAAACAACTGTTTGCCAAGGATGTGGGGCTCGTTTGATGACAATTGTTGTAGCATTACAGCTTTGGGTCGCTGTCAATATTTTTTTTCCTGCCAGGATTGCTGGAAAAGCCATGTTGCTGTATAGTCTACAGTGACATTGATGTACCTCTCAGAGATACGAAGGGTGCCAATAAATGCATCGAAACTACGTGTACCGCTAAGGGAACAACGCATGCGATTTAAAGATAAGAGCTTCCCGTGAACGAGTCTTATAAGGTCCACCGTGACAACATATCGGCGGTCTGGTCTTGTCAATGATTATTTAGCGCAACTCGCTCAGTTGGCCGATAGCATTGTTAGAAAATTTGAATTGCTGAACAAACTTGAAGAAAAACAAGGGATACAGGTTGATGCTTGGTGCAATAAATAATAAAAGATAAATTTTAAATAAAAAAAGATGAGCGCACACCTTGGGAATACGCAGTTTAGATTATGGTGGGTATCACTTTTGTATTTTGCCATTTTTCACTTTTGTCATTGGGGTTGCAGTCAATTTTGATTTGATTTGTTTTGTGTCGGCTTTGTTTGCGGCATCTTTGGTTTTGTGCGCATCGTGGAAGCGCAGCGTAGTATGCGTATATATTGGCTTCAAGAAACGACAATAAACAGTTGGTAGTTTGCGCGCTTTCCTGTCTTCCTTGTTTTTCTTCAAGTTTGTGCAGCAATTAAATTTTTCAAGTATGAACCATCTAGTCTGCAAAAAAGTATTGCTTCAGCATTGTTGGAATTTCCTTCGATAAAGCAGTGTTCCCGGCTTTACATCAGTCGCTTGAAAGTCTCAAATAAAAACGTGGCGTGAATCAAAGTGTGATGACACGTGTTGGGATGTATACGACTCTTTCGCGTCCGACAGAATTACCTCGAAAGTGGTTGTTTATGTCTCTGAAAGCGCGGCGACGCCTGGATTCGTCGTAACATGAGAAGAGTGCTCTCGCGTTTCCTGTTCAACGTTTTTCGCGCGCTTATACGATGTGAGTAGCCCCGAAGGACGCGAAATGACCCATTGTACCAGGCGCATGCGCACTCGGCTCGAGGAAAGAAAAACAGCTTCCTTATTTCGCCAAATGAACCGAGTGGGCGTCAAATAGACTGCCTTGAAAAGAAGTTACTCTCACCGCTCTCCGAGCCTTCTTCTCTGCGAGTCGTAAAATCTCCGTTCGTTTCTTTTTTTCTCTCTTTCCGAATGTTGCCACGGTTATTTGTATTCTCTCGGCGAGATATACTATATAGTACGGCTTGTAACAGCGTTGTGTGACGATACGATGCGATAAATAGTAATTTGTTCGCGTTACTTTCTAGTTGAAACTTGGCTCACGTCGGTGGGTTATTTCCTTATCGAATTTAAATAAATAGGCCAGTGTACCGCGTCGCCTTTGGAGTGGACTTGTGTTCCGTAAGTGAGCTCTAATCTGCAATTCATACTGTGCCTTCTGTACAACGTTTTACGCTTTGCGTCTCTATGGCATCTTACGCTGGGTACGTGTGCCGTTCTTGTCGAGGAAGCGCAAGGAAGCGTCCTTAATTCTTGTCCCTTTGTCGTCGTTCTGCTCAAGCGCTGCAACTATCGTCATGTCATGCCAATTAGCCCAAACTGCCACACTCGTAAGTGCGACTCTGGTTTCAGAGGCTTTGGTTTCGAGACGTATACTGGAGCGCCTGCGGAACACTTTAAAAAGCTCAAACATTTTTCGGTAAGAGGCCAATGGGCAGATAGGCTGCCATGAAGCGGCACTTGGCGGATGATCATGTGTTACTTTAGGGCGTTCATCCACATTAAGCTGGTGAAAAGAGGACACTCACTCACTCACTCACTCACTGAATCAATCAATCAATCAAATCAATCAATCAATCAATCAATCATCGTGTCATTTGCTTAACAAAAATTTCAAATATTTTACGAAAAGACAGCTGGTTTTCGTGGATCGTCTCATAATGTGTAGTTCCATATTTGCCTGCACGCTCCTGTAGAAAACGTTTTCGGCGATGGTGGTTGAGCAACAGGACGGGCCGGCCGTCTTTTGAATCACTGCTTCGGTTTATGGCATTTTGTCAACTGTAATTCGGCTGGTTGAACGTCGTTTGTATAGTGTTACGTTTAAAATTTCTACGTTGCCTCACCCTCACATTATATATAGTTTGCGAAGTTTGTTTTGTTCGATCGGCTTTTCAACAATGGCGCTCTCAAGCACCGCTCATAGCAGCAGCGGCAAACAATGATGTGATGCAGCGCTGGAAAAAACAAATAAGATTATACACGCATGCCCTTGGAGTTTACGGCCGCGGTATACTTTCGACATACATTTTCTCTACACAGCGTATACCTCGACCGGCTGATCAAAAGGCACGCGGTTGTTTGAAAGGCTTTCGAGCCTCGTTGGGTCCATTACTGCCGTAGCGAAACGCCGGAAAGGTACCAAGTGCAAAACGTAATTAACCTGGCGTAACCACTTTGCTTTGTCGAGACGGCGGACTTTGCTTTATGGCGGGTCACGCGACTGACAGACTGGATGTGGTCATGCGGGATCACGACAGGCGTGCGCGCCCCTGCATGCACGATAAATCATCCGCTACTTCGATGCAGCTATAGAACGTTCTTAAAGTGCGGTCTTTGCATATTTCGCGATGGTATAACAAAACCTACGTGAAATGTACGGATGCCAAACAAAGGGAAGTCAGCCGTTACAGTTTTTTTTTTTGCATTTTCTTCTGGCGATTGTGTTTCGATGAGCGCCCGGCAACCACTCCCAGGACGGTTAATGTTTTTTTCGGCAGAAGGCATTAACCGGTATGCTCTTATAGAAATACGTACTGTACGCGACTGCCTCAAATCTTCCAAGTTTTGTTTTATTTCTTTCTTTTTGCGTGTGTTGTGCCATGCGAGTGTCCGTTGGTCACTCGAGGGGGCCGTCCTCCTTGTTTACGGGCAACAGCGATCGGCGAGCCTCCCAGACCTGCGGGCGCCGGGTCAGCACAAAGGCGGCGACCCGCTTTAATGCACCTTGCCAGTTCGAGTGCAAGAAGATGGAAACATGTCCCTTTGTGCATCCGTGGCCTGTGGGACGTTCGACTCTGTTTCCCCGAATGGCTAAGCGACGGACCTCTACCACTGACTTCGTGGAACAATTTGTGCACGTGCGTGTGTGTGTGTGTGTGTGTGTGGTGCGTGCGCGTTTGTGTCAGCGTGCGCGTATGTGTATTCGGATCTGTGGTCGACAGAGGAGAGCGAGAAAGCGCGGGAAGAGCCAGAGACGCAGCGAGAACGGCGAGCGAACAGGAGTCTGCGAATTGCGAGCGACTTGAGCGGTTGTGCGTTGTGCGATGTGCGGAATTGAACGGTTGCGCGAGTAATATGTAAACTAGTTTTCTTAATTACATACAGCGTTGTTTTGTTTCTATTTTCCTAACAGTGCGTGAGTCGTGTGTTGTGTCTTCTATCAATTTTCACCTTTTTACGGCCATACCGGCGACACCCTAAATTTTACCAAAAGCGGGATAGAGGACGCTAACAGTATGAAAAAAAAAGTTATTGTTGCTCATGTAGATTACGATTGCTTGACCTCACTCGTGTAGTTCGCGCTTTCCCGGATCAGCATTGTGCACGCTAATACAAACGCTTCACGGGTTATTGTAATGGATTTCGGGAGCAGACGCACGTGGGCGGTGCAGTTGCTAGTGTGCAGCGGCATCGTTAATTGTGTGCAGCAGTGTGAAAACAGTCGGGATTATCAGTAGACCGAAAGACCAATTTACTGAACTTTTTTCCTCTTCTGGCATTGTATTGGCTGTCAGATATCACTTGCTGTCTGAGCGATATTTGAATGGCAATGTTAATTGGTCCAGTAGACGTGATCCGCATGAATACGCTCAACCTAAAGAGACAAAAAAATTTGTAGCGTTTAAAACAACCTTTTGCTTACCAGAGCGCACACCTTAATACCACCGCTTCAAAAAGAAGGTAAGCACACTGGTTATGTTTTCAAAACTCGTTTCAAGGACATAACCAATGACTTCTAACATTCATACACTCCTCCTACCTCTAATCTGATGCGCGTGCACTTAGCGTAATCAGGTCCTTCCTGGCTTCTTTTTTTTTATTTCTCTCTCCTCCGAGAATCTATCTCTCCACGAAACCGTTGCTCACGAGACTCCTGCTTCTTGAGCGGAACTTCAATAAATATCCTTATCTTTCTCTAGTTGCATATGAGGTAGTGACGGGGGCTTGTTGGTACGTGATATTTTTTTTTTCATGAGGTTGAGCGCGAAAAAGTACAAGGGCAAACGTATGGAGAAACGTACACAAGGACAAAAAAACAAGAAAAGAAAGACTGAACTGTTGGCATCGCTGGAATTTTATTTCTAGCATAATAAATTCGATCGCATTATGCAAATGAGTAGCCGTGAGCCTTTTGTCCTTTAACTGTGCAACTGTTAGACGCCACTGCTCGCTTTTGTCGGGTAGGTAAGTCCGCGCGTAGCGACGGCAGCTGCAAGCAAGCATCCACGCCACCAACCGCGCGCTGTCGAGTGCGCACCCGCTCGTAAGCAAGTCTTGGGACTTTCTAGTCTCGCTGTTGTTTTGCCGTTTCCCCCTGTCGGACGTCCCGCCGGTGGCAGCCAACTCGGTTGCTCGCTTGCGTGCTGGTCTTTAACGAGGACTCCGTACGTCTCTGCGGATGCTGCGCAGACGAACGTACAGAGAGAGGGAATGAGTGAGAGGGTACACGATGGACTAGGTCGCTGCAGGAAACAACCCTCTCTCTCTCGCTGCTTTTGAAGAGTTACGCAGCACCTACACCTTTTAGCCAGTCAGGTCCCACTGAAGAGACAAAGGAGTCGCCGTCGTGTGTCCGCGCATCTGACAGGCGGCGCCGAAAAGCAATTTGCCGTTCGCACGCGCGCTAGCTCGCCTTCTGCCAGATGACTTGCCCGTCGATGTCTTATCAGCAGGAACTCGGCTTCGTTGAGTCTTCACTTGTTACTCGGTTATATAGAATCGTGACCGCATAGTCACGACATACTCGTATAGGGTTTGACCTTATACGTGAATGTCAAAATGTTCATCGTAGACATGACCAGATGAATGTCTTGAGGTCCGAACCGCCGTCCTTTCGATCTTTAAAGATTGCATGCATATATATTCACGCGCGGCACGCATAAAGACGCCCATGAACATAAAGAAGTGTTGAACCTGCCCCCTCCTTTATACCGAAGCAGTATATATATCCTGGTTACACTCTTGTGTGGTTTTGTTCCGAGATGTACACTCTAAACGAAAAAAAAAAAACGCCTAGGTGGGAGTTTTTGGCTTGTACTCTAGAACACTCCCTTCTGTACATCTTTATATGCCCACCGAACTGTGTGTAAATAAAACGCCCCCGGAGATGCATACATAAGAAGTAGATTGGGCATAAACTTTACACTCATTGCGGATCAGGGAAAGAACCGAGGGGTTTTATCTTTCTTACGTGGGCTCATTGTTTAGGTAAATGTAACCAGTTATTTGTTGCCGATCTCAATGCAGCTGAAAACGCTTCAGTATGGTGGTTAAACGGGCTTTTCGGTACGTGCACATAGATCTTCAAACAGCGCAGAATCAGTACACCGAGAATAAACCACGCAATGCAGGCACTCGTTAAAAAGGGAAAATTCGTGCATTGTGTATACACGAAAGTTTGTGCATTGTGATGATTGCATGAAGGAATACTAACGTGACGTTTTGTATTTGTCAAGCGTTTAACTTATGATGCGTTTAGAAAAGCTTCAAACTTTTTAGATGCTGTCAAAGGTATACTGCGTTGTGGCAAACTACTCTATGTCGTTTACTAGTGCAACACTTGTTTCAACGTTTTTTTTTTAAAATTTCGGTTAGCCTTGTTACTGGGGGATCGTGGTGCCACCACGCCCATTTTTCATTCTTTCTGACGTCAGCGTGACTGCTACTCAAGAACACAGCCAGGGTCAAATCGCGATGCATTCTGAATTTTCTTTCGTTATCATCAGCGCCATGACACACCTACAGATCATATGGTTACGTAAGGTGAATCAAATTTCATTGTTTCGTGACGTCACCATAACACCCACGACATCTGGTCTGTGGTGACGTCGTCGTAACTTCTATGATGCCAGATTAAGTATTGCGAGAGCAACAGTTCTAGTAAACTGAAATGGTCTTATATACCAACCTTGTTGTTGCTGAGTATACTCCGTTTATGTTCGACAAGCATGCATTAGTTTCTGTATACAACCTCGCACTTTCCTTCGTACGACCTATTAGTATTTTGTTAGCTTGGTCATATCACGACGTGTGCTCTGAAGCTTTTTCATTGGGGTTTTGCTCTTATGCTATTGGCATATGTAATGTTGTTCGTGCCATGAAAACCGTTTAGAACCTCTGAGTTGCAGGTGTGCAGATGCTCTTTGAAGCGCCCTATCGCTCAATCGCTAAGCAAAGAAAACTAGCGATAATGAAGACAAGGCTAAGTGGAACTGCATTGTTGGGTCTGTTTACGAGTTTACTTGGCGTCAGTGTCGTACTGCATGTTGGAAGCGTACGCTGTAAGGAAACACGAAAAGCGGCAACTGAACAAAAGAAACGGCGCAACTCCATTTGTCGTTTATTGTTTCTCCTAACAAACAGCTACGGCTGCGAAGTGCGCTCTGCGTGACAGTTCTTTACAGATGATTAGTCGAACTCAAGTCCATATAGGTAACGATGGCGGTTTCATTTTTGTCTCTGTATATTCTTTACCACGCTATGACGAATAATGTGAAGCGTGCTTGTCCTTTGAACCGAATGTCACTTAGGCGTCATTGCTGCACTTATTGCCGGTGCCCTGCGGCCTTAGCAACAGGTGCTCCTCGTCTAAATGGGTCAACTTCGCTCGTTCTGGAAGCAGTACACACTGGCGACGTCGGTTGCGAAACAACCTCTTATTTGCGAAGGCTGGTTGCTTCATAAGCCGCGATAAATATCAAGCATTGTATCAGCAACCATGAATATATCAACAAGAATGCATCAGGACAAGTTTGCATAAGGAAGTTTTTAGTTTGAAGGGGAGGTGAGCGGCCTGAGTACACTAGAACTCAAGGTTTGCCTTTCAATTGCGACCAAAGAGGCTTGTCTACAGAAGTTATGCGAAAGCCGACTTGCGTCTCCTATATACGCTCTGTAACGATCTCTTTTGGTTCGCTGTTTTAGTTTACTGGAAGAAAAATTGTTCGTGTTGTGTGTGCATATGTGAATGCATGTCTGCGTCTTTACAATTTGTCACCTTCAAGGGCTGTGGCTTCTGCGCTATGTATACCATGATGCTCTCACTTTCAATGGAAATGAATTAGGAATCCTATCAGTACAATACCTTATGCACACCTGCGTGCATACATACATACATACATACATACATACATACATACATACATACATACATACATACATACATACATACATACATACATACATACATACATACGTACATACGTACGTACGTGCATACACGCATGCATGCATACATACATGCATGCATACATACATACATACATACATACATACATACATACATACATACATACATACATACATACATACATAGATACATACATACATACATACATACATACATACATACATACATACATACATACATACATACATACATACATACATACATACATACATACATACATACATACATACATACGTACGTACGTACGTGCATACACGCATGCATGCATACATACATACATACATACATACATACATACATACATACATACATACATACATACATACATACATACATACACACATACATACATACATACATACATACATACATACATACTAAAGTACTCATGGACATCAGAATATATAGACGAGGTTATTATGGGTGAGGTTGCTAAGGGTGATCACAAAGCAACTAAATGTAGCACGTGAACTGCTGTTTCTCAGACGGAGTAGCCACGAACATTTATATGCGCATTTCCCTAGTATAATTCTCACTCTATAGATGGAGGACAATCCTCTTGTTCAAATCGGGAATCGAGTCCAGAAACGCGCCCACAAACCTTACATTACTGCGCTTCCTTAGGAGCAAAATTTTTTTGAGGTGCGAGATTCGTCATTGGTCCCTTAAACAGTATCATTTTTGAATCTGACAAAAAAGTACCTCAAATCACTGCTTAATAACTGACAAGCTCGCAAAAATAAAAGTTACGATTTGCGAATACGTAGTATTGTTGGGTCTGTATTCGAATATCACTCATCAAGTGAACGACGAGACAAGTCGCATGTTCTTATTCCTCGTTGTTCTTCGACGACAGTGTCTTGTTATCTTCGGGCTTTAAACTAATTTTCTACTCTCGTTTTGTGCGCAGCAATCGCTAGAGAAGTCTGCACGCAACGCTGCCGACGAGGTGGCCATCAAGGGCAAAGGCGCCGTCAAGCTGGGATGGATCCAGGGAGTGTTTGTGAGTGGCGGACGCACCTTTGCTGCTCTTCTTCCTCTCCAAACACTGTTGTTCCAAGGGAGTGTTTACGCCTCGTTTCACCCAGAGCTGGACTGCAGCCAGTGTCGCTAGGCAGTTTAAAAGAACACTATACTGTTTGTAGTTTTGGACAAAGCCCCGTTGAGTAGACAAACAGGTTCGACGCTTTTCTTTTCTTTTGTGTGTGTGTGTGCTTGTGCCGCAACTGCGGATGGCACAAAGATTAAAAACTGCATGTCTGGCCCTTTTGGACATGCCCGCAGTTGCGCCACAAAATGCTTTGTCGTTATCATTATAAAACAAAATAAGCTTAACATTGTCTAAAGTATAGTCCACGTCGTATACTGTTTGCGTCTCCTGCCCTGTTGGCAGAAGATAAGAAGTAGTCTGTTCGATTTTGAATTCAACAAAACAAAAGAAACTGTCTTCCCGGTACGAATAACAGCCGATACGGCCATTTTGCGTATACGGACGTGACCTCATAGTACAGGCATCAGACGCAAGTGACGCATTATGAATTCCGCCTTTCGCTGCCTCTGCTGAAATTTAAGAAGCTGATCAATGGCTCTCAGTGCTGCTTGCTGAAACGTAAGAAGAAGAATAAAAAAAAGGGGGGGGGGGCTCACCGAATTTTAATGAAAGACATGATTTAGTGCGTATTATACAGGGTGAAAAAAAGCAAAGAGTATACTTTAAAAAAAAAAGAGGAATGTTAGCCTAATATATAGGTGTAATATTGATCTCCCCCTTCCTTATAAACACCTTCTCATGTATGTCGTTCTCTTCGCTGACGCAGGTGCGATGTCTGCTCAACATCTGGGGCGTAATCCTGTTTTTGCGGCTGTCTTGGGTGGTGGGACAGGCTGGCATCGGTACGTCTCTGCTACGCTGCACTACCATAGAATAAATTTCCGGCTATATACTCGGAACGACCAATCCTACCGATATAAGATACCGACATACTCCAGCAAAGCCTCCCGCTAACCTTACTTCCAGTGTTATCATATGTTCTAAGTTGCACACAAAAAAAAGGGCAGTGTCACCGCCGCACTGTTTTACGATCCGAATGGCGTTATTCGGCCGCTGTGATAGCTCAGTGATTAGAGCATCGAACGAATGGCGTTATTCCTTACCTATACGAGTGCGCAAGGCTGCGTGCTTGTACACGTGTATGTATCACACAAAAGGGAAGAAACATTCAGGTAGAACTTTAGTGTAACTTCTGTACTCAAAATGTAGCCCTAAATGATCACGGATTGCGTGCTCTCAGTCACAGCTTCTTATCCCGGTGACTTGTCTTCGCTCTCCAATCGTTCGTGCAGGCCTGGGCTCCGGCATCGTCATCCTTGCCTCCGTGGTTACCATGCTCACAACGCTGCCGACGAGGTGGCCATCAAGGGCAAAGGCGCCGTCAAGCTGGGATGGATCCAGGGAGTGTTTGTGAGTGGCGGACGCACCTTTGCTGCTCTTCTTCCTCTCCAAACACTGTTGTTCCAAGGGAGTGTTTACGCCTCGTTTCACCCAGAGCTGGACTGCAGCCAGTGTCGCTAGGCAGTTTAAAAGAACACTATACTGTTTGTAGTTTTGGAACCAAAGCCCCGTTGCGTAGACAAACAGTTTCGACGCTTTTTCTTTTCTTTTGTGTGTGTGTGGCTTGTGCCGCCAACTGCGGATGGCACACAGATTTTAAAACTGCATGTCTGGCCCTTTTGGAACATGCCGCAGTTGCGCCACAAAATGCTTTGTCGCTTATCATTTATAAAACAAATATAAGCTTAACATTGTCTAAAGTACTAGTCCACGTCGTATACTGTTGCGTCTCCTGCCTGTTGGCAGAAGATAAGACGTGTCTGTTCGATTTTGAATTATCAACAAAACAAACAGAAACTGTCTTCCCGGTACGGAATAACAGCCGATACGGCCATTTTTGCGTATACGGACGTGACCCTCATTAGTACAGGCATCAGACGCAAGTGACGCGATATGAATTCGCGTTCGCTGCCTCTGCTGAAATTTAAGAGCTGCTCAATGGCTCTCAGTGTGCTTGCTGAAACGTAAGAAGAAGAATAAAAAAAGGGGGGGGGGCTCACCGAATTTTAATGAAAGACATGATTAGTGCGTATTATACAGGGTGAAAAAAAGCAAAGAGTATACTTTAAAAAAAAAAGAGGAATGTTAGCCTAATATATAGGTGTAATATTGATCTCCCCCTTCCTTATAAACACCTTCTCATGTATGTCGTTCTCTTCGCTGACGCAGGTGCGATGTCTGCTCAACATCTGGGGCGTAATCCTGTTTTTGCGGCTGTCTTGGGTGGTGGGACAGGCTGGCATCGGTACGTCTCTGCTACGCTGCACTACCATAGAATAAATTTCCGGCTATATACTCGGAACGACCAATCCTACCGATATAAGATACCGACATACTCCAGCAAAGCCTCCCGCTAACCTTACTTCCAGTGTTATCATATGTTCTAAGTTGCACACAAAAAAAAGGGCAGTGTCACCGCCGCACTGTTTTACGATCCGAATGGCGTTATTCGGCCGCTGTGATAGCTCAGTGATTAGAGCATCGAACGAATGGCGTTATTCCTTACCTATACGAGTGCGCAAGGCTGCGTGCTTGTACACGTGTATGTATCACACAAAGGGAAGAAACATTCAGGTAGAACTTTAGTGTAACTTCTGTACTCAAAATGTAGCCCTAAATGATCACGGATTGCGTGCTCTCAGTCACAGCTTCTTATCCCGGTGACTTGTCTTCGCTCTCCAATCGTTCGTGCAGGCCTGGGCTCCGGCATCGTCATCCTTGCCTCCGTGGTTACCATGCTCACAACGCTCTCCATGTCTGCCATCTGCACAAACGGCGAAGTTCGAGGAGGTAAGAGCGTCGCCGTGTATAGTGGACGCATGCCCTTTTATCTCCGCAATCAGGTATCCTAATTATTTATTTATGCCCTGATAATTTACTTACAAATGCGTCATTAGTTGCTTTAGTTGCTCTTATTGAACTGTATATCGCCTAAAAGGCCTAGGGCCTAGTTAACGCCTAAAAGGCCTAGTTAACGAACTTGAGAGCATTCAGAATCGCGCTGTTAGATTTATATTATCAGATTATCGCCGTACCACTAGCGTAACAAACATGAAATCAATTATTAACATTCCTTTATTCGCTACACGCCGTAAAATATCCCGTCTCGTACTCTTCCACAAAATTTACAACTCCCTTCTTCGTTAACTTTTAATAACCCCACCGTCATACATTTCAACTCGTACTGACCATACGCAGAAAGTTGCTGTTCCTCGCTTCAAGACATCAACATATTCCCACTCATTCCTGCCTAAAACTTGCAAGGATTGGAACCACCTCCCACAATCAGTTGCATCCATCACCTCGCCTTGCAGCTTTAAAACATCGCTCGATAGCATACTTGGTGTTGGATTTTTGATTTTGTTGTTAGTTTGATTTTGTTGTTAGTTTTCTTGTATAATCTACTGGCTGTATAACATAGTTGCAGTTGATAATAGTTGCTTTTCAGTGTTTAATAATGTTCTAGTGTCTTGTCTATGTATTCTTTTCTTTAACATTGTTCGTCAGTGCCCGCTCCCCTCTGCAATGCTGTGAAGCCCTGAGGATACAATAAATAAAAAAAATAGAAAAAGGGCTTATCCGCAATGCACTTTTGCATTGGGCCAGATATAACCGGAAAGGTTGTTGTACAGACAGATTTGTGTTCATTTTCTTTTGACACTGATCAATAAAACGTTTGATTGATTGATTAAAAATGAATTCATAGACTGCCACCAGAAGCATCACTTATGGGGTTGTAGGATGTGCTCTCCTCCGCCGAGCTTGTCTACGAGGCTACATATCCACAGCACGCTTCACCTGCTTTCACGATAGAGTGTTCGCATCACGCAATTTGCTCTCTCCCGCAGGAGGCACGTACTACATGATATCTCGAAGTTTAGGGCCCGAGTTTGGCGGCTCCATCGGGCTCATATTCTCGCTGGCCAACGCGGTGGCCATAGCCCTCTACGTGGTCGGTTTCTCGGAGACCGTCCGGGACCTGTGCAAGGTGAGCGAAAAGATGGATACGACGTGCGTGCTTTATATCACTTCGTTATAGTGATTAGGGTGGAGGCGATCTCGCCTTCTTTTCGCATTGTTGTTGGTGATTTTCTCGTGCCTATACTTTCGATGACTTTTACGCGTCCAACATGCTCAGTTTTTGCAGATTTGACTAGGTCCGCCATATAACGGGATAGCTGTTCGTAATATCTGCAGCCAAATTTATGGAAGAGGCGTGCGTCCTCCCGCCGTTTGCGTTATAAGAAGAGCTTTTGTTTTAGGTTGTTCAATAAGTGCGGGTTAATATTCATGTGCGCTGAGCCTGAGTGGTAATGTACGAGTATATACAGGGCGTCCAAGTTATGACGTAGTGCGATTAAAAAAAAGGAATGGCGTTACGCGAAGAAAAGCTAGTGCATATAACTCCCAGTGTACTGTATCAACCGCTACTATTTTTTTCGTTAATGAAAATTAATTAGTCATAATCATATTTATCACTCAAAAAGTACTCACCTAATTATCAAAGTGTCAATGAAGCAGATGTGCGCATGTTGAAACATCTGTCTGTGCTATACTTTGAACAACGTACTAAATGCGCGCTCATTTTTTTCTGTTAATAAAGAAAGCCCGCGAATTACGAAAAATAACACGTGACTAGACCATTGCGAGCATTGAGAAGTGCCCTCAAGCAAGCGCGCTTTGAGATAACCAGTAGCAATGAAGGAAATGTATAAAAAGAAAAGAAATACGGATCGCGCTATCTGCCACTTCCTGTCAGATGAGACGCGCTGCCTCAATCTTACACAACTTTTTATATATATTACTCTATGCTAACACAGTCAAGCTGTCATCGCTCTAATCGGAACAGTGATCCGGCCGTGACCTGTTGACCGTGGGATATGTATCGTGATAGCGACGTACAGTCAAGCGGAAAGAATCCCTGGAAAACTGCGACACATGTTGTTGGCACCCGATCTGTATACCCTTGCCGAAGTGCAAAACGCTGTCTCTGGCAACGGAGAAAAGGCAAAGCGGTTCCTTCTAGTAAAATGATTTGAGGGCGCTGCTTTATTTCGCGGATGTGAGCGCTGTCACGTGTTATTTTGCATATTTCGTGGGCTTTCTTTATTCACGCCGACAAAAAATGAGCATGCAATTATCGCGTTGTTGGAAGTACCACAGACAGATGTCATTTCAACATGTGCGCATCTGTCTAGTTAGCATTTTCATAATTAGGCAAGTACTTCTTGAGTTATAAATATAATTGGATTAATTAGGTAGTAGTCATTAACGAAAACTTAGTAATGGCTACTTCAGCGTACTGGAACAATATACACTAGGTTTGCTAGGCGTAACGCCGTTCTTTTTTTAATTGTGCTGCGTGATGATTGGGAAGCCCGGTATATACAGCTTCATTGCTGTAGACATGCACTCTGTGTGAATCGATGGCAAGCTTTTAAGAATTTGTGGCAGTGCAACCATGTTAAACGAGTTCAATGCTGGTTACGTTACTAGTGCACTTGTGTTTCGCGCTATGACTCGGCCCCACTCTCCTTTGCTCACCGCGTACAGCAACAAGGCACGTACATCGTGGACGGTGGCCTCAACGATATTCGGATCGTGAGCGGCGTGACGGTCATCTGTCTGCTGGGCATCGCCATCATAGGCACCGAGTGGGAGTCCAAGGTAAGCACCCGGCTCATTGAAGTGAAAAACCATATCGAACTTTGCGAAAATTGACCGTCGGCTTCGGCGGTGTCAACGCGAGTGGTGCGAAGAAACATCGTCAAGTGATGACGTCACAAGATGACGACGTCATGACGTCACAAGGACCCCAATTTGTGGCTTAACCAAGATGACGTCGCTGTGACGTGATATGATGACGCCATCGCGTGATATCGTAGCTTGGTCAAAGTTGGTTCGATGATCCTGGAGGCAGTGCGAAACCACGATAGATGCAGAAAGCGTTCGGGAGGGGGCGGTAGTTGTACATCGACTGAGAAGAAAAAAAAGATGCTTTTACCTTTGACTAGTCTTAGGTGCATGCGTAAGGGAGCCTGTGAGTCTTCAACCATTCTTTTTTAAGGTGCCATGAAACTTGGAGTATTGTTCCAACGTTGTTTAGCGTGATTCACCTAACCTTCCCCGCATCGCCGATAGAATTTCGCGTATTGCCGGGCGAGTGGAGTCTTGCAGGGCGACCCTTTTTCCTAACCGTGTCGTTTGGGCCGTATGCTGAACGCAGGCTCAGATGGTGCTTCTGGTCATCCTCCTGGTAGCCATGGTGGACTTCGTTGTCGGAGCCATGATTCCCCCGAGCTCGGCCGAGCAGTCCAGGGGTTACTACGGCTGGAGCAGTGAGTACGCGCGCAGTTTAAAACCCTGTGTGCTTCGACAGAAGGGCTACTTGCGCCATCAAGTCCGCTGTATGTGTCACTGCGATGAAATGACATAGACTCCGCAGGCTTTCTGCTGACACCAGCGCATGATGTGCGTGTGTGTCCTTGCGAGAGCTTCGATAGGGTTTTTCGTGCGAACCGATCTTGCAGCAAGTGCATTCGGCATAACCATGATGGCATCAAGTTATGATCTTGTAAGGCAGAAGCTGAGATGCTTCATAAAACGGGAAAATTGACCGCCGGTCGGCTTCAACACAAGTGGTGGCAAAAAAAATCCCCGTTAATCGATGACGTCTCCATGCATAATCGTGACATCACGATTTGCCAAAATGTGTGACGTCATCATGACGTCGCGCAGCGTGCGCCACACGATGACGTCATCACATGGGATAGTCGCTTGGCCATAGGTGGGCCGCTCTTGGGAGCAGTGCGAAACCAGGTTGCGTGCATGAAGCTTTCTAGGGGGTAGGAGCGGGAGAGTATCATTACATCGACCAGGAACAAAAAGTTGATGCCTTTTGCCTTTGTGTCGTGTTAGGCGAATGCGTATGGTATACCCTCGAGAATTTTTTTTTTAGGGACAACTTCTCACATCGGTTCCCCAGTAAGCACAGAGCACTATAAGTTAATTGCATTTTTTTCTGCACTCACAGCGGTCGCGTCGCAGTGTCCCAGTTTTGCAGCGTGGAGGCCTGCAGCTTCCATGGACGCTTGCTTCGGTTTCAGAGTCGTCCGATTGCCGGCCGTTTAAGTGAAAGGATTCGAGAGAGAGAGATTCACTTGACGTACATTTAACAGTTAATACATTATTATTATTATTAATATTATTATTTTTATTATTATTATTATTATTATTATTATTATTATTATTATTATTATTATTATTATTATTATTATTATTATTATTATTTACTAGAGTAATGATGACACAGCCGTGACTGATGGAACGCGTCTCTACACGCAGCCGCCCTAGCGCTGGAGAACGTCGGCCCGGACTTCCAGGAAGGCGAGAACTTCTTCACCGTGTTTGCCGTCTACTTCCCGGCTGCCACGGGTATTCTGGCCGGGGCCAATATCTCCGGCGACCTGGCCGTAAGTTTTTCGACTGCTATGGTTCTGTGGTCACTGATTGCTTTGTGATTGATTGATGCGTGTGGTTTAACGTCCCAAAACCACCGTATGACTATGAGAGACGCCGTAGTGGAGGGCTCCGAAAATTTCGACCGCCTGGGAGTTCTTTAACGTGCACCCAAACCTGAGCACTCGGGCCTACAGCATTTTCGCCTTCACCGAAATTGCAGCCGCCGCAGCCGGGATTCGGTCCCGCGACCTGACTGATTGCTTTGCTAGAACGGCACTCGCGTAATGTCTGTGACTCTTGATAGTCATCGAAGCGTGATTTCCGACTCGTGTGCGCGTGGACGCCACACTCGGTCCGCGCGGTTTCACTCTTGCATCTATCCGTCAGAACTTATACGTTTATCATATTCGTGTCCAAAAGGGTAATAGTGCCTCGCAAGGCGAAGAGTAAAGATGTACGGCATAGAACAGGAGCTCCTGATCAAAGACAATATTAGTGCTAATACAAGTACGCATTGTGACTACTGCATGTGTGGGCCCGATCTTACGAAAGATATCGTGGCGCGTGACAAAGGAAGGCCTATTTCATTAATACGAAACAATGTGTTTGTGTCAGTAATGGGGCAACCACCCCACATAGAGCGGCAATACAATTTTTGAGAGCGTGATTACATAAACGTGTGGTTATACCTGATTGTTCGGCGCAAAACTTAACGGCACACCGGGCTGTTTTGTATAAAAGAGAACTTTTCTATATTTGCAAGTTGCCACTCTTTCCTGTATACCGCCATTATGGTTTAGTGGTTATATATAGTGTTCGACTGCAGACCAGAAGGTCGCGGGATCGAATCTCGGTCGTAGCGGCCGCATTCTCGATGGAGGTGAAAATCCCTGAGGCCCGTGTGTACAGGTTTAAGTGCATGTTAAAGAACTTCAGGGGGTCAATTTTTTCCGGAGCCCTTTACTATACGGCGCCACTCATATTGTAGTTTCAGAACGTTAAACAAAAAGTAATTACCGGTACTTCTCGTATCTTCGCCTTACGTTTCGTCACTGCCTCTATAGCACAGTATGGCCCCGTTGCCGTGGCTAAGGTACTCGGCTGCTGATCCGCAGTTCGCGGGATGAAATCCCGGCTGCATTTCCGATGGAGGCGGAAATGCTGCAGGCCCGTGTGCTCAGATTTGGATGCACGTTCAAGAACACCAAGTGGTCGAAATTTCAAAGGCCATCCACTACGGCGTCTCTCATAATCATATGGTGCTTTCGGGATATTTAACCCCACATATCAATCAATCTATAGCACAGTGCGTGCGATGTTCGTTTCTGCGTAGCACCTTTCTCGTTTAATGTATTTGTGCGATCGCAGGATCCCCAGACAGCGATTCCCAAGGGCACGTACTTGGCCATCATCGTCACGACCATCTCGTACGTGTTCTTCGCCATCGTGGCCGGATGTGTGACGGTGCGCGAAGCCAACGGGCTCCCGATGGAGAACGGAACCACGTTCGAGGACGTGCGCAACTGCACCCTGACCGGAGGATGCGAGTACGGTCTCCTCAACGACAGCCAGGTACTTGCTGTGTCATTCATTCATTCATTCATTCATTCATTCATTCATTCATTCATTCATTCATTCATTCATTCATTTATTCAAAGAGTTCATAAGCTAGTCCGACTGCTTGTTTGCGCAAGTTCTTAATAACTGCAGCTCGTACGAATTGACAAAGTTAATAAGAAGCACTTCATTGAATGATTGAGTGATTGAATGATTGATTGATTGAGTGATTGCTTTTTCGGGTTTGCGAAGATACGCGCTTTGCCTTTGTGTGAGCTTGAAGAAGTTTTTAAGAACTTCTTGCTGGGCGAGTTGGCACATGTCTGTGGTATGGAACCTTGCGCATACAATGGGACGAACACAGGAAGTAAAGAAGTGTAAAGAAACGCTCTTTCTGTTTACGCTTCTTTACTTCCTGTGTTCGTCCGATTGTATGCGCAACGCTACATACCCCAGAAAGGGTTTTTCTTCAAAATAAATCCGAATGTCGTTAAGAGTGTACATATGTTTCTGAGGTGTACATAAGCGGTGTGGGTAACACTTATATCGCTTGTTATCGTTTATAAACATAGTAAGATTTGCGCACGTCATGCAGTATTTCTCTTATCTGTTTCTGATTCATGTTTGAGGAACTGTCACATACGTGTCGAATCACTTTATATTGCCGTCGAGTTGTGGTGCGACTCACAGGAAGTGTATCTTAACTTTTCAAAAGAGATACAGTTGTTTATGTATTCAGAATTTATTTATTCAAAACTGAAATACAAGTGATACAAGTGCATGTGTTATGTACAAATACAGAAGGAGGTCTCAAAATCGCGAGACTGTGAGTGAGACCTCCTATAAATGCATACATGAGAGATACAACGCAATATGAATGCCTCTGCGCTCTAAAGGAAATGTCGTTTTCAGTAGACGATTTTTCGCATCTGTTTTGCGATTGCTAGACATTCTGCATGTTTTTGCACAAGTCAATGTCCCAATGCGTGTGACGGTGTGGCTTGCTGCTGCAGGTGATGGAGTTGATATCCGCGTTCGGTCCCCTTGTGTACGCCGGCATATTCGCCGCCACCCTGTCCTCTGCTCTGGCTAGCTTGGTCAGCGCCCCCAAGGTCTTCCAGGTGAGCACGGCGCATGCGCGCAAGTTGGTCATTATCTCATTACGATAAGTTCTATGCGATACGGAATAGTTTTAACTACGTGGCAAGTGCCTCAAGTCATGGGCAGCGTGTGCTTTAGGGACGCGAAACAGTGGTCGAAACTGTCACAGCCACGTCAGAAACAAAATTTAAGGACTGCCTTTATAGACTGTATGTTCGCGTATACTATGGCTGGAGGTGGCATGTGCGGGCGTGCGGGCGTTAGGACCTGTTTATTCTTAAAGTGGTACCGATACTAATGTAAAAGTATTTTCGGATTGTTGCTCCTAATAAAAGCGCGAGAACAGTAAATAGGGTATTGTGATGCCTGGGAATGCATAATACGCAGGGTGTTTCTTTTGAGCAATACAGAACTTTCCTTAAAAAAGTATAATAGTTTGGCACTTTCCGCATTTGCGGAGAATTGCCGGGCGGGAAAAATTTGCCACTGATTACATCACTGAAAAACGATTAACAAAAATATTTCAATTAACTTTTTATTATAATTTTTAGGGTGGTTGTTTATGTATAGGGAAGTTGTTTTACGTCACAAATTATGGTTAGCCTACATTTTAAACATAGGTTTAAAATAGGGATTTTTAGAAGAGGTCTATCACCGAATTTCCGGACCACGATGCGGGGGAAACCGAAACTAAGCACACCGGTTGCGCCGGAAGGGTGTTGCGCCACGCTTGACCGCTCCTTTACGCAATTCGAATGATGGCGCGCCATGCGAGAAACGATTTCTCAAGTCTTGCAACTCGCTGCGATTCACGGTGTAAATGAAAAAAAAATCACAGCATATCCATGGAGTGAATGATGATCAGGGGGTGAAGTGTCCATTCGTCCGTTCGTGTGTCCACACGTCCGTGGTTCCGTTCATCCGTCCGTCTGTCTGTCCATGCTTCCGTCCGTCCAGGCGGATGGATGGATGGATGCACACATGGACGGACGGACGGACGGACGAACGCTTCGCTTCACTCATCATCATTCACTCCGTGGTTATGCTCTGAAAAACGCCATCTAGGTTTATTATTCCCAAGTACATATACACGCAACGCCATCTGTTGAGCAACCGAAACTAGAGGTGGCTACATACTACTACAACTACTACTACTACTACTACTACATACTACTACTACTACTACTACTTCTACTACTACTACAAAGGAGAGAACGACCCACGGCCTAATGGGCTTCAGCCCTAAAAAAAGGAAAGCACACCCGCATTGCGTTCCAGATTGACGCAACACAGACACCACACTCGCGGCGCACCAAGTGCGTTGTTTTTGGTTTCTCCCGCATAGCGGTCTGAAAATTCGACGATGTATCTCTCAAAATACGCGCGATATATTAAATTTTTAAAAAGTTAGGCTGGCCATAAATTGGGACGTAAAACAACTTTTCTATGGAAACAAACACCCCAAAATTGATAATGAAAAGGTTGATTGAAATATTTTTGTTAATAAATCATTTCTCAGTGATGTAATTAGTGGAAAAATCTATCCACCTTAGGCCTAGAAATTGTCTGCGAAGAGGGCAAGTGCCTAATTATTCTAGTTTTTCAAGGAAAGTTCTGTATTGCTTAAGAAAAAACACCCTCCATATGCATTTATTACATATACCTTAAAAAAGACATTTTCGGTTTCGATATCCAGGGGTGGTCTTGCCAGTGGTGTGGCATGGCAGTTGTGACGTCACGGGGAGATCGTAACTCGTGACGTACTAGTGACAGATCTGTGGTGCACGTTAATAACGATCGCAGTCCAGCGACCCAGGCAGTGCGATTTAGGGCGCATTCAGGACGCAGTGTGTACGAAATCAGTGGAACTGTGTTGACTTGTCGGGATCGTGTCCGTCGCAATGCTCTGCGACGAAAACTTGACATCAGTGTAAATATATTTTACACATGTTGGCTGACTCCAGTATATGAATAGTGTTACCACTGTACGCGAAGAAAACGTAAAAAATTTCTTTGGCGATATCTGAAAATCGTGTGAGTACTCCCTTAAGACGCACTGCCACCCCACATCGTGCTTCATTAAACACTCGCGCTTCATTCTCTGGGAGCAGCCATTGAGTGGGAGAGGGAAGGTCATATGTGGTGCGCTCACGAATCTTCAGGATAAACAAACAGGCCTTACCGAAAAACAGGCCAGGAACACCAAGAGTCCAGGTGGTGTTGCTGCAGCCCCTTTCAACTTCTGAAAATATGCTTTGCCGCAGCACATGTAGGCTTTGCCTGATAATCAAACTGTACTGCGACGAAGCCAGCGGTAGAAAGTCTTATTTACGAGATTTTTTGCCAACGCCGCACTCGGACGCTTAGAAACGTACAGATCATAACAGCATGATTCGTTATTTAAAATGATAATAAACATTAAACAGTTAGCATGAAACCTGTTTGATCACCCGAATGGCCATATAAGCGCTGTAATTGAGGCAGGACCTATCCGCGGTTTGTTGCGTGTGACTTGCACAGGAGAAGCTGTACGAACGTCTTCTCGACGCCGTATCTTGTTTATTTTACCGGGTACACTTGGCTGCGCGAGTGTTGTGATTCCAACAATGATGTCACCGTGCGTATTGGACCAGTGAAGAAGTAAGTGAGCAAGAAGAAAGCTATCGACGTCGCTGTCGCAACCTACCGTGTGTGTGGATCAGGTCGGTCTAGCCTTGTGTTTTAATTTACAAGACGGCGCGCGTCTCTCTCATTTCTCTGTGCCAACGAACGCGATGCACCGTTGTGACGCAGGCCTTGTGCAAGGACCGCATCTTCCCGCACATCGAGGTGTTCGGCAAGGGCTACGGCAAGAGCAACGAGCCCCGACGTGGATACCTGCTGGCCTGCGCCATCGCGCTCGGATGCGTCGCCATCGGTAAATGCGACCGCCAACCTTCATTCGCCCTGCTACTCGATTACACAGCATTATTTGGGAAACGTGGTAGCGTGACTACTGAGCGGCATATGAAGCAAGGATGTTACTTCCGGTAGATAGCATAGGCAAAGACGAGAACGGTATCTCATGGGTTGCGTGTTATTATAACTGACGCAGAGACTCGCGATGGCATGGAAACGTTGGCTCTCGTTTCGTCATTCCCACGTGCCCGCCTTTGAAACCAAAACCGTTTCGGGAGGGGAAGTGATTCTTAAATGAAAGAAAAGAAGATAAGAGTGAGTCCCGTAACTTTCAGCATCAGAGTGCGACACCTCAACAGTGGCTCACGAGGGAAGGGGATAAGGAGGGATTAAAAAGGATAGAATGAGAAGTAAAGATAAGACAGACAAAGATGGGGACACGGTCGAAGGAGTCCGAGGACGGGGTACCACTCAGCGAGAGCTTCACGGCGTCAGGATATGGCGGAGGGCGAGCCGATCGGCCAGAGCTGCGCCGGCGTCGGAGATCGCGGGGGCACAACCGTTCGACACGGAATCCAGCCAGCGAGGCCCCGACTGTCGACGAACCAAAACCGTTTCCGGAGAACCGGGCCCGTTCTGTTTTTGGGCTGCACGGTGTGTGACTGAGCTGAATTTCTCACCCTTTGTTTGACCTAGGTTGTCTCGGGGGCTTATTAGTCTATAGTCAAGTGCGCAAAAGCGCTATTGTGCTCTTTCGTGTAATTTCGGGGGAACGGTTTCCTCCGAGGAATCCAACAGCGGGATGTTGACGAGCATTTTTTTTTTCATGTTGCGCTGGATTATCGAATTTCGATATATATATATATATATATATATATATATATATATATATATATATATATATATATATATATATATATATATATATATATATCGTTTCGAGTCAGTGAGTTATTTCAGATGTGGCTTTCATGTGAACCATGCAGTAACCTCCCCCCCCCCCCCCCCCCACCAAGAAAAAAAAAGGCGAATATGACAACGGTGTGGCATTCAATGTGGTGTCCAGGACAACACGCTGGTGTGCACGTGGTGCTTGCTTGTGTGCTTTCCGATTTTTTTTTCTTTTTCGGGCTGTCATTTACAGCGTTTTCCGTTTCGCCACGCACGACGCAGGCGAGCTGAACGCCATCGCTCCCATCATCTCCAACTTCTTCATGGCTGCCTATGCGCTCATCAACTTCTCCTGCTTCCACGCATCGTACGCAAAGTCTCCTGGTAAGTCTTTCGTGCCGGCGCACATCGACGGAACTTTGTTTGGGAATCAGCTGTATACTGGTAGAAACACTTGGGTGTTTACTGAACTTCTCGACTCGATATCGCTGTGCCCCGCTGAGTGAGTGAGTGAAACAACTTTAAGTGAAACAACTTTATTGACGGTCCGGCATAAAGGGGGAAGGGGTAGGGGGATTAAAGCGAGACAGTAGCGTGCTCGGACGTCCCGGAGCAGCAACCTACTCGCGTCAAACCCGTGGGGGCGCCGCTTTCGGCCGCTGGCGTTCCAGGATGCTAAGCACGTGCTGGACCACGTCTCTTTGATTGCCTGGCTCTCGGCTGATAATTTTGCTGCTTATGGCAGTTGGCATTACTTCTTGGTTACCCGGCGGTGAAAATTGAACGACATAGCGCAGACAACATTTTCACTGCGCGTATTGTGCTTTAAGCAACATAGAGTTTCTACATAGCTGGAGGCCTTGCAAATTGTGGCCGTAGCAGTCTGGGGCTGCCCCCCCCCCCCACCCCCCCAAAAAAAACGAGGTCTCGAGTTCGATTTCCGGCAGTAGCGACTGCATATGCGGTCTAATTGGACTAATAATAATAATTAATGAGTATGCCTTCTTTTGTTTTGGAGCGCTTTGACGAACGGTATACTACGGGCTGATCTCACAGTGTTAAAGTTCTTTTTATGGACATTAATCCTGATGAATTAGATAAAATTTCCAGACAAGTCGTCGGTTCCGTCATGTGCTCGTCAATCACTTGTGCAGTGCACTGTGTAACTCGAAGTCACCTACAGTCAATGCTGTAACGAAGGACGAAACAGAAAAGCGACAGTTCCAAGCATTCTCGTGTGTACTAGTTTAGTGCTAACTAGCCTGAAGCTTTGATTTCCCACAACTTGAAATGGAGAAGAAACAAACGAAGGCGCAGCAAAATGAGGCGTTGCGTTATGGTGTACTGTAACATGAGGTGTTTTCAATCAAAATGAGAAATTTTTGATTGGCAGCGTCCTGGAACCGACGTTGCTTCAACGCTAGACCATGTGAAACGGCCCTATAGTTTCTCTCTTTGGTTTATTACGCTTTCTTTTTTCAGCGCTATAGAAACGCCGACATACCAAACTACCCTTATAGTTAGCTATATGAGCCTTCAGTTAGGGCCTGTGACGAGCTCGCGCCTGCCTGCTCACTCGAGTTAAAGCTTTATGAAGCAGGCAATTTCATTAGTGGCGGAGGGTCATTTTATATTTCGCATTCTTCGGTTCCCCGCACAATGCACGCGATAAATCTGGAAGAAAGGTCGTATGTCGGCGCGTTTCACGCGAAATTTAACTATCGATCGTGCGTTAACGACCTTCCCTGTGACGCGATGAAGGCTGCCGCTGCGACGCGAGACCGCTGCCAGTGGCGCAATAAAGAAGGCTGGTATGGCCCAGCCTTCTTGAACGTTCTGAGCACCCAGACGAGAACGGCACGGTTCAGTAAAAGTCGGGCGAAACGCGAGGGAATAGTGACGAGGAATAAACTGAAGGCCGCACACATTATACCGTTCGCTTTTGACGTTTCTTGGAATGGCGTCGCTTTTGGCTTTTTTAAAAATTGAATTGGGCGCTTTCGCGTAAAGGCCAGAACAGCGGCGCAGTGACGTGCGAACTTTCGCGGGAAACCTGGTACCAGCCGGCATGTCACGCGTGGATGTTCAACTACGAAATGGTTCGGGATCTTATCAGTAAGTTGCGGGCCTTCTCGTAAGTGACCTCATCTTCTTGCCCGAGCAATACAGATTATTATCACTTCGGGCAGGACTAATCTGCCTTACCTAGCAGCATCTCTGCGTATACGTACTTTCCACCATCGATTGATTGATTGATTGATTGATTGATTGATTTGTCGGATTTAACGTCCCAAAACCACCATTTGATTATGAGGGACGCCGTAGTAGAGGGCTTCGGAAATTTTGACCACCTGGGGTTCTTTAACGTGCACCCAAATCTGAGTACACGGGCCTACAACATTTCCGCCTCCACCGTACTTTCACCATCCGGTTACATCGACCTAGCGCTGTGTTAATAGCCGGTCTCGGGTAAAACCGATACGACCGTTGTGTTTGCGCGTGTGATAAAGTTAGCTCTGTCTTCACGAGGACGAACGCATCGTGCACGATCTGTATGCATGCAGTCGATGGCGATAGTTGTCGCGGAAAAGCGTTCGTTAAGTACACACGCATATGTGCGCAGCTTTTCGAGCATGACGTCATACTGTACTTGGCGAACTTGCGGCCTTACGAGCTAGTGAGACTGAAGCACTCTCATCGAAAGTTGTGTTCTCTGGCACATAATGATAGTTAGTGTTCAAGTTCCGCCGTAATGATTCGCTAGTCATGATTCTCTAATTATCATCAGTTAATTTGGGTTGGTCAGTTATGAGCTAACCTCTTTAATCATCCCCACACGGGAGCCTTGTTCACAGTCAGTGAACAAGGCTTCCGTGTGGGAAGCCGAAACGTCTTTTTAAGTTTTGTGTATTTCACCTTGGTCGGCGTTTTTGTTATTTTGCACTATGTTTGTCCCCGACCAGACGGGATTCCGTCAAACTCTTGACTCTTTAATCATCGACCGCACGCTTGGTTTATTGCCAGAACAGTACGGAAACAGGCAGCCCACTGTAATAACAAACGCTGGTAAATAGTCAACATATCCCACCTACTGCCACGCTTGTGACTAGTCAAAGTTTTCCTTGCAGCAAAGGGCAGCATTTCTCTGGGTAACCTT
The DNA here is from genome assembly GCF_013339725.1 of Rhipicephalus microplus. Classification (NCBI taxonomy): domain Eukaryota; kingdom Metazoa; phylum Arthropoda; class Arachnida; order Ixodida; family Ixodidae; genus Rhipicephalus; species Rhipicephalus microplus. The sequence goes on from NC_051165.1 coordinate 275,402,149, forward strand.
CTAGCAGCAAAAAAACAAAAAAAAACTACAGAACGTGTTTTATACACTGCGTTTTTTGCTATACACATTTATGATGAATGCACGCTAACTAGCCCATCAGTTCATTTTACTCAGCTCCCCTTTTCTCAAGTTAAAAAACACATCTGACAACCGTTAACGCCAATTTCCAACTTTTTTTTTTTGTTCGAGAACGCTATTTTTCTGGAATACTTCCTAAATAAGTTGTTGCTGTGCTTGCACAAATTGGGACACAAAAAAATCGTCCGGTACGCAACCTGACCCAGGCAAACTTACGGGTAATTCATGACCAGGCACAAACACCGGCGCCTGTATTTGTTTTCACATTTATTTGATTAATATGTGGGGTTTAACATCCCAAAACCACCATATGAATATGAGAGACGCTGTAGTGGAGGGCTCCGGAAATTTTCTATTAGGTTTGTTAACGTGCCCCCAAATCTGAGCACACGGGCCTACAGCAATTTCCGCCTCCATCGGAAACGCAGCGGCCACAGCCGGGATTCGAACCCGCAACGTGCGGGTCAGCAGCCGAGTATCTTATCCACTAGACTACCGCGGCGGGGGTTTTCACATTTCTGTCAAGTGAAGCCAGCGGATGCAGAATTTACGAGTGGATGTGCTCTCTGGAATGTCCATATTTTTTTTTTCTTTCGAATACGTCTTCTCCGACTTGCCGCAGGCTTCCGTCCGGCCTTCAAGTACTACAACATGTGGCTCAGCCTGATCGGCGCCATGCTCTGCGTGTTCGTCATGTTCATCATGAACTGGCAGACGGCGCTCATCACTTTCGCCGTCGTACTCGGCCTATACATCTACATCAGCTACCGGAAACCCGGTGAGTCGCTCGCGATGAGAGTGAATACGCTTGCATTCTTTGAAAGCGAAGAAAAAGTATCGGGAAACGCCTTTTCACTTCAGCTAAAAGAACTCGTTGGTGTTTCAGTTTATAAGCGTGAGTTTAAAAAAACTATTGAAAGCTTTCCTAGATTATGATGAACGGGACGTCTTAATTTCGGGAAGTGCCGCCTTCATTCCTTCTGTAAGCTAAAGTGACAGCGTGACCAGGATCACTGAACCTACACAGTGGGATCGTAGAAATTTGGGGTATGACAATTATGTAGAGTTTTGTCGACATTTCGTGATGATATTTTTAGAACAGTTTCTAAATCTGGTTTCCAAGCAATGGTTCTTGAATATAGAAACTTTCAAACCGAAAGGGGAAAAAAAAATGACAGTGCGTTCCCCCGCTCTGTATTTGGAGAGCTCGGATGGACACTATGATTTTTAGAATCTTGCAATCCCCGTTGCGCATCATTTTTTGTGAGAATGTTTAGTAACAGATTACATGCAAATCAGCTAGCCATGATTGTGTGTACAGCAGTGTTTCTTTTATGCGCAGACAGCGCACGCCAATCTCCGTTGCCACAGTCACGCTTTGAAGTTTGTCTTCACTGCACTTAGAGACATGTAGCGGCGAAGCAAACTTTCAGGACTTCTTAGCAATGTATTGCAACAAAACCAACTTTCGAACTATCTTTCATTGCCGCAGCAAAGTATGCGAGGACTCGAGACCCGCTCATGCCGAAGAGTTGGTGTCGTAATTATCTCTAAAGCGAAAGACTTGGAAGCCTAATTAAACGCAACAATTAACTGGTGGCGTTCGGCGGTGACGGCATCAACACGAGTGATGCGAAATATTGTAATGGCGCGGTGGTGTCACAGGTCGCCGAAATTTCTGGCGCCACTGCGGCACCAGTGCGATGCCGCGTAATGTGACGTCATATTATGACGTCATCATATGACACTGTCGTTTGGTCAAAAGTGCGCTGATCACGGAGGCAATGTAAAATGAGGTGAGCTGGATTAAGTTTACAATGCCTTGGATCCCTGATGCTGTGAAAAACCGCGTTATCTGCAGAAATGTCTCGTACTGAGACGAAATAAAAGATGACTTTCGCCGTTCGATTCGTGTGAGGTAACCCGTGAGTTCTTATGTTCCAGTGTATAGGTTTAGGTTGTTCAATACCCAAGTGGGTGTTTTTTTTACGTGTTGACGCTGAAGGTGTAAAACGTGTGAGTCATCTCCTGCATTGTCCCACAGATGTAAACTGGGGATCTTCGACGCAAGCTCAGATCTACAAGGACGCACTGAACTCCGTCTACCGCTTGCAGACCGTACAAGAGCACGTGAAGAACTACAGGTACGCAATCCAGTTCGCGTGATGGTGCGTGTTTTTTGTACTCGTCCAGTTAGGTTGCTGCCACACCGGCTACAACGTTTTATCCCGGGACTACATGTCGGACCCATATTTTACGTTTCGCCCTTTTTCTTTTCCTTTACTGTGTAGTCTCGCTAAGGTGTATTCCGTGACTGAACGGTTGTGTTGTCCGCGATCTCCGATACTAGCATTGCTCTCGCCGATCCTGTGCCCTGTGCTCGGACTCCTTCGACAGTGTCCCCCGTTTTTCCTCCTGTGTGGCAAGTGCCCCGTCTGTGTCTTCCTCTTTTAACTATTATTTTTATCCCCTTTCTTAACGCGGGTCTTAGCCGCGTAACGTATTCGAAAGACAAAAATTGGCTCTTTTTTTTTCTTCCTTCAAGATCCACTTACTACTACGAATGTGTATCAGTCACAGAGTGATTCCTATGGAACTACATAGAATCCTGGCGCAGATCTCATAGCTGTAAACTTTTTTCCTCCATTTTCTCATACCCTGTTAACTGCAGCCCAAATTTTGTACTCGTCATCGTTAAAAAATATTGAAGCTAACATTTTTTAGAGAGAATGCGAGAGACGTTAGTGCATCATTTCTAATGACTCTATTTGCAATAGCACATTAGAGAATGTTGACTCTGGTGAAATCTAAGTCATGAGTACATTGTGTCTCGATAACACAAGCTTGATCACTTCTTCAAATAAATGTATGGTGCAGTATAGGAAATCCGGACCTGCAAATCAAGGCTCGAATGTCTAGCACACTCATCTCAATCGATTCCTTACTTACGCGTTTAGCAGAGCTGTCGAATCACGTCACAACTCAAAAGCAAAGAGTGTAATCAGATAGGCAAAAATAAACTAGGTTCTTTCCGAGCATAGAATACCGCTTCCAGCTGAGTACGGCTGTTCTCTCCAGGTATGGTAATTAGCGTGGGTTCCAGCTGTGACTTATTTATCAAAAGATTTCATTGCCGATCGTCGCGCTCTCGCACAAAATAATTCGATGGTACACATGCAAGCGTGCGCATGACGTATTAGCATAAGGGCCGACTGTTCTTTTAGCTGTTTTTGTTAGCGGAACGTTAGTGGCCGGTGTTGGGGCCCATTTTATGTCGCCTACTGCGTTAGCGTAAGAAGCATATTGCATACCTTCGGCGGATTTGTTTTTCTTATACCACTTGCCAAAACCTGACCGCTTTCTGCCTTCTCGAAGCTAGCGAAGTTAATAGGAAGATCAGAGCAATTGTTATACCGGTCTTACTTATCGCGTGGGCGTCTGTCAGTCAAATATTTACTCCACAGGTGGCGTTGCAACTCTTGTGTCGCCCGGCGGCAAGAGGAGACCGAACGGGGCAATTGCCTGCAAATTTCTCAAGGCTGAATCCGCCGGCAACCTACAAGATCGTCATCATTATCTTAATCCTAAAAATCAGCTTGTAGCAATTTCAAACGATTAAGTTATGCGCAGTGAGAGAGGCTCTGAATGTTTGTTTGAGGCGAGAAGAAGTGGAACGTTGGGATAAAAGCTTGCTTTAAAAGTTATTTCGCGGGACGTTATCGCTTTACAAGTTTGTTTATACCGCTTCCGGGTTCACTCTTAGCAATCGTGAACCACAATTTTTATTAATTTAGAATGCCCATACATTAACGGAGAAGAAATTCCGCATTAGCCACGGAGGTAGCGTTTGGTAGCTTCGGTACTACATTAGGGCAGAGCGCGTCACAAACGCGTCCTTGTTCGTGATACGTGTTGCCATAAGCAATATTGTGCGCCAACTAGCTCAGCAACGAAGCTTACGCCGGCAAAGCGTTCGCTTTCTCAATGTACATACATTCTCTGTTCACAGTAAGCAAGAAGGAGAAAAAAAAATCAGGGAGTTACTGTGTCTAAACTGAGTTGCGCGAAAAAAAATTGAAGTACAAAAAAGAATACACCTGGACACAGCTCACCTGGGCAGTGTGCTGTGTCCTGTTCTTTCTTTGTTCATTTTCGTTTCGCGCAACCCAGTTGAGATGAATTACCAACTCGTCCAGCAGTCCGCGCTTCTCAAGAGTTACAGCAGCGGCAGATTTATACAGACGTTGATGTGGTTCCTCTGTGCGTAACTCATGCAGGCCTCAGATCTTGGTCCTGACCGGGGACCCGAGCCACCGTCCGCCCCTCGTGGACTTCGCCTACAGCATCACCAAAAAGCTCTCGCTGCTGATCTGTGGCAACGTCACGCCTGTGAGTACAGCCAACGCCTCCTCTAGGAAGATGCCTGCCGCATGAGCAGAAAAACAGCTGCCACACCCTTTCCCTCTTTCATTTTAAAGTGTTCTCGGTCTCTAGCGTCACTTGTGGCGGACGGTGCAACAACGCAACACTTTGCATAGCCTCCGAAACAGTGATGCGCAGTTGCAGGTCTTGAACAACTCTCGACTGACGCGCCCTTACGGGCCGCAGATAAAAAACGCTTAGCTGGTACCGCCCGTCGCTGTGATGATGGATGGATGGATGGATATGGCTGTACCCTTTGATATTGTCGGTCGCGAGCGCCACCGCGCGGAGCTTGTTTAAAACTGAAGGCAGGCCAACTCCGAGCGTGAGCCATTCCTCAGGCACCTATCTAGAGGAGGCGTTGGTACAGCCCGTGTGTTCCACGTCGCACCAATAACGCTGTAAAACTCTTTGTTTGAAGATAGTTATAGCGCGAGAAGAGAACGACGACGCAGAGACAAGAAGGACAGGAGCGTTCGTGTCCTTCGTGTCCTTCTTGTCTCTGTGTCATCGTTCTGTTCTCGCGCTATAACTATCGTCATGTCATACCAATTAGCCCAAGTTGCCACACTTCTTCGTTTGAAATACGGAAGCGGTGCGTTTGATAAACTAGAGGTGCTTTAAAGAGAGCACGCAAGCTGCGTCGCTGCGAACCCGAACTCAGCCGCCCCCGCTCGTAGGCCTATAGTCAGAAGGATAACTTGCTTCGAAGTGGACGTAGAAGTGACCACGAGGCGATGACGCGCCTCGTCCGAACGGCCAGCTTTTGGTCATTCTCGTTCCGGGGTGGCAATTAACGAGTTCTTAGAATCCAGTTTTAGGGGTACTCGGCCACCATTCCTGCCAGAAGCCTTCATAACTTTATCGGACCTGAACCTATAATGCAAGTATTGTAAAGGTCCTCACAGAATTAGTCACAAGGCTCTGTTTCTTCCTGCCTTACCTCCATTTCGCATGACTAAATCGCGTGCTATGCTCATATTAAATCAATTTAATCAAAGTGAAATTCCGCTGCAGTTAGTTCATTGCGGTTGTCCGTATATTGGCTCCGTGGTCTTATCTTCTGTGACGTCAAGTGGATGAGATATGTGGTTTTTCGCAGCACCGCCTGACGTACCGGTCGCGCACTGCGCTCACTAACCGCGCCAACGCGTGGCTCGAGCGACGCAAGATCAAGGCCTTCTACATACTGGTGCGGGACGAGGACTTCACGCACGGCGTGCGATCCATGCTGCAGGTGGGTTGGTGCAACGCCACCTAAAGAAACTGTGGTGGCGGTGGTGGGGACGAAGCCGATTACGTCGTCATGATGACCGCGAATCGCGTGTTTAGAGCGAGAAAAAAAAAGGTCCCAGACCTAATTAGCCAGCATGCCAACTTAATTAGCGAGCAAGCCACGCGCCTGCACCGCCTCCAATGAAGCACATACACACTCATGTCGAGACTACACGCTATTTTTTCACTGGTATATACAACAAGAATTTGCCTTCCTGGTGCAGCGACCACACTACCATGCTTTAATTGATGACTTACCAATGCAGTATTGACGTTGGTGTTTTTCGTTCACGACAAACACCAACGTCAATACCAACGCCAATACCAAAACCAATACCAAAAACCAACGTCAATACTGCATTGGTAAGCCATCAATTAAAGCGTGGTCGCTGCACCAGGGGGGCAAATTCTTGTTGTAGATACCTGTGAAAAAATTGCGTGTAGTCTTGACATGAGTTGGCGTGTGCTTCATTGGAGGCGGTGCCAACACGTGGCTTGCTCGCTAATTAAGTTGGTATGCTGGCTAATTAAGTTTTGTTACGTCGAGAGTGTTTGTCGTTCACGACAAACACTCTCGACGTAGTCTTTCAAATCACGGCTTTCCGAGATGGCACTGGGGAGCCAATTGGTGGCCCTAGAGCAGGCCCGCGGCCTGCGGGGCTCTGCTGGAGGGCTCCACCCTGGGATTAACCTCGGACTCTCATCGTGCAGTATATCGCGACAGGGGCATATTACAACTTCGAAAGCGTGGCGATTGAGTTTCTTTTTTTATCTGACACACAATAATTTTATGCCGGTCTTCATTAATAACAATTTACCGTCGTTAATTATGTCCACGCCAGTAATAGAGCACGTTCCTTAGAATAGGTGCGAGATGTATGTTAATGCTGCTCTCCGGTTTTCCACTTATGGTGTCGACTTCACCTCTCCTTTAAGCCTATCTAAATAAACCTGATTAGCTCAGAGATAACCGTAGGCATGGTTCACACCATACATCGTTCCAGCAAGCGTCGTTAAAGGGGCACTGACATCAAATTTCAACATCGTGATATGCCCGTCATTAGATCACTCGGTATGCGTAGGCCTTCTTGACCAAATTTGAATGGCGTCCGGCGCATCGAAGTTATTTTATTTCGACGTCAAACAGCGTAGAAAAGCCAAGGAGAAAGAAAAAACCGAAAGATAGACTGCCCTGCGACATCGAAACTAGCGCTACGTGTTCGGTGTGATACATTCCACAAATACCATCCCGAGTGACGATACGCTAGTAACGATGACATCGACGATCTCCGAGTGCGCTTGGAGCCGGCTCCCAGCCATGTTCTCACTAGTGGCTGTCCTTGCTGTGTTGAAGCGTGCGTGCGATTCATCGTGCTGCATCGACTGATTTGCATTGTGCTTCGCTGCGTGTGAGTACGATCATTCAGAGCGACAATACGTGCCAGCATGTCGGGGAATCGCTGCCCAGTGAGAACCTGCACGTCGACGCGCGGAAAAAGTGGAAAGTGCGTGGCCTTTCATTCCTTTCCAAGCCACGAACCTCAACGCAGCCAGTGCGTTGACTTCGTATACGCGCCGTTCGACAGAGGGAGTGGACGCCTTTGAAGAACAGCCGCATTTGCTCCCTTCGTTTTGCGGCGAGCTACTACAGGGCAAATCCTGTGTTGGCGGACCAGTTGGGTTTCACTGGCGGTACGAGGCCTCTTCTAGAGGCCGTGGCTATTCCTACCGCGTGCTCTATTGCAGCTGAAAGCAGCGATTTCACTCGCCAAACGCCCGCGACATGAGGTGCGTAGTTGGCGTTCCTGAGCTCCGACAATACGGCCGGGACTAATAGATACATTGCATATAACGCGGAGCTTGTCAAGGAAGGCGATACCCAATTCCGAGTCGCTGTCATCATCACTTGCCGATGTTGACCGCGAAGACGGCGAGGACGACGATGTTGGCGACGGAGGCATGTCTACGCCTTCTGAGGCACTGCTGGACTGACTGTACGTGCGCTCCTATCAGACGAAACGGCAGTGTGACGTCACCATTTTTTGTGAAGGTGACATCAGCTTTGCAGCGGGCTCGACGTGGCCGCGAGGTAGCTTTGCCAGCACTGAAATTTGGCGGGCTTTCCGCCCATTTTGAACCGCGTTCGATAGAGAATATATTAATCAATACTCCAGATATTCGTTCGACCCTCAGATGTGTTTGAGGTCGCGAATCGCTACTAGGGGGTCGATAGCTACTCGTTGACGCAAAAATCTCGACATGAGCAAATTCAGTGTCAGTGCTCCTTTAAAGATGCTCACAAAGACACGTGCGGTACATGACTTCCAAAAGGATGCGTTGTCTGTTGCGTTTTTTTTTTGAATTTTAAGACAGGCATTTACGACCTCGTATTTGTTAACATCCGACAATTATTCAATGTCTTGCAACTAACTTCTATCTAAAAAAAAACATTTACCGCGTTGTGACCAAAATCTATGAAAGAGGTGCCAACCACTTTGTTTTATTCATTTTTGTCCTACAGTCTTGCGGACTGGGCAAGCTCCGCCCCAACGTGGTGATGATTGGCTACAAGTCCAACTGGCAAACGTGCGACCGCCAGGAGGTGCTCAAGTACTTCACCGTCATCCAGTGAGTGATGGAGCCAGCTGCGCGACCCATTTATCGCTCGGCAGAAAAAACAACGCCGTCGGCTGGCTTATATGGTACACGTGTGCTGACGGCGTCATTCTTAGGCCATCTACATCGTACATTAGGGCAAAAGGCCTTGCCATTGCGCTGTTCCTATAGGAAACACGTCGAATGGAACGAATGCTTAGAAAGGGCGCGTTGAAGCAACTAATCGCTAAGTCGCGCTCATGACGCGTTACTGCATGTTATCAAGACCAATGTGAGAGGACAGTGGTAGATATAAAAGGTCAAAGTTTCGCCAAAAGGGGCGAGGCAATGAATGCGATAGCAATATATTCCAACGTTTTACGAATCAAGGATAGCATTTGTGGGAACAATAATAATTGTACTAAACATGCGCTTGCTAAATAACAGAGTTTCCTGCGTCGTGGCCACAATAGATGACCACAACAAGGCTCGTCCGTAGTGACGGCGTTAATGAGAAGCGCCTCCCGCGGGCAGCGCATGCTGGTACTAAGAAGAGCTATACATCGTGTGTCGCCGCTGGTGGCAGATGTGCAGAGCGCATCTATATTGGGACAGCCGCTCCAGGTATGCTTTTAGCACCGTTTTTGTCGAGTTGAGAGCGTAGCGCGTAGAAACTCCCGCCTGCTGCGGGGGCAAGAGCCGCGCGCTGATCGTTGCCACGATAGCGCTGGTAACCAAAAGCGCCCCCCCCCCCTTTTCGCTCACGAGATAGGCGCGCGCGTAGGCGACCCTGGCCGATGTTCGCTCCGCAGTAAGAGAAGGCTACGATATATATATATATATATATATATATATATATATATATATATATATATATATATATATATATATATATATTACCCAGCACTTCCACCACGTATGAAGTCTTGGTAGTCTTGGCTGCGTCAGCGTTTATTTGAGGAAAGACCTCGCAAAACGAACGGCCAGAGCCAGTACACAGACGTTGACGATGATGATGACCCAGAGTGGCAATGAGGACAAAGAGACAAGCTGATGATGGTGATTGTGATCATGCAGGAATGATGACGATGTAAGTAACAAATGCCCACAATATATATATATATATATATATATATATATATATATATATATATATATATATATATATATATATATATATATGTCCACGTTGACGACTGCGGCGGTGTGAGACTGTCCATATAATTGCTATCGCAATGAAAGGCGTATTTTTAGAGCAATAAAAGTATGTGACCTTGGCGCAGAGTTGGTATCTGATCTAGCGGTCCCCGGCATAGAACAGCTTCGTTTTGAAAGATGGCTTTCGTTTTCGAGTCGCCTAAGGCGCACGCGCGGCAGACAAATGTGAGTTTAGTGATAACGGAATACTGATTCCAGAGGTCTACTAGCTTCATCCGCCGTCTCTGTCTTGCAGTGACGTCCTGGACCTGTACATGTCTGTCTGTATCCTCCGGCTGCCCGAGGGCCACGACTACTCCGAGTACGCGGACCAGGACACCGCGGTGGCCGCCAACGGCAAGAAGCTCGACATGCTCACCGTGCCGGGAGGCATTGAGCGCGAGAACTCGTCGGGAGCCTTCCCGCGAAACATTTCCAGCGCACAGCTGTCCATGGGTGAGATACAAGCCTAATATTTACAAGCTAGTCTACCGACGGAACTGTGCGACATTTTAAGGTAGATGAACGCTGATGCCAAGGGAAAGAAATCCCTAATCACAGTCATGCATTGTCAGGAGGGCACATGCAAAATGATAGCATTTCGGCGTGTCTAGATTACCGGGTAGGTTCGGCAACGTTTACAACTTTATTAGCTTAGATGCTCGTGTTGGTATCACTTGTAATCGCATTCATTTGCGGTCCAGTAGTGAGAAATTACTTACAGTTCAAGCCGAATGGGACGAGATGCACTCGCTGGAATACCCCTGTTATGCCTTTTTTTCACATTCCTTATGCCTGAAGCGCTGTTTGGCGTACGCAGAACTCTCGATTTTCACGCAAGAGAAGAAACTGCGCCCTGTTAGCGCGTAGGTATAGTTGTGCGATTCTATTCAAACACCCTGGTTGTTCTCGAGTCCGCTTTCGGGCGAGCCCACCACGCAGAGGAAAAGTTGAGGGTCTCAAATTTTGCACTGTGGAAGCACGGGTGTGCGGGTGAGAATATGCTGGGTGGGTCACAACAAGCTGTCCCTTAAAAAAAAAAAAAACTGTGGGTCCCATGGGTGAATTTAAACCAGCGCTTCTGAATGCAGAAGCCAGGTGAACGCACAGAACAATCGAACAAATAACCTCCTGTGACATATGGCGCTTTAAAAGTATTGACGCATACGTCGCTTAGCAACACTTTATTAATGAAAGTAATTAAGGGTGATACTGGTTCTTTAGGGTTATGGGACGAGGTGCAGCCCTTCAAGTAGTCCCATGTTGCCGCAGCATAAATGACGCTCCTGACATTATATCTTACTTCACACTGACTGTACAAAGCTAAGGTGAGAGGCACATTCATAGATATCTATGCGTCTTGCCTTTCTTCCCGGTTCGCCACCTCTGCTGCCATGATAATACAGTGATAAGTTATCCTCGGCTCGGCTCAGCCCCGCGCACTTTCCGAGGCACAACACTCGGTAGTAGACCACCACGCAATCACCTGGTTTCCGGCCCACATGGGCTCAGAGGTGCATCTGACTCTTCCCAACGCCAACGAACTTGCCCATAACCGTGCGCGAGAAATCACGTGCCGCGGCGGTCCGGGTGGTACGGAGGTGGGTTCGCGGATAACTTTAAAGATCCACTTGGCACCTTTAACGAAGGGACGTCCCAATATCAGTTGTCTAGGCGGAGGTAACCGCTTCCGCATTCCAAGCTCACTCGGCCACAGTCGTTGGTTCTTCGGATGCTACAGGCAGGTTCATTCCCATCTCGTAGCACATTCAGCCACTTTGCTGATGGTATAACTCCAGGATGCCCTAGTTGTGAGGCACATAACTGCACACTCGCTCACATGCTCTGGCAGTGCCCGGCGTTACATGGCGCAAAGTTCAGCACAGAAGAAGACTGGTAGAGGGCTCTTAAAAGCCCCGATCTCTCAGTCCAATACTCGGCAGTCCAGGAGGCCTGCGAACGGGTGGAGAGCCATGGTCTTCCAGTCCCGGCGTGGACGCAGCCAGCAACTGTGGCAGACACCTCTTAGGAGGGCGTCTGACCAGTTCCCCAGGACCAAATAAAGTTCATTTCACGCACTCATTCGGTGCGCACATTGTCACACTTGTACTAATTAGGAACATGACGGTGATGGTGAACTTTCGTCCAGACAATTTGTATACAAAAAAGTAAGCTTTGCTTTTACAGTTATCTTCAACGGATTTCTCGCCAACTCCTTCCAACGTTGATGTAGTACACGAAACTAGGTCGCCAGCTCTTTTCCGCACTTGCCACGCATTGCGTATGCGAGTGCCAACGAGGCGCCGCACGCTGTCCACGCAGGCGGAAGTTCCCGGGAGCCCTCCCCGCCGGCCACTCCGCACATGAGTCGAGCGGTGGGCATGCCGGGCAACGCCTCCGAGAAGGCTCCGCTGGCCGAGCCCGAGCCGGCCTCGGTGGTGGTCAACGTGATGCCGCAGCAGCATCACCAGGGTGCCGAGGACACCAACAAGACGTCCGATGAGCCCAAGGAACTGCCGCTGTCCATCAACCAGTTCCTGCGCAAGCAGAAGAAGGGAACCATCGACGTCTGGTGGCTGTACGACGACGGAGGTGAGAACGAAGTTCACACGACGTAACTATTGCGTTGACGATAGTTATAGCGCGATAACAAAACGACGACACAGAGACAAGAAGGAGGCGAAGGACACGAGCGCTCGTGTCCTTCGTCTCCTTCTTGTCTCTGTGTCGTTGTTTTGTTCTCGCGCTATAACTATCGTCATGCCATACCAACTAGCCCAAGCTGCCACACTTCTATATTGCGTTGAGTCAGCTGTATTCAAATATGGTTGTCTAATTGGTCTTCTAAAAATAATGTGTTAATATTACGAGAAATCGTGAAACAAAGAATGTGACGAAGAAAAACCTCTTATCGGAAGGTTAAGTCCAGTCACATTCTTTGCTCTGGTATTTCGCAATTCGGCGTACCTTCAATTATCTATGTTCCGCTGAGCTTCGGTTCTACCTTGCTCGCAATAAGGCGCAAATTCGTTAACCGGCCTGTGTCGGCAAACCGGACTAGCACAAGACGCACCCTCACACGCTTAGAATCGTGATTACGCGGCACAAGCGCACAGTGCTCGCCAAATGGGTCTGACTTACGTGGTGTTCTCTGCAGGCCTGACGATGCTCATTCCGTACCTGCTGTCCACACGCAACAATTGGAGCGGATGCAAGTTGCGCGTCTTCTCGCTGGCCAACAAGAAGGAGGAACTCGACCGGGAACAGCGAAAGTGAGCATGCTGCCGCGGAATTCAAATCGGCACACGTTGTCTCTCAACGAACGTTACAGGACAGGCTGGCGCAAGTGTGTACAGGGACATCTCGTTGACGCATGATTCTGCGTGATACGTCCTGCAGACAATAGAGGTTTTAGCAAGCTACGGAAATACGACACGGTTCCTTTCCGTATGCGCGTACAATAGACAGTTATAGTTTACCGTTAGCGTGAAAGCGGAAGTTAAGGGAATGACGATACTGTGCAGCAAACGTTCGTTGCGGACAGTGTCATATATACCCCTGTCACACGGCCATCACCAAACTCCGTTGAACACCGTCAACGTAAATCTCTCCTAGGGGGTTCGACGGAGAAGGAGTTGTGGCAGTGTCACACGGCAATGACAAGGTTGTAACAGTTGCCGCGAGGGGGTTCAGCTGGCGCTGTTTGATTTTCGGAAAAGTATTCTAATTTGATCCCTATTGATTTTTTGGTGAATCCTCGTTATGCGTTTTTTACAAAAAAGCACTATTAAGTAAGTATGCGACTAACAAACGATTAAAAGTAATTTCAAATAAAAACGCATTTGCTAAATGTAGCAATGCTGCTAGTGACGCTGGCCACATTGTGCTTTTAGTTGTTTTGTTGCCTGCACGGAGGAAGGACTGGTACGAAAGTTCGTATGCTTCCTTGCCTCGTGAGCTCACATCTTGTGTTCTTCAGCCATGAGTGACACAGCGGATGACGTGAGGAAGTGGTGCGATATTACGCTAATAATGACGTTGATCGGCTGGCACCGGCCGGCCCGACTCGCGAGGCACGGTGTGTAGGGCATCGGTGATGGGAGTAAGTGAGCTCTGGCGGGCGTAAATATTGTAAACAAACACGCGTTGTGAATGAGTAATACAACGAAAGAACGTTTAATATTGCTAAAATGTATTATTCTTTCACTGCGGCCACTTAGTGCTCGAAAATTTTCTCTGACCCCTAGACTGCTGAGGACGAGAGTACCTCGTTTCGCTGCGAAGGGAGATCGTTGAACGTCCTTTCCGAATTGCTCCGTTCACCTTCGTTTGCGTAAGGATGGCCGTGTGACACCGACCGCATTATCGTTGTCGTAAAGACGAGGGAGTTAAACGGTCTTCACGGGTGCCCGCGTGACAGGGGCATAAGACAGTTATAGTTTACCGTTAGTGTGATAGCGGAAGTTAAGGGAATGACGATACCGTGCAGCAAACGTTCGTTGTGAACAGCGTATTATAGTTTAGCGAAGTAGCGTTTACGTGCCCCAGCTGTGACGGTGGTGCCACCTATCGGATGGTCAGTAAGTTAAAGACGGTGAAAAGGAAACGAAACGAGAATGTTTGCCTATGCCACCGCGCGAAGCATTGTTGCAAGTTTATTTTACTATTAATAAAAGCAAATAAATATGAACCATGCACCAAACGCAAAAGAAATTATGTTGCCAATTCGTTTACATTGATCTTGTAGTTAGGCCTAAACGCGTTCGAAATGGGAAGCTACCTAAAAATATACGCGAACTTATTTGTAATACTCGCTCATCGAAGCTAACTGAAGGCAAGCGAAGCCGTTTTAAAAAGTCGTTTCCTGCGAACAAAGTGAATCTTTCAACAACTACGCCAAACTCACTTTCGAAGCGGGCGTCCGAGAGCGCCGGCACGTTTACGTACGCTACGTACACTTACGCCACGGTAACCTTAAATCTGAAAAGCACCGCGCGTACGGTAAGCGGTACGGGTACCGGAAGTATCTGCGCATGCGCACTTCGATTCCGGTATCATGGTACGCCCGGTATCCTGGTAAGCCCGGTAAACTATAACTGTCTATTGTTTAGCGGAATAGCGTTTACGTGCCCCAGGTGGGATGGTGGCGCCACCTATCGGAAATTTGAGAAGTAAGAACAGTGAAAAGAAAACGAGAGTGTCTGCCTATGTCACCGCGCAAAGCATTGTTACAAGTTCATTTTAGATGATAAAAGTAAATAAATATGGACCGTTCCCCAAAAGCGAGAAATTTTACCTTGCAATATTTGTTTACACAGATCCTCCAGTTAGGCGTAGACACGTTCAAAATGGAAGCTATCTCAAAAACTACGCCAACTTATCCGTAATACTCAATCGTCGAAGCTAACTGAAGTAAGCAAAGCCACTTTAAACAGTCGTTTGCTGCGAACAAAGCGTATATTTCAACAACTTCGCCAAAATCACTTCGAAGCGGGCGTCCGAGAGCGCCGCCATGCTTACGTACACTACGTACACGTACGCTACCACGGTGACCTTAAATCTGAAAAATACCGCGCTTACGGTAAGCGGTACAGGTAACGTGCGTATCTGCGCATGCGCACTTCGATTCGAGTTTCACAGTACGCCCAGTATCCCGGAAAGCCCGGTATCTGTCTATTGTCGGTATTTGTCTATTGCAGATTGAGAGTTTTGCAAATGAATTTTATAGCTTGCCTCGAAACGCTCACCTCGCTTGCCAGAATTAATGGCAACATTGTGTGTGTGATGTTGAGTTTTGCCTGGTGGAAGGGACGAACTGATGTGGCACTGCAGCGTCTGCTTGTCTGCTATGGATTGTGTGGGTTTGGCCCGTGCTTCCTTAGTTGAGCGTGTGATTTCCTTTTTCGCGCTGGTGTACGTGAGATAGGTGCCGAGTGGTGTTGCGTTGTGAGCCACACACGATTCACCATATATTCACCATAACAGCGTAAGCGTTTTAGCCGATCGCCGCGGACGCCGTGGACAGGTAGTGCCATCTGGCGGGCATTATGTGCAATCTGGCAGGTTCCGGCAGCGTCGGGCAAATGTTTACGTCACACGTAGAAGCGCACTCGGTTGAGTCTCGGTTTCGGTATTGCGGGTTTTTGGTAATTGAAAATTATTTTCGAATTTTTCGAGCATTTCCGTTATCGGGCGCGTGAGAAGAGTGTCTAAGGAACATGAAAGCACCATTAACCTGACATGGTCAAAAAATCGCCGGAGTCCTTCAACCTTTAAGATTAGTCATCATGTTGTCACAGGTCGCGTTAATTAGGGAGGCGATCGCCGGGCTAATTCCAAGGGCCGAAGTATCGGCCCCCCCGAACTGCACCACGAAAGCGTGGACAATTTAGAAGTGGGCCTATTTGGCGCGCCAGCGGACGCCGGCTGTGGCCCAAAGAATAAGTCAGAGCCGAGAGCTGATAAACACAACAAAATGATATTCTCAATTATGGCAGATCAAAACGATACACAAATATGCACACTCGACAATCGTTGAATACGCACTACAATGCAGTCGCATGCATCGAACAATCAAGACTCCTAAAGACTAAAGAGTTCGAAAACTTATTCAGTCCAAAGTCCTTGGAACCAAAGTTTGAATGATACTCTTTCGAGAATCACTCACTCAAAGTCCAGCGCTGTTGTCGTTCCGCTGCCCCCGAAGTTTCTCTTCCAGAAAACCTCGCGTCTTCAATTGGCCGCTCTCCAAGCACCAAACTTCTTCGCCGGTAACACGTCGGCTTCCCACGCGCCTTCGGTCGCGGGCGGTAGACACACACTCCTGCCTGTAGCACGAGTCTTCACCCGTCAGGTGAAAATCTTCTACTCTTCCTTTGTCACTGAGGACAAAAGGCTTCGCCCACACGGCGGAAAGACCCTACGCACACTTGTGCAAAACTTTCATCTTCTGCCTACGCACACGGGCGCGAACTTTCTTCTTCTCCTCCTTTGTCACTGAGGTCCAAAGGCTTCGCCTACGACACGGTGGAAACTCCCTACGCACTCTGGCGCACAATTCCTTCCTCTCCTTCTCTCCCATCTCTGCTGCTCGGTCAAATACCTTCCGCGCTAGATTCCAGAAAATTCTCATCGGTTCGTCGGCGCGATACGCAGCGAAGGCTGGGGGAAAGCGCGAGACGGTTCGAGGGCCGTCCGCGACAGATGACTGATGACGCAACTCTGCATCACCACGCCTCTTTCCCTCGAGAACCTTCCAGGGCTTGCTCGGCCGCCGATGTGAGGAGGTTAGTCGGCGATACTACGCTTCCGAGAGGGGAGAGACGGCGCACCCGGGGAGCCTTTGGATGTTTATTTTCTTTTTTATCGTTGACTTTGAGGCGCCTCTCTGCGCTTGGTATCGTTACTGTCGCTGGAATTCGGCGGCGCGCGCTTTTTCGGAGCCCTCGTTTGTGACACATGTCAACTTTACTAATAGTTATGCGGGTTTCATCGTCGTGTTTATTTTTTACTCTTCCTCGGAAGGCGGCATGCGCATGGAGACGCGCACGCTGAATCATGGTCATTTCTTTCACAGAGGACGAACTGGGAGACCCGTGAGACAAGACAGTTGGGCCTGAATCTGCTATAATGTTGTAAACTATATATGCGCCATATTTTAGCTTTGCCGACCGCCGCCAGCATGGTGTCGAGAGCACCGTGAGGAATCAACAGTTGCCACAAGAACTTATAAGTGAAGTCTCGACCAACCGTAACTACTGTAGCTGTGCTTCCGGAGCTGCAGCCCTCCGGTGTCCTTTTCGCAGAACATCGGACACCGTTTTCTCCTTGACTCGGGCGCCGATCGCAACAGTATAAATCACTGTGGTTTGATTTATCAGCCGTGTCCGTTTACGTTCGTGGAAGCATTAGATATAGACTACCGTTTTTTTATGTACTATATTTAGAATGGTTTGCATCCGGGCTAGTTGCTGATCTTGCATGTTGAATGGTTGCATCAAAAGTTAGACGCACGAACGAGGGAGAGAAACACGAAGACTCTGCTAACAACTCTTGTTGGTCAACAGTGTCTGTTTCCTGTGTCTGTGGGTCTAATTTTCGTTGCAACCACTCGACGCGCTTTCAGAGTAGCACAATAAGGCCGTGCCAGTCTTTGAGAACGAGACGTCCTGATTGACTGGTCGCGTCATCGACTGAACGAACACTCTTTTCTTCTATCATAGCAGAGTTTCAGGTTTCAATATGGTCAGTTGTTGGACGTTTTCAGTGAGTTTCAAGGACGTTGGTTCGACATTTTTCTTAGGGGAGCGCAGAATGGCCTCTTTCTGTCCTTTGTCTTTTTCCTAAACCAATCCGCACCTGCCGAGGCAACGTTTCAGGGATCGCACACACAAAATAAGGAGCGCTTGCTCACGGGCGATGCTTGAACACCTTTTGTGTTCAGAGTGTTCATTGGCACGATCGTGACGTATGAGTAAGGCATAACCAATCGCAGGCGGCATTCGAGATAATGAAGTTTTATGCTTGCGTGAACCACGCGAGGAGTGGGGGGGGGGGGGGGACAATGTCCTCTAAATTGTTTAAGTTCCCCGTGTATGGTTGAACTGGCCATCCCGTCAGCTTTGATTGACTCACAAGTTGGCTTTGGCTTTTTATTTGGCTAAGGACGTCATCAAAGGGGCTGAATTTCGACAGCGTTCAGAACAACGGCAAGGTATCCCGTGTGGTGTCTGTGTCAACGGATGTCGCCATCCGTCATTACATATTTTAAAAGCTTGCCTTCGAGATCACCGGCCTTAGCGTTTGAGGTGAGTATAGCTCGAACGTGACCACCATTTTGTTTGCGCATGCAGCATGGCGTCACTGCTGAGCAAGTTCCGTATCGAGTACTCCGACGTCACAGTCATCCCGGACATCGTGCGGCCTCCGGCTGAATCAAGGTACGGCATGATTCGCGCTTTTTTGTGTTTGCCTAAATGTAGCGGCAGCGTTCGAGCACGTCACATTTTTGTTGGGGCCTTCAACGTCTTTCGTAGGATGTGTACTTTGTGACAGGGTGAAATCACTGAGCCAAAGACTAACGGTTGCATGAGGCTCATAGAATATTCCTTTTTGTGAAACATTTGTCGGAAGATAATCCCCGAAGAAGATGAGCAATTTTTTTCACGCCATACCTGGAACACTAGCTGCAGTTTGGTATGACATGCGATAAGATCTGGAAATACACCAACTTCTTACATGGGACCGCTGATTACCACCAGAAAGAAGCCATACGAGGACTGCCGCAATCAGCAGAAATCGTGACCAATTACGGATTTTTTTTCAAGCTGGCTTCGGTGTTTATCTTAGAACTCCACCATGAGCTGCTTTTTCTTTTTCTTTTTGTAATGACCAGCAATGCTGCGGGCATGCAACACGGCAACGGCTGCAAAGCAGAGCGTAACAAGGGCTCAGCTCAACGAATGTACAAATAGTTATGTGAACGCTATTTTACTGCTACAGCTCCACGCCGAATTTCGGGTTTCAACACCCGATTTTTGACGGTCTATCGAAACACGTTAGGCGATAACAGAGGAAGCATCATCTAGCAAGTGATCTATGAAGCGCGGTTCATGCACCGATCTTAATTTCAGTATACCATTTAAAACGGCACCATTAATTTTTACGACCCTGTACGAAGATTCAGGAAGGCCGCAATGTGCGGCGGGACAATTACCGCTGCAACCATTTCTTTAATAGACATCGCGGCATGAGTATTCCAGTTACACAGTCGGAACTTTTTGTAACGAAGTAGAATCGTATCCATAAATTATTTAGTTACATCCCGTATTCATTATAGAAATCTGATCAAATAAAGTGACAATGCGGCTCGCGTAAATCTCTGAATAGAAAAAAAAACATTTACACCATCTCCCGCCAAAGGGAGCCATGTGTAGATGTGAAGCAGCGGGCGCTAAAGCCTACACTAGCGGCCACGTTGACGCTGGCGTTCATTGCGCAGTCGCTCATGTTCCACGCGCTTAAATTCTATAGTTTCTATTCACCGTAAGCTCATTCAACTTTGCCTGTCTCCTTATAGATAGCATTTCTAACTAAATTGAGCGGAACATTGAAAGGTGAAATCACGACAGAGCAAACTTCGTTTGAGAAAACAGACCTTCATTCACATTTATTTGAAGGAGCATGTGATGCAAACGGCTGTTGCAAAATGTGTTTCCCTTCGAGTTCTGAGCCTCGATCGTGAAAACCAATCGTTGTTTTTCTTGTTACAGCCGATAACGCAGCGTGTCTAGGGTTTCAGGTTTCGTTATAAAAAAAAAAACACGAATGTCACTAGATTGAAGCGTGTACAACCAAAGTTCGTATTTCTTTAGCTATAACCGTTAATTCGTAATATCAGTGGTTGTTAGAGTGAGGTTTCCTTTTAGTGACTAACTTGTTACCAATGTTATGCGAGGTGCCATATGCATAGTAATACATTGGGAGGTCGCTAGCATGACTTGCATCCCAGCGGGTGTTCGTGCTTGCGAGTTTGGTTTCTGCCCCTTTGCAGCAAGCGCGAATTCGAAGAACTGGTCCGCAAATGGCGTCGGACGGAAGACGACGCGGAGGTGGAGCACGACCCACTGGAAATCTCGGACTCTGAGATGCTCGCGCTCAAGGACAAAGTAAGCGATCACGGTGTCTCTCACTACCTCGGTTGCACGACAAGTATGACATGTGGATTTATCCTTCAATTCACGTGTCGTACATCTCATCAGTTCTCGCGCGCTGCTACATCTCTTTGTTTGACGGGCACATCAAGCTTACGTTAAAAACTTATCAAGCTTACGTTAAAAACTTATCAAGCTTACGTTAAAAACTTATCAAATGCATCAACAGAGAGGCCCAGGAAGCCACGTTTTTGTAGCGCTTGTTCTGTTTGCAAGATGAACGTGTAACAACTAATCTGTTTATTTATTTTTAATAATTGATGAAAGCCTGCTGATGTTCAGCCTCACTTTGTGGAATAAATGCAATCAGTCGAAGCAACTTGTGGAGGTCGCGCTGGCCTGTTTTTCGTGTATTACTTTAGCTCCAGCCATTATTCTTACGTAGCGGACGTTTACGCCGGTGATCGCGATTATTTTTAGTTGTGTGCGCATACCAATTCACATGTCGAGGCGCACGGCGCATGCGCGGACAAAATACTTCGCGTTATCTCCGACGCACGCCGCAGGAGATGCGCAGAACCACGCCCCTTTTATATTATCGCGTTTTTCGAAGCTTGTTTTTTGTGGCAAATAAACCAGTTGTCCCAAACTTCAAGGAATGAAGACGCGGTCTTTTTCGCTCCTGTATACTTAGGGCGAGTAGGCTACAAGTACATCGACTGGGCAAGATAAACTATACCTGGCTTCATGCACACCTACGCCCATTAGCGAAAAGTAATGCTGGTTAGTCCAGGAGTACTTTGCGTGGATGACCATCTCGAAGCGGGGGGGGGGGGGGGAGGGGGTGTCTGACTTTGGGTTTCTCGTGATAACACGAGAACAGCAAACTCCTGCGTCGTATACAGATAATGTGGATGTAGGGCATCTTTGGCACGAACAAGATCCTGCGCTGCTCGACCTGTTCCTATAGGTACAAATACGTGGCTATCAGGACTAAGAGCGTACAAGAAAAAAAGTAAAGAACGTAGCAAAACTGAGAGATAGTGTGTATCGTCCCATTGAACGAGATATCGCAGGACGGCACACGCAACTTCTTGACGTCGTACACCTCTCGAGATATCCGATAAAACAGCGACGAGCTATCGTCTGGTAATGGAATGTGTTGCGACAGGCACTTACGCTTATATTGCTGCAACTGCGCATGTTCCTATCGAAGTGCCCCGATAGCGAATGAGTGCGAACGCGTATGGCCGTACACAAAAACGTATCGCGGGAAAATGATGATTGATTTGTGGGGTTTAACGTCCCAAAACCACTATATGATTATGAGAGACGCCGTAGTGGAGGGCTCCGGAAATTTCGACCACCTGGGGTTCTTTAACGTGCACCCAAATCTGAGCACACGGGCCTACAACATTTCCGCCTCCATCGGAAATGCAGCCGCCGTAGCCGGGATTCGAACCCGCGCCCTGCGGGTCAGCAGCCGAGTACCTTAGCCACTAGACCACCGCGGCGGGGCTATCGCGAAAAAAAAAAAAACATTGCGACTTTTGAGCCGGCATTTCTTAATACGACAAAAGTACAGGTGCAGTAAGTTAACTGCCGCGAAGTGCACCTTTTTAGCCAAACATAACTTGCAATCGCAGCTACGTTCTGCATGAGCTTGTAACAAGCTGTAGCACAGTTTACCTTTCGGTTACTCACGCTAGGAGCATTTTTTTACACAGTGCGATAGGTTTCGAATGATGCATGAAGAGTGGAAATGGCTTTCGAATTAACTTGTTAAAAAAACCAAGAAACTATTTTGACTGACAAAAACAGTAATTTGTAGCCTTATCAGAACCTGGCTGACACATATCGTGCAAGAAGATTGTCGAGTAAACAGTCAACTAGTAGACATATGCATTTACTGCCTATATAATAACTTTATTTTTAAGAGTGTAACCGAACAGTGGCATGCCCCTGTTTCAGATTGCAATAAATTATTTTAATACCATTTTAAAAGCCAGTCTGCATAGATTGTCAGTAAGTCAGGGCTCTCCACGTGGAAAATTATCGAAGTGCCGATGACAATTTTCATTCGTTTATCACTTCAGATACCTGCACAGCCTGCGACGCTGGGCCCTCATGCACAGAAATGTTCTTGAGCTATATATAGTTCTTATTAAGATCTGATGCAAGCCAGTGGTGATGTACACTGTCAATTTTTATGAAAGGGGACACGGGAGCGCGTGGCCTGCGCTTTCTGGCGGCAACCGGCAGCGCGTCCAAGCGGGAGCGCTAGCAACCACATCCTCTTTTCGCATCATCTCGACGCGAGCAAAGCAAGCAGTCACTGGTGATGCTTATACCAAACCAGCTGCGAGATTGCAACCCTCTCCCCCTTCGAGGCGATTACTTACCCCCGTATTCTAGAACGTCCCTTCATTCAACGCTTCACATTCACTTGAGAAAGCCGGCGGGAGGGCCATCTCTAAGAACGGCAAGTCACTGCACATCAGGGATAATCTGCATCGATTCTCGAGCAGCGCAGCGTCATTTTCAGCCGAGCAGTGGCGCACTGCTTAAAGCGCGAGACAGACGTGCGATTTTCCGTGTGATGCGGCGTCGCATGGTGCGGCGTGCCGCACCATGCGACGTTTTGGGACACACGGGGGCGAAGAAGCTATCAGCGGCAGGCTCCACCCCCCTGTGGCGCCTCAGCATGCAGGGTCGAACGACTTGGTATCCTCGTAATGAGGCTCAAAACAAACAACATTGCACAGCCACGCTTCGTTCTATAAAAATAATTAATAAATCGCATTCGTGAACAAGCACGCCGTAACAACGGCAACAGCTGATTATTCACGACTCCGACAGGTAGGCCTAGCATCGCGGGCGCCGGCCGTCGCCTACGCCGTTCACACGCGAGCTCGTCATCGAGCGCTTGTTTTTGACAACACTATCAAGCATTGCGCTCGTATGTAATGCGTTAGCATTCATTATTACTTTATCGATGTCATCGATGGGAAGAGCAAAGGTGGAAGCGAAGCGAGCGAGCGGAGAGACGCCGGTAGCAGTGTTTACCTGCGAAATGACCTTGCATCGCTGCTCACGATCTCCGATCTCGTTAGCGGTTTCAAAATGGGCGTTGTCGTGCAGAAATAGCACACTTAAAGCATCACTTTATTCATTCCAGAATAATATCACGTCTCCAGGGAAATGTGCTCGATGTTTGTCACGCCGCCGCACTGCCGCAGTCGGCGATGTCAGCGAATCCACGCTCGCACCGCTCCATTGACTCGCCTGGAGCCTTGGACCACGGGTGATGGGAGCGGCGACAGGGAGATGGCGCCACTAGCATCGTGACGCCACTCGTATGCTCGCGCTGTGATTGGCTGCTGCCATGCGGCGGCGCGATGCTGCGACGAAAATATCTGGCCGGTTTGATGCTCGCCGCACCGGCTATGCCACGGAGGAAGGAAAAACCTTTTTCCTTCCTCCGTGGGCTATGCGGTGTTGCGACGCGATGATACGTCACGAAACGTCACCACTCCGGCAGTCGCATCGTCGCACCGCACGCCGAATCGCAGAGAAAATCGCACGTCTGTCTTTCTCTTAATTCTGTCAAGTGAAGGGAGAAAGTCGAGGAGCGTTTGTGAATACCGGGGTTAGAGGTCGAGCGTAATCGCCTTGAAAGGGGAGGGGGTTTGCTATCTTGCCGCCGGTTCCATATCACCAATGACCGGTTGTTTTGGTCGCCACTAAATGACGGGAATATAGGCTGGGGTTGCTATCGCTCCTGCTTGAACGCGCTGCCAGCAGCCGCCAGAGCGCGCAGGCCACGCGTTCGCGTGTTCCCTTTCATAAAAATTGACACTGTACATATCATACGGGTGTCACGGGGCGAAGTTTCTGTTGCAGTCGAGCCCGATCGGGACTGCGCCTGTTGATATTGATCAGCTTATTCACGCAAAACGCGAAGGCGAGCAAATAACAGCCGATAAATTCCATCCAGATCAAGTCTCAGTCGAGGTCCGAAGCACCTGCGTGACACTCGTATAATAGTGACGGCGGTTGTTCTATGGCAAATGGCACGAGTGTACGAAGTGTTTCTTCGCAAAGTCGGACCCTGGTCACGTTTGCGAGCTTCGAGAGGACAGGAATTCGACCGAACATGCAGTGTGGCTTGAATTCACAAATCGGCGACGTGTTGTAGAAATGTCAGAGGCAATGACTTGTCTGCAACAGCTGTCAGAACGTTTCAGCTCACCATTGTGTTTTTTTTCGTCTTTCCTCTTCTCCAGACGTACCGGCACCTGCGTCTTCGCGAGTTGCTGCAGAAACATTCCAAGAATGCCACGTTGGTCGCTATGTGAGTACCTCTTGCTGTGACGTCGTCCACAAAATTCCCGCGTTTATGTAGTGCCTTTGTGTTAGTGCGAGTGTGTTTTGTAACATATTCTTACGATGGTGGTGTCAACGACAAGCCAGCCATTTCTCTCACTATCATTAGACTATAGTGAAGCTCGTATGTGTACACGGCCAATGACAACACGGTTGACTGTTCGTATTTCCAAGCAATATCATCGAGTGTCAGGACCAGAAATGGTACAACGACAATTAGGTGTCACACCAGTTTCGCGTGACCAGTGAAAGGTTACATGAGTTAGTAGGAAGTGAATTAACATAATTCTTGGAAGTACAGAAGGGATTCGATAAAAGGGGTGCCCCTATATAATGCTAACGCGCATTTCTCTCGTATTTACGACTAAATACCTTCTGGACGTTTCCATTTGCTCTATGTATACGTTTACCTCGTTTCGTTCAGGGCTATGCGG
The DNA here is from genome assembly GCF_013339725.1 of Rhipicephalus microplus. NCBI lineage: Eukaryota > Metazoa > Arthropoda > Arachnida > Ixodida > Ixodidae > Rhipicephalus > Rhipicephalus microplus. Next base: position 275,427,188 of record NC_051165.1, read on the forward strand.
TTGTAGGAAGGCAAAACTAAAGGCTTGTGAGCTTGCAAAGCTTGTAAGCATTCCAATATCGAGTGGAATTCATGGCTCGTCCCCCTGTCGCGTTTTCGCTCGGCAGGACCCTCCCGATGCCGCGCAAGAGCACTTGCTCGGCCTCCATGTACATGGCCTGGCTGGAGACCCTGACCAGGGACCTGCCGCCGTTCCTGCTCATCCGAGGCAACCAGACCAGCGTGCTCACCTTCTACTCCTAGTGGCGGCCTGCCTTCGACCTCGCGCCCCAATTCTGTCCTGGCGGCTCAACGCGTGACACTTTGCCCACACCGTCCAAGCTGCCCGGTCACGTGTCCTTGAAGTCTGCAAAAGGTTCCTGGTGGTGGTGGTGGCATTGTGCGAAACGCCTCGCCGTTTGGACTTTGGGCGTGATCCTTTGAAAGTGGACTTCCTCCCCGTTACTTCTGCGTGCGTGTTTCTGTACGTGTCTCGCCTTTATTACTTCTTTCGACCACCGTGGCATCGAGGTAGTGGTATCCGACGTGCGCACTCTTACGGTCCACTACGGCATAGAAGATTCCTGCTAGACGACAGCGTTGCCCTGGTGAACACTGTCCCGTCGTTGCTATGCGATGGTGGACGTCGGTTCGTCTCAAGGAGGCGGCGGTGTGTTGTTGTTCGCCTAGTACATAGTATTAGGTATCGTTGTTGCCTTCCACTCCGCCTTCCTTTTTGTTCTTTACTAGTTATAATTCCGCACTACTTTTCCGCGTACTGTCGACTGGCGTCACATAGTGATGGGTCGTCGGACATATCGAAGAACGTGGTGGTCTTCCTTTAAGCCTGTTGGTGCACCCGTAGCGCCCCCTATTTACAAATGTTTCGGCGGCTATTGCCATCACTGTTAATTCTTTATAGCGTGAATTAAACCTTTAGTTTTGTCGTAATACTTATATATATATTTTGTTCTTACCAATTTCTCAAGTAGCACCCATGTTAACAAAAACCCCGAGAAACGATCTCGAAGTTGTACGTTCAGGAAAAAAAAATAAACCGTTAAGAACTGTGCTAGCCTTGTTACAAGTAACCATCTGTTAAAACTCCTCGTGCACCCATGTAAATTAGCATACGTCTCCGGTGATTCACATCGTGCCATTGTGGAGTCATTTAGGCCGTCTTGTGGTTAATAACGCGTTTGTATAATAATCTGCTATCATGACCGACCATTTCGTTGTGGTGTGCAAACGTGCGTGTGAGATCTGAGTGGTGTGTGTAATCATAAGTCATCTGCTCGCATTGTGCCTTAACAATACGCACGTAGGGTATACACTTTAAAGAAAAATACTGTGGTTTAAGCAGCAGACGTGTAAGTAGGAAGCGCTTTGACATAGAAACCATCGCGTCGTGGAATCTTGTGGTGCTGGACTCCGATTAGCATTTTTTTCTTCTATTTTTGTTGCTTTTTGGCTCATAGATCAGCCCTTGTTGATATTGTTATACACCCCTTGTTTTTGGTTTTTTTTTAAATCATAAATGACGTCAAATTCTGCGCGTGAAACTCGGGCCCTATTGGCTCACGGAGAATACCGCGATGTGTAACATCTCTCGCAAGGCTGCTGTTTCGTCAAGCGCCGTACGTTAAGCTGCTGATGGAAAGAAGGGGGAAAAAAGTAGTTTTAGCCCAGAATTGTTACGTGTGTACCCATGTTAACCCACAATTCCGCCCATCGAGTTGACTTCCACGCGACCAGCATTTAAAACGAGAGCTTCAGGGGCAGCATTGTTACGCGTTTAATGGCTTGCAGCCCCGATTTTTTAGTTTTCTATTTTTTTCCCCAGACTAATAACTTCCATTACGCTATACTATACCGGTAACCTTAAGCGTAGCTGTATATTGCTTTATCTCGACAGTCGCACACATATATATATGTACCTTCAACACAACGACGAGAATATATTGTGTTCCAGTCAATGCATTTATGATAGAGTTTGCCCGTAGATCGCACTTCATTAAGTCTGCGGCCAACCTATGACTGACCCGAATGATTTTAGAGTAGTTAGATTGCGTGTATATTGTTTGCCAACTTCGTTGTGAATCTCCTCTGACATTTTGTTGCTTAAGAGACAAGAAAAAAAAATTGTGTCGTCGATGTTCGTTTTTAAAGAACGGTTTCCGTTTGAACTGACGCCACGTGCGGAGTTGTTCTCTCTTACGCAATTGCGGCATTTCTTTGTGCAACTGTAGCGGCATATTTCTGAATGACCGGTATGCAGGATACTTTTGCTCGTAAACGCTTCTCTCGTTGAAAAATAGACGACGACGAAAAACTAGGAGAGAGAGGTAGATTTTACTTTTTACCTTCACGCATTCTTCACAGCGCTTGCTTGATTCGTAAAAAGGCTGGAGAGGAAATAACCGAGTGGAATCTTTACATCGCTTTTGCATCGAATTTCGTGCACTCTCCGTTTGTATCGTTGCGCCTGTGCCTTTCAGGCGCTGCAGGGAGTCGATAATTTTAGGTCCTCTTTGTTTATTTCGTCCCGTTTTTAGTTCCGCATTTAACCGTAGGCAACGGAAGCACACTGGTGTACCAATATTTGTGAAACAACCAACCCTAACGTTACTTCCTGCATTTATCTTTTTTTAAATTTTTTTTTTCACGTTAAGCGTGAAACGACGTTTCTTGAAGCCGTCGAGTTTTCTCGTTCGCGAGCAGGTCTTCCATCAGCCTCCCTCCACGAGTACTTATCTTGTAGCGTTGTTTTGTTTTCAAGTTCTTGTTTCTTGCTGTGCCGCTTGCAGTGTGTGTCTGTAGAAATCGCGAACGTATAGATAGTGTTGTCACTGAATCGCCGTTCTATTTTAGCGTTTTGTTTTATATGGGCGCACCAAATGAATCTTCTCTGCAGCTTTGTGGTTCACTAATGCGTTTGGGGGCCCCTAAATGCATTTCTTCAATGTTTTCAGCTTGTTCCTCATTTTCCTTCTGGTTCGTTTATTTTTTATTGAATACAGGTGTCTCGCGTAAAGTATATGGCTGACGTGAGCGGTAGCGCTAAGCGTGGATTTGTGACGTCATACTACGCTGTCTGCTTTATATGGACAAGCGCGCAGACGTGGCATTGTGTTTTCACCTGTGCTTCACGTAAGAGGCAATCTTGGTTGAGAAAGATAACGCGAAGCACGTGTGACGAGTACTTTCGCCTAACTTTTTCTTTATATTTGCTTACCGAACTCAACAACCTTTCGAATCGTTCACTTTCTTCTAATCTACTAGACACGAAGACTATACTGTGGTGACGTCAGAAAAAAAAAAGAATTTTTAGTCCGCTTGTTACTACGTATTCAATGAGTCGTACGTTTGGAACGTAGCGTTACCTGTGCGAAAACCAACACACCCAGTGAAAACCTCAGTTCGAAGCAATTAATAGATCATTGCGTCAAGAGTCGACCGCATCTCGCGTTTTCATTGGCCGGTGACTATCCCGCGTGAACTTGCTGAATTCTCGCTTCCTATTGGTTGAAGGTTTCAGAAAATTAAGGCCGGTGACCGTCACACGTGACCTCGCAGTGTTCTGGTTTCATATCAGCCTGAAGTGGAAGACGAGGTACAGCAAACTGCTGCAGCTGGTGGTAATTTACTTTTGTCAGATTTTTCTAGGGGCCCAGTATCTCCTAGCTGTTGGTCTTTTACAAATGAGATGGGGCCCAGATGTCTGGAGGTTTTGAGCCATTGCAACGGCTATCTACATTATGACCCCATGACATTTTTTCTCTTTTTTTTCGCTTCGTTACTGTGCAGTGTGTGTTTAATTTGTCAAGAGTCGCATCATTCGGAGACGCCGGTCCAGTCCCCGCTCTCGCTATAGAAACGCTACTATTTTTGTATTGCAATGTAAATAGGAAGATAAATGTTTTTGACAACTACGCGAAGCAGTATTTTAGTTGTACATAGTATTTCTCAGTGTTTTTATATCTCGTTCTCTTCTTCGCCAATGTTAAAGTTGGCCAGTAGCGCAATGATATTTGCGCCTTCTTTGCCATTGAGCGTATTTCTGTGCTTGTTTTTTTTTTAAGAATACGTAGAAAAACTCTCAGTGTCAAAACAAAAGTGCCTTTGGATAGGAAGCGTGTTTGAACGCGCCTTTTCACTGTTCACACTCGTTTTTAGAAAGAAAAAAGAAAAACTCAACTTGTCTGACCCACATGTCATGCTCTGCCTAGTGAGTGATCGATTGTTCCAAACGTGTTTCTCTGGGCTTCAATAAATAAGATGACGTGGTCAACTTACCTTTCCGAGTCGTGGTGGTTCTTGAATTGTGACGTTTCACTGAATAATTGTGACATTTAAACTTTGCGTTGACGTACGGGCTGCGAAAAATAATAAAAAATCATATATATACATATATATATATATATATATATATATATATATATATATATATATATATATATATATATATATATATATATCTCCGGATAGAAGTTACTGTGCAGCAGCACACTGCCAAGCATCTTACAGACATATGTGAGACGACGTGAATGCAGCCTCTTGTGTTTGTGTTCATTTATTACCATCGTGACCTTGTTTAATAATATGTCTAGGTAACAACAGGGGTGCCCACAAGGGTTTCTGGGGGGAGGGGGCTGGACTCTTTCAAATCATCACAGGTTTCTACGCCTTGTACCTTTTTCATTTTATTGTTCATAGGGTTATGGGCGCGCACATTTTTAACTACAGTGGCAGACGAGGATAGAGATGTTGCAAACAAAGAACAATTTTGTCTTTACCGCCGGAAATCAGCGAAGTAGAGACAGACCGTTGAAAGAAGCACGCCATTGCTTCAATTTTCTTTTTTTGCTTTTTTTGTCCCTTGCGAAAAAGTTTTTTTTTAGACTCGCCCAACCAAAAAAAAAGGGGGGGGGGGCGGCAGAAAAGTCGCCCCTTCAAATTGAGAACCGTCGGCATGCCCATGGAGCCAAGTTGTACGCCGCATGCAGCAACAACTGTGGCGCATGTATATTACCAAAAAAAAAAAAACCCTTCCTCTTCCACCTTGTACAACCACGGCTGACTTCAGAAATTGCATCCTGGCAAATGAAGTGTTATGAGGACGATCGCGCCCACATTCGTTTCGAAACGACATTTCACTCGTGTTCATTACTGCAAAGTCTGCGAACGACATATAGTTCTCGCGAAACCTCAACTAACCGTTCGAAACACGTTCCGAACGGTAACACAGTGCGACAACGTAGTGCGCTGATAAGCGATTGAGATAAAGTATGACGTCGTGCACATCGGCGCACATTTTGTCTTACTGGCGCACTTGACACGGCTCGCACGTCAATCGTCGCCTACGAAGAACACTGTGCAACTTTATCCATTCTTAATCGAGGATCGCTCTCGAGATTTGAAGCTCGGCGCGTCACGGCCCGATACAACGTATACGTACGCTCGACATACAAGCGTAAAAACACTGGCTTTTCGCGTAATCAGCGGCAGCTGAGATGCTCGAGAGAGATGATGTTTCCCAGTCCGCAGACCGTGTATTAATTGCTTATAGACCATCGCTTGGCATGCACACCAGCGACCTCACAAAGGAAGTCGCCGTTATACCGGAGCCCTCCACTACGGCGTCTCTCATAATCAAATGGTGGTTTTGGGACGTTAAACCCCACATATCAATCAATCAATCAATCAAGTCGCAGTTATACGTTGTACCTACGTGATCGTTGCGTCACTGTCTTGTAACGCTGCAGGTAGCGAGCACTTGACAAAGAACGGATGTCCGATTCGAGATAAATATGCGCAGCCTATTGCGTATTTTCCCGCATTTCTCAATTAAATATACGATCACAAAAACAAAGTAAAAAGAAAGCGCGAAACAGCGCTTGTGCTACTTAACGTTATCGAAAGTATAGAATTCGCGCGAGTTCACTACATATCTCCGGGACCAATGAGACGCCTATATGACCTAATGTGAACCGTGCACTAAAAATGCTGAATAATAATAATTGATAGGCTTTGAGGTCCGAAAACAACGACTTGATTATGAGGGACGCCTTAGTAAAGGGCTCCGAAAATTTAGACAACCTGGTGTTCTCCAACGTTCACCTAGATCTAAATACGCAGACCTCGACAATTTTCGCCTCCATCGAAAATGTGGCCGCCACGGCTGGAATTCAATCCGGCGACGTGTGGGTCAGCAGCTCAAGACGTTAGATGAAAATTTGCTAATCTGCAGGAAGGACACGTGTTCTCCGAGACCGCAGCGTGCAAACTTCGTATGTACTTGACTTTTCAATTTCATCGCCCGTTCGGGTACAATGCTCTTATAGCGTTGGCTTCAAAGTCATATTCCGTCACCTGTTTCGTTCGCGCCGAAGAAGAAGACTTCCGCCTGCTTTTCATTAGAGATTAATTAGCGTGCGCGTCATCAGGAGAACGTCGCTAAAATCTTTGGTCACTACACTCAGTTCCTGCGAGAACAAGATGACGTCATCCGGTCGAGTACCTCATGTGCAGAGTAAGCATGAACGTAGCTTTGTTCGTTGGGCTCGCGCATGTAATGTGCTTTCGCACTTCTCAGCCTTTGAGAAGAAAAAAAAATTGATTGGTACACCAGGTCTCCGAGAGGTTTTTTGAGTGTTATCTTGCTACGACAAGACGAGTTATATAATTGGTCCCGTGGAAAGTACACGCGCGAAAGCAAAGTATAGAACGATAACATAATTTTGGGGAATCTCACGTGCCAAAACCGCGATTTGATTGCGAGGCACGCTGTATAGCGGAGGGCTCTGCTTGAAAATTTCGATCATCTGATGCTCTTCATCGTGCACTGGCATCGCGCAATATGTGGGCCCCCATTTTTTCGCCTTTATTGAAAACACAACCTTCGGGCCAAAATACGAAAAGAAATATTTCTAATACATTTGACCCTATTACAATACGCCAATGTACCTCGCTCAACTATTTTCCCGCCGCGGTGGTCTAGTGGCTAAGGTACTCGGCTGCTGACCCGCAGGTCGCGGGTTCAAATCCCGGCTGCGGCGGCTGCATTTCCGATGGAGGTGGAAATGTTGTAGGCCCGTGTGCTCAGACTTGGGTGCACGTTAAAGAACCCCAGGTGGTCGAAATTTCCGGAGCCCTCCACTACGGTGTATCTCATAATCAAATGGTGGTTTTGGGACGTTAAACCCCACATATCAATCAATCAATCTCGCTCAACTATGGTCCAGCCATCGCTGGTCAATGAGAATCAGCCAGACCTGCCCATGTTTTGTCATATGAAGATCTTATCGTACGTCTGCACTTGTTCCAAAATAACGAGCGTACGTGAAACTTCAACTTCTGGACGAAAGTTTGGCACCTATTGAATCATTGCGTCAAAATCGAAGTCAGATTAAAATGGCCCGTTGTGTTCATGCTTCGGCACAACCTCTAAACAGCCGGGGCCCAACCGCAGGACTAGAACAAACAAGCACAACTGCGGAATTTCGCGCCGCTATGCGATTCCCCGATTCCTTAACTCTTGGGAAAGAGTGGTGCGTCATACAGCGGATAATGAGGTACACTGATGACTCGTTTGTAATGTCATTTGTCCGGCTTGAATGATCGGATGCCCAGTGATTTTGGTGTCCGGGTGTTGAGCCGATGGTTAAGGGTTCATTTACCAACTGCGGCTGTCACATTTCGATGGAGATGAAACGGTAGAGGCACTTGTTGTACTGTTCGGTGTCAGTGGACGTTAATAAACACCAGATAGTCGAAATATTGCGGATTTCGCAGCTGTGGTGTACCTCGTAATTACGTCGTCGTTTTCGCACTTAATATCTCAGGTAATATCGTAAGAGCTACAAATAAAGATTTATGAAGCGTTCACTTTCAACTCTTTCTTCATTCCGGAAGGCCACACATATCGAAAAGATGTTTAAAAAACGAACGAAAAAAAATCACGAATTAACGATATAACATCTCGTCACGACACCACCGCCATTCACGCCTAAGTACCGGAGCAAGTTGCTAGGTGGCGCGCAAAGTAGTCATGCTAATATACAAAGAATGTCTTGTCATCCAGGGTATCTTATCAGCTGCCTGTGAAAGATCGGCCACAGCGCCACACGTACGCCGCTAGACTTACAATACATTCTTTTCTCCAATGTTGGCATTCATGCTCATTCACCCTATCGTCATTTCACATTCCAGTTTGCGCAATTTTTCAGCAACTTCCTTCCTTTCGCACGTGTGCGAAAGTCGGTTCACCAAGAGTTCGCACTTTACGAGGGCGCACGTCAGTGACGTGTTGGATGGCAGGATCTTTAAACGCTGCCAGTGAAAAAAAAAAAAATGGCAACGAATTCGCCGCTGAGGGAGATAGATGGAAAGATGACAGAGAGAGCAAAGATTGGCAGGCGACGAAGGGGAGAGACAATGCGCGGTTGGCGTGCTTCTGGCGCTGCGAGCAGCCGACCAGAGCGGCGGGAGAGGGAGTTGCCCAAGCGCGCGAGAGAGAGAGATGCAGCGGGAGACGGGGCATTTCGCGCCGTTCGCGCTGCTCTTTCGCTTCCCTCGGCTGCGCGCTTATAAAGTCGCGCCCGACGCGAGTCCGCGGGTTCGAACCGCCGCGTAAACGGCGCAGTCGTTCGTCGAGCGCGACGAAGAGGCCGCGCACGCTTTCTAGTCGGGCGGGCGGTTTCGCCGAAAGAAGAAGTGATACCACTTAACTTTTTCTCTCAACTCGCGCTCGGTGTTTCGCCAGTGCGCGCCGGACTCTGCAGACGCGATGTCGACGGAGAAGTCGCGCTTCCAAGTGGCTAAGGTGGACTACGTGAACGAGGCGATGGCGCCTGACGACGACGACGATGACGTGCCGGAGACTCCCACGGCCGCGTCCATGGGAGGCGCTCCGCCGCAGTGCCTGGTTACCAGCGCGTCGGCCTCACCCACCGAGCTCACGAACTACGGCACCGTGTACGACACGGTGAACGTCAAGAGCCTGCTTCACTACACGCACGAGGCGCTGCCGCGCGTCGACCACTACCGCAACATCATGTCGGTGCACGGACACGTCAGTCGGCCCACGCTCGACGAGCTCCACTACAGCGGTACGCGGATCCATCGCGGGACTCACGCAGGTAAGTGATATTCGATTGAAAAAAGGTATGGCAAATGATTTCTACAAAATCTGAATGAAACCCCAAGGATGACTGTGAGTGGAGCAGTAGGAATTCGTCTTAGAAGTAAGTGTCACTACCGTCAGAACGACAACTGCATCAAAGGCAACGATGAAACGCGCCACAGAACGGACTCTTGAATCTACTTTTGCCTAATTAGCAGCCCACGTAATTGTTAGTGCTTCATCTGCACCGGATATAGCACATACATACACAATGATGCAAAACAGTGCACGTGGTGCCGCTCTTGCCTCGGTGAGGTAAGGTGTCTAACTCAGTCTAATATTTTTACGTCTACGCCTTTACCTTGGGTAGCCAAGCTAGCTATTGTCTAGTCGTTCAAACTTTGTACAGACAAATGGGGGGATTGTCCTTGCTCTTTCGTGGGGTTGGTTGTTCCTTTTTTTTATTCCCGCTGGCATGTATTTTGTTAGTGTTACAAAGACGGCCGGAAGCACTAGCAGGGTCTGTAAGGGAACAGAATAATACCTTTAGTACATGAGCCGAGTCTGAGTGGAAAAATTTTGCCTTCGATTGCCGGAAAGAAGATATACCGCGCGAGTTTCTTGTTTATTGGCAACCTTATGGGCCACAACGAATCGCCTCAAAACAGGTAACACAAAAGTGGAAGTTCTGATGCCGGGGACTGTCGGGGTTTGTTCATTATCTTGCGTGTATTGTTACCGTACATCATTAACAAATATAACAAAACAACCAAGTTAGACTTCGAGCGGATTCTATGAGCTTCCTTGTGAATGTTGCGTGTTGCCAAGTCTTGATAACTTCCGGCTAACTTATAGGCACGGATTTCACTAAGGGCGTTGACGAGAATGGCCCGAATAACCACACCCGGTGCGGTGGTCTAGCGGTTATTGTTCTCGACTGCTGAACATCGAATCCCGGCTGCGGCGGCCGCATTTTGATGGAACCGACAATGCCCAGTGCACTTTGATTTAGGTGCACGTGAAAGAACTCCGGGAGGTCGAAATTTGCTGAGCCCACCGTCCCTCATGATCGTACCGTGGTTTTGGCACGTTTAACGACTGCAATGAATACTGGCGTGAATAGCCACGCAGCCGGCGCTAAGCTGAAGCTGGAGTGACTTCGAATTAGGCAACTTGCGACCAACGTCGCTCAGCAAGTCACGTCACTCAGAGATAAGTTCGGGCTTCGAGTGTGTACCTAGCCGAGCTGACAGTTTCTAGGGGCATCTCTGAATCACTAGCGCGTCATGTTTGTAAAGAGCCGAATGTTATCGGATATGACCGATTCATTCTGGCTAGCTTTGATGTGCTCGTAAATGGCATACGCGTATACTATGCGCGTGTATGTTTTAGTGTTTACTTAGCGAAGTTTCTTAGAGATAAATTGTGTACCCAGCGTGCACATGTGACGTTCGGAGTGGAGTGACGATGAACCAGCTGTGAGCGATTGCTCCGCTCTCCGTCGAAGAATGTCGGCGTGTAGATTGTGCACCAGAGCATTGTGTGCGGAAAGGGGGGGGGGGGTGTTCAAACAGGGAACACTTGAAGATGCGTGCTCTGATGGATGTCTTCTGAAGTGCGCAGGTTGTGCCGTACCGGCTCGCATTTCCAAGTCCCCCTCATAGTTTGAAAGACGTAACAAAACGGTAATTCCATCATTCGTTCAACCACCGTTACCGTATGCTTTTGAAGAGAAAAAATGACTCCATCGTCCAGTGACTCGCGACAAAGCAAACCTAATGCAAAAGGGCTGAAAAAAAGAAAGCTAATGTTCTGTTGTGAACAATCGATGCTGATAAGGCAGTGTCTCGCGAGAACTGGAGGTGATTAACGACGCAACTAAATAGGAAATTTCCTTTCAACGGTACACCAGGACGACTCCTGACGCGTCCTGAAGTCACAATGCGCGTCAGCGTGTTCTGCACTTGTACGTTTTTCTGTATGTGAGCGCTCTATAGACAAGCCCACCTTTCGTCAACTTGTGTCGGCATTTGCACGAGCTTTCTGTTCACCGGTGTTTTTACTCATCGCTTTATCTTTCACTCGCTTCAACGTCTTCGGGCCTCGCAAGTGATTTTTGTTTACAGCATCGACGGGTTTCCCGTCCGCGTGCTTTCGTTGTACTTTGCCACGAACGCTTAGCGTTACTCGAATGACAATGCGTCGAGTCGGTACGTGCTTCCAGAGGCGAGCCGTTCTCGCCTTTCAGTTCGGGCGCACCGCCGATGCGCGGCTTTCTCACACGTGTGATTCCTTCGTTTTAATCTACCGACTGGGCCGGCGTGACCTGTTGAACAAACATCGACGTTATCGAAAGTGATGGGGCGTCGGGTCTCGGCAATTTGATTTGTTCATTAGTCCCTCTGCATATTACATGCTATCACATATTATTTTTATATATATATTCGGTGTTGCAGTTACACGCAACCGTGACATCAGCTCTGCATATTTAGTGTTGCAGTTACACGCAACCGTGACATCAGCTCTGCATATTTAGTGTTGCAGTCACACGCAACCGTGACATCAGCTTCTTACGCGATATCCACCTCTGTGCCTGGGTTATGCCGGCTTGCTTTAAAATGCATTCACACCGCCTGGACATTGCCTGCTGCGCATTTGAGGTAACTAAGTAGCCATTCGAGATATTGTTGCTGGTTGTTGCGTAACAAAACGAGTGCGCGCCATCGCGATGACGATAACGTGAAGAGGCGTCAAGATAACGCGGTTGTCGGTGGCAAGTATACATACAGAGGTTTATATAATCTGACGCGTGGCATACTTGGGCGTTTTCATTTCGTCTCCGATCTCTTCTCGTGGACATGCGCCATTAAGAGTAACGCAAAGCCAAAGAAAAGCCGCTAGACTGCAGTTATGTCACAGGAGTCAAACTATAAGAGGCAATTCTCCCATGATAACGGTCGGCCATAAACGCAAAGCCAAACAAATTAACGCATGCGTGTACGCTATAGCACACGAAGGTCTTTCTGCGCATATTCAGTGTCCTACTTGACCGATCTTATTGTTCTCGAGCCTAAAGTAATCGTACTTCAGCGCCAATTGCTCAGCGCCGATTGCTCAGGTGAAGTCCAACCAGCGCGACTCAATAGCCTCATAACTGTTACAAATCAAACATGTAGGGCCTGTTTGCAACGAAAATGGTACAATACTCGTTTGTGTGCCTGTGTTTATTATTTAGTTGCATCTATCAGTCTGATCTTGAACAATCTATAGATACAATGTTATTCAACAATTTCAAGTTCTAAAGGCTAGTCTGAATACTTATTACTTGTAGGTCTTCACAATGTTATCGCGACATCATGGCGAATAATTGTTTTTGCGTAGTACAAAACTTCAGTACAACACAAGTGTAAGCTAACTAGGCAAGTCTTACCTGTGCACCTTGCTATAGCGTGAAAGCTATCGCTTAGCGTCACAATGCGGAGGTGTGTCAAGCGCGACCATGTCCAGCATACGTCACTGTGTTCGTGCGCGCACGTGTTGCGTTCTTCGATCACCACCCAAGTGACGGTGACAGCATAGCACAAAGGAAGGGCGCTTCAAACCCAGTTTTGAGCGCTGACCCGTTGTCACAGACACCGTTCTTTTGAGGAACGTTCACAATGTCCTGTGATTGCACAAGCTCACGTCCATTATTGCCGAGCAGCTATATGGATTCCGGAACAAGCTGCGCTTCTTTTCGCCATGTTCGAAACTGTCGCATTGTCACTTCCCGAAGTGACTGGCATCACACGAAAGTGATGTCAGCGTTCGCGAACGCAGAGCATGCACGGACGCTGACTTCAGACATGGCCCTTTCTAGCACGTATAGGACAAGCACTCGCTGCCTTCTTTCCGGCAGGAAGCGTGTGACGCTTGTCTATAGCAGGGGTTTGTCAGCTGCTGTCAGCGACGAATTCCTTCTTACGTAAAGTTTAAATGCCGTTTTGGCGGGAACGTCAACTTGTTGCGTTGCGTAAGGTTGGCATGCACTTCGTGCTCTGCAAGGATGCGCCTGTCGGCTGCTGCCGGTGAAACAAGCTGCTTTTGCTGCTTATTCCGAAAGGTCAATGTCAACACACCGTTCAAAGTTAAAAAAAAATCTATTTGACAGAATTCGCGTGCCTTGCGTTCGAGGAGTACAGGAGGCAGACGCTAACGCCCTCAATAAGGTGACAATTCCAAATATGGCATAACTTACATTTGCTAGCTGGGAAGGCTCTCGTCGGCATGCTGATGTGGCGGTGGATACTCTTTTACTACGAAGTTGCACGTGTAGATTTATGCATTTGCACATCTTTATTAAACACATGTGCATGCGTAGTTTACGCTCATTCAACGTTACAGTGTGAATGTTCACAAAAAATCACAGCATATTCACGGATCGGACGGTGATGAGTGGGGTGAAGCGTCAGTGTGTCTGTCTGTCTGTCCGTCCGTCCGTCCATCCACTGCTAACACACTAGAGCACGCAGTGGATGGACAAACGGACGCTTTACCCCATTCACCACCATTCACTCCGTGGATATGCTGTGAATTTTTTATTATAACAGCGCCATCTATCCTCTTTATTCCTCAAATTTACAAAAACCTCTAACGCCATCTAGTGGACAATTCATAAACTAGAGGTGGCTACATACACATTACATACAAACGGAGGAGGAAATCACACAATGAGCTTCGCCCCTAAAGACCCCAACAAAAAAAATTTGCCGCGTAACGTGTGCATCATTGCAAATACCGTCGAAAAATGCTAGTCTTCTGTCGGGCTTCTCTTGGGCATTGCTTCGAATTTTGAACTCAACGAAGAAACACTAGGGTCATTAGAATTAAATGTCTGTTTTCTAGTAAAGGAACACACCATCTGATACTTAAGTATTAACGTTGAGCCCCAAATATGCGCAATACTTGCTTTTCGGTCGACCATGTTCAGTAGTATGAACGCAGTTACCAGGTGAGGACGGCTGAGCGTTCAGCAAGTGCTTAAACTTTGGCCAGGTGGCTGAATTGCGTGACAGACAGACAAAAAAAACTATTGTTCTTAAAATGCCCAATGTTGCTAAGAAATGAGCTTTCAGAGCAATAGTGCGTACAACAGCGATTATCTGTGCCTTGTATGGCAAGGAGGCCATATGGGGCTAAGTGATCAGTTCGGTTAGTAATGGTCGTCGACACCGTTTACATAACATTCTGATACAGGAAGTATTTCCATGCATGATGAGGGAAGCGTGCAGATGAGAAAAAAAGACCTTTGCTCTTGTATACTTTCCCAAAGCGTGCATTTGACCTGCTGCCCTTTCCTGCAATAGACACCGGGCAAATGTACGCGCTTGCATTTCTTAACTTCAGATGGAGCTCAATCTACTTCACCGATGACACGTCTCACTTTCGTGTTGTAACCGATTCCTATGGACGGATAGATGCAAAACTTTATTGTTAGTTCTGAGGTGCACGACTCAACGCGCAGTGGGCCGCTCCCACGTTGGGACAGTCAGGCCAAGCACGAACACCGCGTCGTGAGCCCTTTGGACAGCCTACACTTCACAGACATCGCGGATCTTGATAGCGGATAGCCGCTTGTCTTGAATGAATTGGTCCTGCACCGTAACGAGGGTCGGCGCCAGACCATCTCGTCAAGGATAGCGTTACAGTGCCTGTAGGAGCGATTGGGATGCACGTCGGGATCAATTTTATGTCGTGAGGCTGGGCTGGGATACGAACCTGTCTGCAATGTCTGGGTCAATTCCTGCGCTTGGTTTAACTTCTTATTTTGGAAGGGGAAAGGTTCTCCTGCCGAGATAAAAGTGCTGTGTAATTTTGTTGTAACTGGTTGAATGATCTCTATTTTCCACAACAGCTAGTTCCCGGAGCCCTCCACTACGGCGTCTCTCATAATCATATGGTGGTTTTGGGACGTTAAACCCCACATATCAATCATTTCCACAACAGCTGGCTGGCGAGGAGTTTTCCATGCTCGCGAAAAGCGAGACCTCGCGTCTTGGGGTGGGCCAGCTCGTTCAGGTTCGTGGGGCCTCACCTGATGGATCCCTTGTGAGCGGGGAACCACATGAAAGTGTGGGTGGTGATGCATTTTAAAGACGATAGTCTTTCTTGGGGGGGGGGGGGGGGGCTTAGACGCAAAAATTTTGGTCTGTCTGTCTGTCTGTCTGTCTGTTTGTCTGTCTGTTTGTCTGTCTGTCTGTCTGTACATACATTTGCCTGTTTGTCTGCCCTTAGCGGTATTTTAAACGGCACCAAAGTGGCCAAACGATACTCCTAACGGCCGACCCCATCCGCAGCGCCCACTAAAATTGCTCAAGGTTCAGCATTCATACTTGTGTGATTGTCAATTAAAAAGCAATTATTGCGCATACCTGAGGCACATAAAACACGCCGATATTCTGTATGTGTCTTTTACTATAAAAGGCATACAGAAGGAATTTTACGGACCGTAGCGTTTATCACGTTGCGCTGACAATGCAACGCTTGCACGAGAAGGCAAGTGTTTCCAACGCTTTGCTAAGGTGGTGGCACCTACCCTTCGCCTTGCGTTCTACGCCTTATCACCTCCGAGACGGGCGCGCATGGTGCGGGTGCTTTGTTTTCTAAGATAACTGCCAGATAGCGTTCATGCTTCACGTTTGACGTGACTTGATGCGCTCGTTCGCCTCCGCTGCACGCTCGAGGCACTCTGACGCAGCGCCTCCAGAATACCATTCGCCGATTTTCTTGCGCAGAACATCGAATAAATGCCTTGTTCACTCTCTCCAGACGCAAGTCTTTTTTGACATTTGCAGTATAACATGCAGATACGGGGCCAATTTTTTTTTCACCCCTAGTCGTGGAGCGTACGATAGCTACTTCATTAGAATGTTGATGCATTATCCGAATATAAATGTCATACGCTCGGTAACATTACGTAATGAGATTAGCTTAACTCCTCATGAATCCGTGACAATCAAGTCTCATATGATACAGTATACTCACAGATTGAAACGGTAAAATTTACGACTAATTAATGCACACACTTTGGTTTACAGCGTCTATAGCTTGTACCTCAATGACGACATTTCGACTCGCTTGCATCTGAGCTAATGTTACCTTTAGTCGCCATATTTGCAGTGACATGACAAGGTTTTTCACCAGCAGTTACTCGTAACGGTCGTTATTCTCACGAGTTCTTATACACGTTGCATTTGAATCCGCGCGTACTACACACAGTTCTCGCTGCAGAGGAGAAGCATACAGCATATTACGCAGCGCGACCGGGACTGTTCTTGGAATTACAGAATGTGGGCTATCACTGTGGTTTCCTAGAAAACGCAAAATGGTCGCGGTTCTGCTTGATAACTACACCGAACCGAAGGTGCTAAATACTGGCAAGTGTTCCGAGGGCCATACTTCTGAATGACAAATATGCCATATCAGGGACGTTCGCTTGGCGTCGGATATTGGCGTTTGGTTGTTCTGAGTTTCTGACTCACAGCTGCTAGTCACTAAAACTAAAAGTTTAAACAAGTCCGACTACATAGTTATTTTGTTTCTGTATCACCGTGTCGTGGTGAAGACCAGGACCAGACGACAAAGCTGAGTTTAGCGCTGATCATATTGTAATCATGTACCAACTAACTTATTAGTTAATCCATTATGCTTGTTTTTTCTGTCGAAAGGGGGGAACAATGCTTCATCTTTGTATTCCAAAGGTTTTTTACAGTGTTGTTGTTACTTAATTGGCGCTTCTGATAATTAACATTCGAACACGTTTGACACAGCCCTGCTCGTTGGGTCGAAACTCAATGCGTGTATAAGTGATGGCCCGTTGCGTGGGTGCTCTTTGCCGCGCTCTGTAAATGCTGCGTCTTTTCTTTTTTTTTCCTACTTTCATCCCTCGTCGTTTCGTGCTGCTGGATTCTCGCGTCGCTCGCATACCGGGGCCGCCCGTTAGCGCAGCGCTATTGTTTTGCAGAGACTCGCTGGGAAGCCGAAAAATGCCTGGATCGATGGCGAAAAACCATGTGTCGACAGCAGCTACAGCGAAGGCCTCCATGCAGAATCATGCGCTGTTTACGTTTATTGTGCATGTTTGTACTAGTTGAGTTATACCTTTCGTTCAGTTATGCGCTTTCTATTTCTCTGGCCGAGCGTTTCTAAGCTCGCGCTGCCCGCCACCCACTTTCCTTTTTTTACCAGCACATTACTGCACCCTTTATTTCTAATTTTGTGCGGTTAACTCGCGCGTGAAGAATGTCATGCGGAGATATGAATATATAGTCGCGCAAGGAAATCGCTCCTTGACTTTTCTTATTTTTTTTAAACCTTTCTTTTCTGCTTCGGATGTTATTCACTGGTAGACGAAAAGCCATGAACACTCGTTTTCCACGGGTATACTTTCCTTTCAAAGTCTGAGGAAGCGCATCTCGGCTTAGCCTCGATGATTTACGACGAGTACTAACAGCAACATTAGTATCAGTAATGGTTAAGTAATGGTTATCTTTTTCTTTCTCTCTTTTTTCACCCCGCCGCGGTGGTCTAGTGGCTAAGGTACTCGGCTGCTGATCCGCAGGTCGTGGGATCGAATCCCGGCTGCGGCGGCTGCATTTCCGATGGAGGCGGAAATGTTGTAGGCCCGTGTGCTCAGATTTGGGTGCACTTTAAAAAACCCCTGGTGGTCGAAATTTCCGGAGCCCTCCACTACGGCGTCTCTCATAATCATATGGTGGTTTTGGAACGTTAAACCCCACATATCAATCAATCAAGTCAATCAATCTCTTTTTTTTTCTAGCACCGGTTTTCGCACCTTTTCTCCTTCCTTCTGTACTGTATAGCTAACCGTAAAAACTGCGATCAACCTACCTGGCTTCATCTACCTCTTGTTTCTCTGTCTCCCGCAAGGCGCGCGCACTCAAGTTGCCATGTCAACTGAGTGATTAAGGCGTTACGATGCTAAACTCGAGTACACGGGCTTGATCCCGTCAAGGGCGGTTGCATTGCAATGGCGGCGGAGGGTGAGGGAACACATGGAGCCATTTAGGTGCACGTTAACGATCCTCGGTTAGTCAAAATTATTCCGAGGTTGCCCACTACAGTCTGCTTCAAATTATATCGTGGTAGATGGACGTAAAAGCCCTGCACTTATTGTTTCATGACTGCCTCACAAACGTAGGTCTCAACCATGCCTCAGAGGGAGAGCGAGGCAGGGAAAAAGAAGGCAGAGAAGGAAAATAGCAACGTGCCAAACTTGGGTAAGGTTCTAAAGACATCCCGGTGACAGATATTCCCGTGACAATGACCTAATGACGAAGCTCCCAAGGAGGGAATATTAGAAATGATGAAATTCAATCTAATTCGATTGAAAGCCACTTTAAGAATGCTTTTCCTCAGTGACTAGAAGCGAGTACACGATAAAGAAATAATGCCCGCAGGTTGCGGGTTCAATTCCCGGCTGCGGCGGCTGCATTTCCGATGGAGGCTGAAAAGTTGTAGGCCCGTGTACTCAGATCTGGGTGCACGTTAAAGAACCCCAGGTGGTCAAAATTTCCGGAGCCCTCCACTACGGCGTCTCTCATAATCAAGTGGTGGTTTTGGGACGTTAAACCTCACAAATCAATCAATCAATAAAGAAATAATGCTCGATCGTTTCACCCTTGTTACAGAATGAGCGAACTGGCGAAGGAGCCAGACCAGCTCTATGGATATAGTAATTTAGTTCGGGAACTCTACAGCGGAATTCCGCAAAAAAAAAAATATATATCTTGAATTCTTGACTACGCTGATCATTGGTCTCTCGTAGCGATCTGCTTTCATCACCCCTAATCTCTCCTTGACGCTTTTAGACTTCGTCTTCCTTTCCGACAGTCCCTCGCTCCACCTGCTATCTGGATCATTGGGATCACGGGATCCTGGCACGTTTCCCACGATGACGTCATACAATGGGGAAGTCATGCATTTAACGATCACCGTGCCAGAAAAATAGGGCGAAAATATCTCCACTTTTGCTTCGGGAACTTTTATTCTGCTCCCATCGGCTAAAAATACTGTCGTCATAGCTCCTGTCAGCACTTCGTCGGGCACGAGGGAACGTCGCACAACCGTCGTGTTACTTCCTGTATCCCGAAGAACAGAGAACAGGCTTACCAAATAGGAGACCCTGGAGAACTGGCATCTGATATTTCGTGCCATTTGTTGCGTGTTTACTGCCCCCGACACATTATCTCGGGCCCGCCGCCGGCATGCGTTATCATTGCTTTAGAGTTCTCTTCGGACAATACTACATGAAGCCTTTTATACGGTGGCGGGTTTCTTGGTGCAAACTTGGGTTATCGTGTCCTGCCCTACGACAATGCCCACAGTAAGGTTGCTTCGTCCGAGCGCGACAATCTGAGGCTTTATGGCCGATTTTGTTGCAAACAAAACATTGCACTGAAGTTTTTGAGGTCGTGCTCCCACTGTTCACAGCCATGCCGTTTTCAGCCTTTTCTCGGAAAACAAGCAGGTTAGACTGTCGCTGTGCCTGCTAAAACTGATCTGCCGCTTCAGCCATTTCTTCAAGTTTACGGCAATTCTTTTCACGCAAAAAGAGCGCCACTCGATCATGACACTTACGATGAACTGTTCAGCTACAATCAGGTCACGAAATGACGCGTATTCTTTGTCTACTTTCGACATTTCCACCCATCGGTCGAAAAAAACTCATTAATCGTGCAGCGTACTGCCGGCCGGTTTCTCCCTCTTGAGGCTTACTGTGCCGGAACTTCTCACGGTACCCTTCCGCTGTGAAGCGAAATCGCTGAAATAGAGCCAGTTTCACTTTCTCGTAATCAAGTGCATCTTCAGGGGATAGGCGACCAAACACTTTTAGCGCTTCTCCGCTTAGGCACAAACTCAGAGCCGTGGCCCACTTGTCTCTAGGCCACTCTTGCCCTGTCGCCACATTCTCGAACCTTTTTAAGTACGCATCTAGGTCATCCCGGTTTTCATCAAATCCTGGTATAAAATTATGAGGATTGACGTTGGAAGACACCCTTGATGATCGACCTATGTCTGCCCCGACAGGCTCTCTGGCGGTTTCAGTCTGAGTCAGTTGAAGGCGCAATTGGATCGTCCTTTGGGCCTGCTCCTCGACTTGTAATTGCAACTGCATTTGTTCCTTCTTCGCCTCTCTTTCTGCCGCCCTTTCCTCACGAGCTCGAGCTTCTCGCTCATCAATCCAAGTTTTCAATTCCGCACCTTCCAAACCCATGCGCATGGCTAACGCCATTAAATCTGTCGAGCTCATCTTTTCCTCACTAATCGTCAGCCTGACTCAAGCGATACAAATGGCCTCGTCCTGTCGCGGACGCCAGTGTTACATTGCAGTGGGTGTTATAGCAACGTGCAGGTTCTTAGTTAATGGGTGTCCGAGCCGTCGCCCCAGACTCCCACGAAAAGACGAGGCCGTTTGTACGCCACACTTTATACACACGAAAAACGAACACACATAACATGGACAGGCTATTTAAAGAATCCTTCACTGTCTCTGTGAACTATCAAAGTCCTAAACTAACCGTCCCTCCTTTTTAGCATGGACGCAAGACATGAGGTCGGTCTCACCGAGGTTCGTTGCTACGTCTTGAGCTGGCTCGCGTTGTCCGCACGGTCAACCAGGCGACTAGTTGATGGGTAGGCTCCGCCCCCGCAGCCACGTCGCGGCTGGACACATCTGCTGGAGCTCGAGCCCGTAGCCCGACAGCTCCGCGTTGCTCGCACGGTAGACCAGGTGGACCCGTTGGCGCGGTAGACCAGGCACTACCACCGGCCGCGTCCCGGCCGGACACCTCTGCTGGAACTCGTGCCCGTAGCCCGACAGCTCCGCGTGTCCTCAAGCACAGGATGCCTTGAAGCCGCAGCACGTCAGCGACGCACGGCCGTGGCAGGTAGAACGTGGCAGGTAGGCCGGGCTCGACTGTTACTAGGCTCGGGTCCGGAACCCAACGGCCGAGTCGAGAGCCCGTCTTCCTCGTTCCTTCTCGTACCTTCGCCGCCACGCTACTCAACGCTCGTGCTACCTTCGTCGTTGTCTGCTTCAAGCGCGCACTTTGTATGGCGCGCACTTTGAATGGCGCGCACTTTGAAGCTTCGCGCACGACACATATCACAGGGGCTTTGCCGCAAGAATTTCGGTATGTCTGTCTGTCTGTCTGTCTGTCTGTCTGTCTGTCTGTTTGTACATTTGTCTGTTCGTCCGCCCTTAACGGTACTCTAAACGGCACCAAAGTGGCCAAACGATACTCCAAACGACCGACCCCATCCGCAGCGCCCACTAATATTGCTCAAGGTTCAGCGTTCATACTTGTGCGATTGTAAATTAAAAAGGAATCACTGCGAATACCTGACACACCTAACAACATGCCAATATTCTGTATGTGTGTTTCTTACTAGAAAAGGCATACAGAAGGAATTCTAAGGTCCGTAGCGTTTATCACGTTGCGCTGACCATGCAACGCTTGCATGAAAAGGCAAGTGTTTCCAACGCTTTGCTGAAGTAGTGGCACCTAGCCGTCGCCTTGCGTTCTACACCTTATCACCTCCGAGACGGGCGCGCAGGGGGGGGGGGGGGGGGGTGCTTTGTTTTCTAAAATAACTGCCAGATAGCTAACGCTCATGTCTCACGCGTGACGTGACTTGATGCGCTCGTTCGCCTCCGCTGCACGCTCGAGGCACTCTGACGCAGCGCCTCCAGAATACCATTCGCCGATTTTATTGCGCAGAACATCAAATAAACGCCTTGTTCACTCTCTCCAGACGCAAGTCTTTTGACATTTGCAGTATAACATGCAGATACGGGGCCATTTTTTTAACCCCTAGTCGTGAAGCGTACGTTAGCTAATTCATTGGAATGTTGATGCATTATCCGAATATAAATGTCACACGCTCGGTGACTGTACGTAATGAGATTAGCTTAACCTCTTATGAATCCGTCACAATCAAGTCTCATATGGTACAGTAAACTCAGATTTAAACGGTAAGAGAGAGAGAGAGAGAGAGAGAGAGAGAGATAAAGATGCAAGGAAAGGCAGGGAGGTTAACCAGACGCACATCCGGTTTGCTACCCTGCACTGGGGAAGGGATGAAGGGGAGAAAAGAGGTTGCGGCTAAGTAATGTACATACTTCGGTTTCCAGCATCTATAGCTCGTACATCAATGACGATATTTCGACTCACTTACATCTGAGGCAATGTTACCTTTAGCCGCCATATTTGCAGTGATATGACAAGGTTTTCACAAGCAGTTACAACGGTCGTTATTCTCACTAGTTCTTACACACGTTGCATTTGAATCCGCGCGTACTACACACAGTTGTCGCTGCAGGAGTAGCATTCAGCATATTACGCAGCGCGACCGGGACTGTTCTTGGAATTACAGAATGTGGACTATCTCTATGGTTTCCTAGAAAACGCAAAATGGTCGCGGTTCTGCTTGATAACTACACCGAACCGAAGGTGCTAAATACTGGCAAAGTGTTCTTAGGGCCATACTTTTGAGTGACAAATATGCCATATCAGGGACGTTCGCTTGGCGTTGATATTGGCGCTTGGTTGTTCTGAGTTGTTTCTGACTCACAGCTGCTAGTCGCTAAAAACTGAAAGTTTAAACAAGTCCGACTAGATAGTTATTTTGTTTGTATATCACCGTGTTGCGTTGCAGACCAGGACCGGACGATAAAGCTGAGTTTAGCGCTGATCATATTGTAATCATGGACCAACTAACTTATTAGTTAATCCATTATGCTTGTTTTTTCTGTCGAAAGGCGGGAACAATGCTTCATCTTTGTATTCAAAAGGTTTTTGACAGCGTTGTTATTACTTGGTTGCCGCTTCTGATAATTAACATTTTAACACGTTAGACACAGCCGTGCTCGTTGGGTCGAAACTCAATGCTCTTATAAGCGATGGCCCGTTGCGTGGGTGCTCTTTGCCGGTCTCTAAATGCGGCGTCTTTTCTTTCTTTTTTCCTACTTTCATTCCTCGTCGTTTCGTGCTGCTGTATTCTCGCGTCGCTCGCATACCGGGGCCGCCCGTTAGCGCAGCGCTATTGTTTTGCAGAGACTCGCTGGGAAGCCGAAAAATGCCTGGATCGATGGCGAAAAACCATGCGTCGACAGCAGCTACAGCAAAGGCCTCCATGCAGAACCATGCGCTGTTTACGTTTATTGGGTATATTTCTACTAGTTGAGTTATATCTTTCGTTTAGTTATACACTTTCTATTTCTCTGGCTGAGCGTTTTTAAGCTCCTGCTGCCCGCCACCCACTTTCCTTTTTTACCAGCACATTACTGCACCCTTTATTTTTAATTTTGTGTGGTTAACTCGCGCGTGAAGAATGTCATGCGGAGATATGAATAGTCGCGCAAGGCAATCGCTCCTCGACTTTTTTTTTTTTAGACCTTTCTTCTCTGCTTCGCATGCTATTCACTGGCAGATGAGAAGCCACGAGCGCTCATCTTTCACGGGTATACTTCCCTTCCGAAGTCTGAGGGTGCGCATCTCGGCTTAGCCTCGATTATTTACGACGAATATTAACAGCAACATCGGTAACAGTAATGGTTTTCTTTTCTCTCTCTCTCTCTCTCTCTCTTTGCTCTAACTTCGGTTTTCATACTCTTTCTCCTTCCTTCTGCACTGTATAGTTAAAAAAACATTAAAAACTGCGATCAACCTACCTGGCTTCATCTACCTCTTGTTTCTCTTTGTCTCCCGCAAGGCACGCGCACTCAAGTTGCCATGGTAACTGAGTGATTAAGGCGTTGCGATGCCAAGCTCGAGGACACGTGCTTGATCCCGTCAAGGGCGGCTGCATTGCAATGGCGGCGGAGGGCGAGAGAACACATCTATAGGACCATTTAGGTGCACGTTAAGGACCCTCGGTTAATCAAAATTATTCCGAGGTTGCCCACTACGGTCTGCTTCAAATTATATCGTGGTAAATGGAAGTAAAAGCCCTGCATTGTTTCATGACTGCCTCACAAACGTACGTCTCAACCATGCCTCAGAGGGAGAGTGAAGTAGGGAAAAAGAAGGCAGAGAAGGAAAACAGCAACGTGCTAAACTTGGGTAAGGTTCTAAAGACATCCCGGTGACAGATATTCCCGTGACAATGACCTAATGACGAAGCTCCCAAGGAGGGAATATTAGAAATGATGAAATTCAATCTAATTCGAATTAAAGCCACTTTAAGAATGCTTTTCCTCAGTGACTAGAAGCGAGTACACGATAAAGAAATAATGCCCGCAGGTTGCGGGTTCAATTCCCGGCTGCGGCGGCTGCATTTCCGATGGAGGCTGAAAAGTTGTAGGCCCGTGTACTCAGATCTGGGTGCACGTTAAAGAACCCCAGGTGGTCAAAATTTCCGGAGCCCTCCACTACGGCGTCTCTCATAATCAAGTGGTGGTTTTGGGACGTTAAACCTCACAAATCAATCAATCAATAAAGAAATAATGCTCGATCGTTTCACCCTTGTTACAGAATGAGCGAACTGGCGAAGGAGCCAGACCAGCTCTATGGATATAGTAATTTAGTTCGGGAACTCTACAGCGGAATTCCGCAAAAAAAAAAAATATATATCTTTGCGTGTTGACCAGAACTTCCTACGCCAAGGAAACAACAGGTTTCGATATTTGTTTAGATAAATGATTAACGTTTTACCAGAGTCTTCAGTTATGGCACGCCTTCGAAATCTCACTTATTATGAGTGTTGATGTGGGAATAATTCGAAGTACCTGACCACTGAGAGTGGCACTTGCGCGTTTATGATCATGATATTTTTTTGATAGACCGTACAGATTTCAGTGGTACATACCCATTTCTTAGGCTAACTGTCCCCCCTTCGTTTTTGGTAGCCCAGTGTTGAGTGGTGGAATTTATCCAAAGTATGCAGCGCACAGCCGTTTAGTCATGCACACAAATGTTACCATGGATGCCAAACATGAAAGGCTCTACCAAAAAAAAAAAAAGCTTCTCCTTTAATATTAGAGTTTGAAAACTAAAGGTAAGAGAGAAAGATGGTGGGAAAAGCATACGCGCACGAAGTCACACTTTTCACAGTCACAATATCACCGTCGAGGCTTTACATCTATGGCTATAAGCACATCCGTTCTCGTGGTCACGCCCCGACTACCGACGTCAGGTGCCCAATAATGCGCCGCGCTATTATGGAACGAGGTACGCTTCATTAGTGGTATCTGACATCAGTGATGCAGAGCCATTACTAAGCCTGCGACCAAGTTTCTGCTTCAATGCTTTGGAAAATACCAGCTCTAAGTGGTCCTGCATGCAGATTCGCAACGCTTTCGTTTTGTTTGATTGGAGCCTGAACGAGTCTAACCTCTTCCACTCGCGTAAGTTCTCGCACTTGTCCAAACTATTAAAAAAAACGTGTAAGGATAATGTCAAAATGAACACTCAATTTCTAATTATCTCGTTCTCGGCTTTTGTGATTCGGAGTTTCAAAAGTAAAAATCTGTTTCCCACTCGTCGCCAGGGTTGAGAGGGCAGTAGAAGCCAGAGGGTTCCTGGACTAAGGAGCCCTCCCACCTAAGGGTGACACCGGGCATTGCTCGGGGCACTGTTTCAAAAATGTTCACTTCTCTCTCTCTCTCTCTCTCTCTCTCTCTCTCTCTCTCTCTCTCTCTCTCTCTCTCTCTCTCTCTCTCTCTCTCTCTCCCTCCGTGTTTCAATCTAATGAGGATGTAAACATTTTTTTTTTCACGAACACTCGTTGTGGATGTACTCAATTTGAACTGCACCTCGAGCAATTTAAGGCTCGTTCTAGGCTCATAATACTTCTTGAAGGTCAGCAGACATGTTTAGCCTGCACTGAGGCACCCATATACGCAAGTACAGCGTGCATTCTTACCAACGTGTCCTGTAGTAACATCTACAGTAGTAAACCATATAGTAAACATCTACAGAAGACTTATTTCACGTCATTGTTGTTAAAATGCCGATGCAGTCGGCCAGTAGATCACCCTATTGAACGTTAGGAAACCTGCAGCGCCGGCAGGCCAGTGATTCAATAATCGACCGAACTCCGAACAAGTCATAACGTCGCCACTGTACTGCCAGTAACACGCTTCCGCTCTTTAAACCATGGCTCGTGCTTCGTGCGCGTGATCTACGGAGCAAATAGAGTTCAATGCAAGAATGCTAGTTCAAAAAAAAACAAAACAAAAAAACAAAACTAACACGTGGACGCCGCCGGGATGCATGCTCACTTCTCTCCTCCACCCCCCTCCCCGCTTTTTTTTCCCTTCTCGTCT
Source organism: Rhipicephalus microplus (assembly GCF_013339725.1). NCBI lineage: Eukaryota > Metazoa > Arthropoda > Arachnida > Ixodida > Ixodidae > Rhipicephalus > Rhipicephalus microplus. The sequence continues at coordinate 275,453,619 of NC_051165.1, forward strand.
GTATAGTTTCCTTCACACGTGGTAGTTTCTTTACTCGTTTATTCTAGCGTCATGAAAGCACTGAACCGTGCACTAAGCTGCCGTCGTTCGCGCGGTCGTCAACCGTCCCCGGGAAACGACGGTGGTTCCGCGCGACGTCATTCTCTTCGTGATTCCACCACGTATTGCGTCATTGCTCGCGCCCGTCACTATCTTTTTTTTTTTCTTTCCTGCACGAAACAAGTCCAGCATGTAGCTTCCGAAACTTTTTCGAAGTCTGTGAGAATCGACTGCCTATAGCTGTTCGAAACGCTGAAGCGGCTCTGTTTACAGCCGAGCGGACGCCAGTAAGGAGTGCCTGGACACTGATACCGCTACACTTCTTACTGAAAATTGAAAAAAAAAAAGTAGTTCGTTGGCAATTCCGGTTCGCGCCGCTCAGTGGACTCGTTTTAAACAGGTGTGAAGCGTACGCGATGCTCTTTTTGCGCAAATACTTGCGCAGCTATAGTTCGTATGGCTTTTTGCTCTCCCATAGTAGAGTAACTATAGTACTCTAAATTGTTACACTTTTTCTGTACACTCGTTGTAACGGAGTGCAATGGTCTCTGTGCATTGCTGAGGTATTTCTTTGTTCTTGCAACAAAAATGTCGCAGGCTTAAGCATCGCACCGTCGGAGGCACCGTGTCTGCGATAGCAGCAACTGCGGGTATTGTAAACCTCGCCGTGTATACATATAGCTTAACTTTGCCTTGCTCATGAGGATGAAAATGGGGGCTTGTTGGTATTACACTTTTTTGATAGCAGCGCAGGCTAAGAGCAGATACAGCAGAAAAGAAGTGTTGACGCAACAGCGTGAAATCCGCGTACTTTAAACCGACTCCACACACACACCTCGGTTTGGTCATTCAAGACTGGGCGGCGCAGCACTTTCTCACTTCATGCCTTTTGCGGTGACATCAATGACATTGAAAATATTGTTTGGTTTTTGCAAGCAGTTTGACAGGGCCAGGGTAACCCAACTTGCTGCACCGTCACAACCAACCAACGAGCGCTGTCTTGTGTCGACTGTGCCTTTTAAGTTGTTCCTGGCCTTAGCTTGCGCTGCGATCAAGAAGACTGCATTTGTTCACTATAAACGAGACTCCTGTGCGGGAACCAAAACGCTAGCCTCGCGTCTCTGTACAGCTGGAATTTTATCCGGATATTTTGCCGCTGTTGGCATCTTTGTTTATATATATATATATATATATATATATATATATATATATATATATATATATATATATATATATATATATATATATATATATATATACACACATGACGATGGGCGTTCTCAAGTTGGCTGCGATCTGTACTTTTCTATTTTGCGGACCTTCGCTTTTCAACTTTATTTTAGAGCAAATCATTCCACTTTTTATAGCGTAAATGCAGGAGAGGTTTCCATGTCGAAATCGCAGATCACGCAGGAATACAAATGCACAACAATACAAAAACAGGGAGCATAAACACGCGCTTCCGCTCAGTATACAGCAGCGCCATAACGCAGTCAGTCACGTGGTCTGGCTTCATTTTTTTTTCTTGCAAGCTGTCTTTTAAACGCTGAAAAAAAGCATGCGGCATCTACGTTGTCACAAGACTGGATCTGTAATTTCGAAATTTTCCCTACAACGTTAAAAAATGATCCTGAAGTGACCGCTAATTTTTTTTCATAACTGATCTTGGTTAATTAAGCACCATACTTTAAAAAAAATTAACTCTGTAACGGGCGCCTCACAGCGACGAACTGTATGTCACCGGTTTCATTCAGTGACGGTATTTCACTTCTCAAATATTTCGTTTTAATTGTGTGAAACAACCAGTATGAACATAAATAAAATGCTCTGTGCATGCGAATGCGTTCCGAGAAACGGCAAATTATTTAGATTATAGCGAGTACTTTACAACTGGGATGCACTGAGCACCTGTCCCTACATCGCTTGAGCGAGACTCGTTGTTAAACTAGGACATGCTACTTCTTGCGCCTGGCACTATTTCTCACTTTGTGATTAACTCTGTGTTCACGCCATCGTGGACGGATCGGACAGCGTCGTATACGCTTGGATAGTCCCATGAACGTGTCATGTGTGTGCGGTACTGTGTGCGGTACGCTGTGTGCGCTTCTATGTATTTAAAGGTATACGATGGGTTACCTATCCCTAGTTTGGATCGAAAAGAGGAAGTTAAATATGTATTATTTGTGCACATGTGCCTTGAAAAGGCAGCAAGCGATTTGTGGCATTACATGTGCTTTACTATGTGAAAGATGTATGCACTGAGCTGTGCTGCGCGTGTGTATGTTTCGCGAGCAATAATGTTAGTGACGTGCAACACCTGGCGCTATTTCACACAGTATGATTAACTCGCTGTTAGTCAAACTTAATTTCATGCTCACGTGTACGCTGTAAACAGGTCATGGCATATTTTATCATGCTTTCCGCACTGAATCTCCTCGTTTTTTGTTTTTTTTTGTGAGGTTGGAACCACTGCAGCAGCTTTCATATCTTCTATTCTTCCACGATAAGGTATAGTGCGTCTAAGCATTGCTCAAACAGGTGAAAAAAAAAAGAAAGCGAAGTTAAGAGGAAGGTTACGATATAGAATCAAGTTAAATAAAAGAAGTATGCGGCTGCTCTGCGAGTAAACTATTATATCCCCGCTACTTGTTTGTCACCACATTTAAACCTCCATTATTGACGATAGTTATAGCGCGAGAACAAAACGACGACACAGAGACAAGGACACGAAGGACACGAGCGCTCGTGTCCTTCGTGTCCTTCTTGTCTCTGTGTCGTCGTTTTGTTCTCGCGCTCTAACTATCGTCATGCCATACCAATTAGCCCAAGCTGCCACACTTCCATCATTGACTTTCAGAACATCAGGTGGCAGTAAATGAAACGGTGTAGATCTTTGTTGTTGTTTTTAATGTATGGCTGTATAATAGGTGTATAACACCTTATGGCCCTTCGCGCTCTGCATTCAGAACAATTGACACCCGCGATAGATCACACCTCTTACATAATTCTTCGGTCACTTACGCCTGGAAATTACGCTGTTATCTATCACATTCGCTCTAAGTCGTCCGCTCTAGCTTACAGCCCGCACTCAAAACTAGGAAGCTATAGTCTACTCCTGTTCCGCGTTAGCGTACTCCAGCCCAATGCAGCCCCGCCGTGGTGGTCTAGTGGCTAAGGTACTCGGCTGCTGGCCCGCAGGTCGCGGGTTCGAATGCCGGCTGCGGCGGCTGCATTTCCGATGGAGGCGGAAATGTCGTAGGCCCGTGTGCTCAGATTTGGGTGCACGTTAAAGAACCCCAGGTGGTCAAAATTTCCGGAGCCCTCCACTACGGCGTCTCTCATAATCATATGGTGGTTTTGGGACATTCAACCCCACAAATCAATCAATCAATCAATCAATCCAGCCTAATGCACCTGTCGGCCGCCGATCGAAGTGACTGGCGTGAAGGATGCTCTAGCCGGACGCACGTGACGGCCTGGCCTCGGTCTTCCTATTGTCGCTTTCGGCCTCTTACTAGACGGCTGAGCCAGCCGAGCTTCCTTCAGGGAGGATAACCTTCGGCAAAGTCTCTGAAAGTGAGTGCCGCAGGTGCGTTTTTTTTTATTCCACGCAGCCGGCTTCAGTTTCTTCGGCGCGAGTTCCACGACGCAACGTGCCTCAATGAGCCCAGACGGTCAAGACGAGAGTGCATTAAGTGTTTTGAAGTCCGGAGCCATCCTGTACACTAGCAGCCTTTCGGAAGTTGTTACCGTGAGACATGTGCTAATCGTGACTAGTGTGGAAGTGAGGCAGAAGAAACAATTTTTCTCTGAGGTAGCCTTAATTGACCGACGGACCCGTGAATGCTAGCGACCTAGGTTTATAAGTCAGAGCTTGTGATAAAAATACCACGATAATAAATTGAGCGTTCATATTTTTGTCTGACCACTAGTTTTCGACCATAAAGCTCGGTGTATTGTGAAAGATCGGGATTATAGACAGTTTATTCGCAAGAAGCATACGATTATTGTCGACTCGTTGTGGGAAGTAGCAGGAAGCAGTGACTTTACCAGTTATTTAGGGTCGGATAATTAAGTATCACATTGACTTGTATCGAATTGTTCAAATGAGACTGCGAAGTATCTTTTTGCGAACCAAAAGGTCATACTCTGATGCGCGCACGTTTCGTTTCTTAAGCCATTTTCTTTGTACCTACATATAGTCATGACGTCATTATATGAACAGAGATTTAAAGAAACGTCATATATATTTTGCGTAGTGGTTTGCGTCCCCCTTTAGAGATTAACGACGGGGTTTTGAAATGACGCGCAAGAATAAATTACGTTCGAAAATGCACGAATGACGTATGTGCGATTGTCGAGAGTTCTCCATCAGTCTTCGCTACCGTGCACAAGTCAGCAAATTTACTAGACACGGTTGTCGGTCTACACTGATGACGAAAGACGTAGCTTGAAAGCGATGGCACAGCTTCGTGTACGCTAGCTTCAGAGTATCACGCGATGAGAAGCGCTGGCAACTTCATACCACGTGTTCGGTCCATGTTCAACTCTTTCTCGTGGGTCACGTTTTTATTGATTTGCTGCTGTTCTTGCTTCCGCAGCGAAGGAATTGAGACAAATTGAATGTCGGAGACGTATGAACACTTGGCGTCTTCAGATTGGTGCCTTGAACAGGCGCTCATGTTAAACCGCTATTTTCATTGAACAATTTTGTGCGCAAATGAGCTCTATAGCGATCTCCCGGCTACTGCAGAATTGACCAGAAGCTGTGTTCGCTTAGTAGATATTCAGAGATCGGGACGATTTGCCGAAGAGCGCACCAACGGGAAATGCGTGGAAAGTGTGCTCTAGATCAATTTCTAATTACTTTGTTTTCCCATCAGACACATGTGACTTGCCGGAGCACTTTTAGTTGGTTGTCGCAGATTTCGGGACAGACAGACTAGATGGTAGTAGATACTATATGGCAAAGTGTTAACCTGTCCTCTGAGAACGGGCTCGCCATCTGTACCACCGACGAAGTGCTCATCTAAGCGTCGTCATATATTGTCTTTAGAGCGGACAATTACAAGGTACAAGACAAATGAGTAAACTTCATCTCCGGAAGTATTCCTTGCGTAATCATTCCATAGCGTGCGGTTGACGTAAATTGGAGAAGAACGAGCTGTCATGGTTTCGAATTTTGGGGAATAATCGTGTAGCGTCCGCGTATGTCTTCTTTTCACATTGGCCGCTTTTTCATAAGTATCTGCGCTCAGCTCATGGGATACGTCGTATCATAAGTGTGGTCTTGCAAAAGCACTTTTTAAAAAAATTTTCTGTGTGCCTTTTTGTTCACACTACTGGTATACGTGACCACTACATTCTTCGTTTAGCTTGTAGATGCCCTCATATTTTCTTATCGTGATAATTAGTGCACCATCCTCGACAAACAGCAAGTTGAGATCTGCGGGTTTATATACGCACTGCGGGAATCACGCGTAGACATGCGCCAGTTTTTTTTTTTTTTTACCGCATCTCGAGGAGCCAGGTTCAGCAGTAGTATTGTGTCGAGCCCCTCGAGAGGTATCGATAGTGCGTCGCTTCCGTCGGCCCTATCTCACTCGGCTCTTGTCCCGTTCCACGAACGTGGGGCTTTGTCCCTTTGTTGTACAGTGGTGCCAGCTAAAAGGCTGCCTCTGCGTGTGTACGTCTTTGCAGATCGACATTCTTTCCGTATCACTTGAAGTGGACACAGCGAAAGCGGTGGGCGCGCAAACACAGCAAGCTCATGAAGTTTCCGCGCGTTTCACAGCATACTGTACCATATACATCTGTACTGCGATACAATCCCGAATTAGTTTGTAAGGGCTCGCTAGCTTCAGGTATTTCCTTCAGGTATTTCCAACCACTATTTCCCCGCCCCACTTCTGGCTGCTGAGGGTTGCAAACTGGATGCTAATGTCTGGTTAACCTCCTGATTGATTGATTGATTTGTGGGGTTTAACGTCCCAAAACCACCATATGATTATAAGAGACGCCGTAGCGGAGGGCTCCGGAAATTTTGACCACCTGGGTTTTTTTTAACGTGCACCCAAATCTGAGCAAACGGGCCTACGACATTTCCGCCTCCATCGGAAATGCAGCCACCGCAGCCGGAATTTGAACCCGCGACCTGCGGGTCAGCAGCCGAGTACCTTAGCCACTAGACCACCACGGCGGGGCTGGTTAACCTCCTGGTCTTCCTCTTCATCTCGATATCTCACTCTGAGCATTTTATTAGCGTGTGCTGTCTTTAAAAAAACCAGCAGTGCTTTCATGTAGCCTAACACATTCTGTACTTTGCCGCAGGCCATGGAGGTGACGTCACGCCACTCCAAGCTTGATTTGCGTTGCGACAGTAGAGTATGTGTCTCCGGCTAGCAGCGGCGACAGTTACACAGGACGCGTTTGAGGTCTTCCTGAGTACTACACTGGTGGAGCACTTAGGAGGTTGTGACTGCCGAACTATACGGCTAAGTAGTTTATCTGTATACGTCGAGTCTGATCCGGTGAATACACACGTGCTTCATCGTCGACTGAAGATGACACCAGGTGGCCAGGATTTCTCGCAGAAGTGAAGGACTTGCGTAACGCGGTTTTGAGGGCGGAGCTTGCACTGAATTACTTTGTATGGCTGTGTGGTTAGCGGTTTGGCTACGTCTTGACGAACACCTAGTGATATTCCGAAACGAAGCTCTTCTTTGTCTTTCCCGAATAATTATCGTAACTCAAGACAAGTACCCACACATCACCAAAGTACTCAAAATCATCGTGTCACTCACTCACTCACTCACTCACTCACTCACTCACTCACTTACTCTTTTATGGAAAGGCCACATAACCAAGTTCCTACGACTATCACGTGAGCTGTCGATGAACTGATCTGTTTGTTCCTGTTGTTTAATGTGCATTCTCAATCAATATGGCTTGGGCTGTAGTCCTCAAAAATTTAGGTAAAAAAAGAAGAGCTTGGCATCGCGTGCCTTCACTGATCCACATATCTGCACATTCCCTTCTCATAAGGCAAAATTACACGCCATGACGCCACGAGAAAGTCATTCATTACTTTTCCGAGTCATTTGCAACATTTGAGGACTCGTTCCCTTCATCGTGTTCTCTGTTGCTAGGCGGATGCTTTTGAAGTTCATCTTTGTTTTCTGTTCTTACAAAAGCCAACCTAAAGTAAACAACCGGCTATGAGAAGGAACTGCTTCTTCTCTCACGTGCTCTCTCTCTTTTTCATCTCTCCATGCTGATGGCACGTGACACACGTACATTCATTTCAATTTCGCCTTTAGCTTTCTCGCGGCGCGAGAATTTCACGAGACCCACCGCTGCATGCGGCTCGGCCCCTCGCGGACTCTGAGCCGCTTTCTTCCGAGAGCGACATTTCTCAACGACGCACACATCCCAGCTGCGGCGCATCTCGCGGCTTAAGTGCGTCTCTGATCTCCCTTTCCATTCTTTCCTGGAAGACGAGAGGGCCGCCTTTCATTCCTTCGTATATTGATGCTCGAGTGAACCGCGCAATAGGCCTTCCTACTCATCCGAGACGCTCCTCTTGCTGCTGCGTTGGATTCAGCTTTGTTTGTGGAGTGATACGTCAACGTCTTTTCTTCCTGACGGTTTGTGGCTTCAGCAAAACACATACGCCTTCTTCCTTTCTTCTTTTCTTTTTTTTTGCATGCTGCTCCCTTCTCTGCTTAGATGAAGCCAAATGTCATCTGCCGAGCGAATACCTCCGCTATGAATTCTGTATTCCACTTCGTGACAAGAACCTTCCTGACGCGTACCGTGCTGCACTATGCACGGGTTAAATCATCGAATCAGCACCGGATAGTATGAGCTGAGACAGCATTCTACTATGGCCGGGCATTGTATCTATATAAGGTTACTATACATGAGAACTTTGGTTAATGACCTTTTGGTTTGTTAACATTGTGAATAGGTTTTGGGTATCTTTCTGGTTCAAGTATTTTATACATTGCTAACATTGCTTGCTCTGATTTTGAGCATTGTCACCCTTCTTTTAGGCAGTGGATGGACGGCAAGGCAGGCCCCTCAATCGTCCGTGCGCCTAAAAACAGCACTAAGACTGGGTGTTCTTTTTGCAAGTTCAAGATGTTTATCCTGACTAACCGTGCACCTTTCACCGCTTCTCCGGTTTGACCTTCAGTAAAAAAAAATCTTAGCGCAGTGACTGTAGTTACTACTACCTTGAGGATGAGCCACGCCGCGGTGGTCTAGTGGCTATAAGGTACTCGGATGCCGACCCGCAGGTCATGGGATCGAATCCCGGCTGCGGCGGGTGCATTTTCGATGAAGGACAAAATGCTGTATACGCCCGTGTGCTCAGATATGGGTGCACGCTAAAGCACCCTAGGTGGTCGAAATCTCCGGAGGCCTCCACTACGGCGTCTCTCATATTAACATGGTGGTTTTGGGACGCTAAATCCCACATTCTTTTTTTTTCGGTTGGAAAACAGTTCTACAACTCTCAAGAGCAGAGCCCTCCAGAGACAAAGTGAGTCACCGGCGGCAAATTTTGGCGTTCCACTGAACAAAGAAGTTTCACTGAAGCAGGCATTTTGTCCTGAAAATACTAATTTGCCAAATGGCCGTGCTGAGCGAAGCTGTTCAAGGTTCTCCAATGTGTCGTACGATGAGTGGCTGCTTACCGTAACTCTTTAGGATGTACGTTGGGTAAGATACTCCAAACTAGAAAACTTTCCGGGATTTCGAGGTTGTTCGATTGCACCAAGCCGAGCGGGCCCAGTGGATCAACTGTGTGCCACAAAACCTTTTCTACACCCTCAAAAAAAAAAAAAAAATGTGGGCGAAAGAATCGGTCTAAAAGAGGGGAAAACGCTCTCGCATTTGAAAGGCTTGTTGACATAAGCATGTGTACGTGTACTGGAAACGTTGCAATAGCTAGCCATGCACTCCTGAGCGCAGGTGCGTTACACGTGATCTCTTCGAGGCGCATTTCTTAATAGTACTCCGTGTTTGAGTTGTTTTGGGCATTTTCCTGTTTCATGCGCGCGTCGTCAGGGCTGTCGTTTCATGCACCCGGAATGGAATATCATTCTAAGTCGTGCGTCGCTGTGTCCATGCAGCCACGCGGTGACGCAGGATTTGCACAAGACTCGGTTACATGTACACGTGGTGGCTCCTGTACATACAGCTTTGGCTACGCCATAGCAGGTCATCCTGGCATTGTGTAGCAAAGCACTAGCCAACATAAGTCTACTCGGCTGAACCTTGTTTCAGTTTTTTTTTATTATAATATTATTTAGGAATACTGCAGAGTCGCTCGACTCCAAGCAGGAGTGGACAAAGAAAAAAAAGTTCATCAAAAGAACACATCAACAAATAATTATCAACCAAAAGACGAAATCAACGCGTGAAACACTGCAATTCAAAGAATACAGCGATGCGAGTTGACTCCAAGCATGAGTGGACAAAAAAAAAGTACATGAACAGAACACACCAACGAATTATTAGCAACCGAAACATGAATCACCGCATGGAACACTGCTATTCAAAGAATACAGCGATGCGAGGACAACTTCACCCACGCTTTTTCCTCAAGTGTGTAACAAACACTTCTACACTGGGACTATCTACAACTTCTTTCGGTAGTTTGTTCCAGGTGCTTATGGTTCTCGGGAAAAAGGTTAAATTGAAGAAGAAAGTCTATCCTTGAAGTACGACACGGAGTTCGTTTTAAACGCTCGAGCTACTATTTTAGGCTCTTCAGAATGGCGCCTCCGTCCGTATAGAGGTGTCAAGCGTCCTTTGAGGCTTGTGTACAGGTGGTGCAAGGTTTTGTTGCAGTATGAAAGATCATGTTTTGGCAGCGTGAATGACCGGCTGTTTCGGCCCGTGTACTCAGATTTGGGTGCACATTAAAGAACCATAGGCGGTCGGAAATTCTGGAGCCCTCAATACGGCGTCTCTCATAATCATATGGTGGCTTTGGGACGTTAAACCTTACATATCAATCATAAATCAATGGCCGGCTGTTTTGCCGTCCCCGTAGCGCTTTACCTGGCATAGTTCATATTTTAGCTCCTGCTTTATCTTATATATAAAGAAAAAAAATGTATTCTTTGTAGCCATCATAGACGCACAAATTGGGCAAATCTGTTCCGGCCTCAACATATACTTCATATGGATTCATAGTTATTTTACGTTCAATATAACTTGCTATTTGAAGCGTGGTTATCGTCCCAAGACGAAAATTCGTAGGGTCTTTCTGGTTAACCTTCTGAATACTGTCGTCGTGAAGGTTATCTTATAGTGGCGGTTCAGCCATTTTGGTGAAATAAGCACTCTCACATTAACGTCCTCATGATTTTTTTTTTCGTCGTTGTCTTTGTGAATCAGTATTGTTAAAAGTCGAGGGTATCAACCTGAAGCGGCCTTCCAAACGTAACGTCATTATTGAGGGCATTTATTGTTTTCCTCATCCTCTCAAATCGAGCTTTGTAAAGAACTTGAGCAGTTGCTAAACATATTAGATGATTAAAACTAGACTAATGTTATATGTGGTGATATTATCAACGTTATCGATCCAAAGAGCCAGTCTTCATTCTAATATTTGCGTACATAAATCTTCAGCGGTGGACCTGATACTTTGATTTACCGCCTTCTTTCTATCTTGCATAGCCTACGACTTGATCCGTGCCTATGACTTACGATTACACGTGGTTTATCCCGATCTGAGACAGCTGCTCGCGGCTGCACGTGGCTTGGTGTGTCTTAGACGAACGCCTTTGCTTGTCGCATCGGATGGGCAGACAGTGCTGCGTGTGACTATTGCGGAGCTGACTAAACCATCGAACATATTTTGTGTCAGTGTCCTCAGTACAGCTGTCGGAGGCAGACCCTGTCAGAAGCGTTTGCACGGCTCGACGACCGGCCGCTTTTCGAAAAATCAATTTTGGAATGCCGGAAAGATCGGGCGTCACGCCGAAAAGCGACGAAGGCGCTCTTGAAGTTTCTGCGAGTGACCCTCCTCGTCGAACGATTGTGACATTCTAGTGCATTTGTGTTTCCGCTTTTCTCTCTCTCTCTCTCTCTCTCTCTCTCTCTCTCTCTCTCTCTCTCATTTCGTTTTTTTATTTTTCTGTCTCCCCTTCCTCAGTGCAGGGTAGCAAACCAGACACTTGTTTACCGGTTAACCCCCCTGCCTTATTTTGTACCATATATCTATAGTACGTGTTCCGCGCCGGAGAGCTGCATGCACTGGTCTACCCTTCATGCAGCGTAGATGTACACGTGATCGTAGCTTCCATGCAAGAAACGTAGGCTCAATTGCTTTAGTGCCGGAGCAGTGAAAGTCGATTTGTTCTGCAGTCCTGAAAACGCACTGGAGGAAAGTATTTACATACATACAAGCACCACGGAGAAAACACCGGCTTCGCAGGTGCATAGCCTGTTGTAAACGATGCATGATGGGCATAGACAGATTTGATAAATGGCGTACAAAGCCTCTCTGCAGCGAGGCTTGCTTGAGTTCCTGAACTATTGCCAGAGGTAGGCAGGTACGCATGGTTTCGATGGGCGTCGCGATTGAGTAGCTCTGAACGATGTCGATGGTTTCGGTTGCCGATGCGCAGCGTAGTAAACCAAGGCATATCCTAAGAACCATGGGCTTGGATGCTTTGGGTCGTATGCAGGTTCGTTTTGCATGTATTGAATTGCAGGAAGGCTGCATGACAGGAACCGAATAATCGGAGCTCGGTACAGATGTAACATGTACAGATGTAACATGTACAGATGTAACATGTACAGATGTACACTTTCCAAGTTTTCCTGCGGGGAACCAGTACAAGTTACAGGTAGAAGTCAGCTGCTTTTTCGAATAGTTCACGTGTGGGGTCCAAGACAGGTCTTTGTCGATTACGACTCCCAAAAACACGTGACTCATATATGCACACATTACCCTTTGATGGATACGCCGTAAGCGGAAATTGGCTTTCAGGGAAGATCCACGAATGCATACTTTTCACTTGCGGTCGCGAGTCCTTTATTACGCAGGTATAACGTGACGTCACTGTGCCTACCTTCTGAAGTCGATCGCGAAATGAAAGCCGTGCACGTCACAGTTGACGTCCATACACATATGTCGTCGGCATAAATACAAAGTCGTACACTGCTATAGGCTACACACGCAACCTGTCAAGGCGGACACGTTTTCTCGAAGTGGGGCGGCAATGGTAGCGTCCAAGAACAGTTCCTTCTTCATGCGGATTGCATTGTTGCGTGCGAGAGAGGCGTCGTGTGCCTATACGTATGCGATTTATTGCATGGCTTTCTCTTTCGAAGAAACGCCCAACCCGGTCGCTGCGTAAATGTTGTCGTGGTTGGCTGTGACAGCCGTAAAGCTTCTCTCAAAATTACTTCGTGTTTCGTCGACTCTCTCGCTCTGTCCGGCGGTGCGTACACATTGTATGGTGTTTTGCTGCTGGTCGTCCGTTGGCGGGTCCGCCCCGAGAAATCTCGAACACCAGCGCGCGCGATCGAACGTTCGTCTAATTGCCCGACATGACTGTCGGTGATTGATCGCTGTAGCCCTGCAGCAGACAGGAAGAAAATTCAACTCTTTAGCTAAATGCTTAATCGTGTCTTTAGATGTAGATGAAGCTTGTTTCCGAGAGGAACGTTAAAGTACAACGAACTGTTGCAGCTTTTGTCATTCTCGGTGTAGATGGTCATGGCGGGCGTCAGATTTGCGGGTATTGTTGGTGACTCGATCAGCGACTAAATGGTGCATTGATCACTATCAGAAGTAGCGGCCGTAGTGTTTTGCGGCTGACGATTCGTGATAGGTCTATAACTAAGACGTTGCTTTGCAAAGGCTATGACGTATACCTTGGAGTTCGTTTTCAGGCCGCGACTGCATCATTTGGAAGATTGTAAACAACTAGCTCATCAACGAGCATTAACAAAGCAATCGCAAAAGCACGACAGGTAAAGTATAGCATGATTACACGCCAGAACACTGACGCTTTGCTTTGATGTTCGATGGTAGCTTGGTGTGCATATTGAGGCCGTTATACCCGTCTATTCGTATGGCGATTTGTGTATGATCGCGAGGTTCCAACTTCGAATCCCGACCGTGGGGTAGACCAAAGCAAACGACAAGATTAAATAACTAAACGCAACCAAATGGTATATGAGGAATTCCGTAGATATGTGTTCGCCATTGTTTTGATAGCCAGTGTATATTTAACATGCACTTGAACCACCTGACCTAGTTCTAAAGGGGGTGGTGGTGGGGGGGAGCATTTTGTCGCCACCAGAATGTGACATCCGTCGCCATAAATAAAACATGCAACCTTTTCGTAACTTGCAACAATACATGCTGACGCTAAACTATAGTGTGACGTGACTTTCAGTGTAGCTGCTTTTTAGTGCGCGCACTTTCTTACACTGTCCGTCCCTTACAAACGTTTAGTAGAGGATTAAGTTGAGCTAGTTGGTTAATGCGTCATTGTTAAAAGATTTAACTGTGCTGATACGAAAAACGTGAGCACCGCAGATGTAAAGGGCAGCACATGCGCAGCGCAGATGCTGTCCTTTGTTTTCTCTGTGTCCTTGTTTCTCTGTGACCGCAGCCGTGGCCTCGTGATTGAGTGTCTAATTTGGTTGTGGGAGGTCGTGGGTTCAAACCCCTGTGCCACCGGATACCGACCGGTTTCACAAAATGGACACAGCCGTCCGCCGGCACAAAATTCGGCTCCTTTCGGCGGTGAACCGCCTGGAAAGGGTAGCCTACGCCATACATTTAGGTTCCAGCAAGAAAACCACAAGGGATTAAAATTAATCCCGGTGTTATCTCCACTGCAATCACGCTACAGCAAAGCAACCGCTGTATCGCGTAATTATACAGCGTCCTTAACATTTGATTTATTATGCTTTAGCGCACTCCATCACGTATCCGCTGCTGGCATTCTACAGCGCTTCGAATTTTATACTATTCGTAACTATTCAATGCTATTTATATCAAATGGGTAATTCGAAATGTCACCATAGCCACTTTATCACGTCCATCGTGCGTCTCATGAATTATGTCTCCCGCACAGCCGTGGATTTCACCAAACCGCGATGCCACAAAATGCGGTTACCGCCAATGAATCTCGACGCTTCATTGTTCGTATCGACCTATCCCGCTGATCGGAACTCAATCATGTCAGCGCACCAGACCGACTGAGCGAGGCACCCGCTGCTAAGGAGCTTTCCGGATTCAACCGGCTTTCGAAGCACATGTTGTTCTGACGCCATCGCCCTTCTTGTTATCCGCCGTTCCTGGAACATCGCGGGATTGAATCCCGGTCGCAGCAGCCGAATTTTTTATGGAGGTGACAATGTTCGAGGTCCGTTTACTTAGAATTCAGTGCCCTTCAAACAACACCGGGGCTCAAAATTTCTGGGGCTCCGCTGTACGGCGTCCCTCATATCATGGCTTTGGGACGTTCAACCCCAAAAATTATTTGTTTATTATCCACCGCCCCCATGCCTTTCAGCTTTTACTTTCCCATTATACAGCAGGTTGTAGCGGACATATTAAGGACGACCACCTTTCTTTATACGAACACCTTCCACCCTTTAAAGGTAGATCAGGCGCTTGTTTAGCGCAGCGCTGTTTGCTTGATTGGCTTGAAAAAGGTCAAACATTTTGTCGAAGATGTCAACTATGTAGGCATGCGTCTGTTTTAATTGTGTTTGATGCTGTGCTTTAAGCATTCGGATAATCGCTTTCCTCTGTCTTCCGTGGGGAAACTCTGATGAATGACAATTGTGTTGGAAACTATGTGGAGGCGGATGACAAGTCACTGTACCGCTCGAGAAAATCTTTCAAGCCGAGCTTGGGGACATCAGAAGGCCTCGACAGCTAACTGCAAAGCTTTGCCTCCTTCCAGTTGGCGTGCTCACGTCAAAGCAGGATCGTAATCATATTGTCGTTGAGATGATTCAGCTTACTTGTAAAGTCTCGTGAATCTTTAAGGTTCACCACCCATGTCCCGCACGCAACAACAAATGATCACGTTATGACGACAGTAGTAAAAATGTAAAACTTAAAGGAAGAATTATAAATGGGAGGAGACCTGGGACGTGTTGATACAACCTCTCGAGCCGATCTAGCCACATTAACAATAGTTGTCTTTGCCATAATGGATGACACTTCGTGACAAAAGTACTGCGTCGATTCCCTCAAAACGTGCTCTGCGCTCTGTATCCACCCAATTCGAACTATAGATGGCATTAGGTCTTCCATACATCTTTTGAATATATGTCGCCACTACTTATCCAAAACACGTGCGCGATGAGGAGCACGACGTCGCTAGTGCGCCGACAGGTACAAGCACCTTTCAAAACAATGGATGTTTTTTTTTGTATAATGCGCTGCAACTAAGTGTTGCGCAGATAATGATTTGTGGGGTTTAACGTCCCAAAACCACTACATGATTATGAGAGACGCCGTAGTAGAGGGCTCCGGAAATTTCGACCACCTGGGGTTCTTTAACGCAGATATGTCCTTAAAATAATTCAAAAATATAAAATTGACTTTTCTCCAAGGCTCTTACATGCCCGGGCTTCCCGAGTTTATTGCTATGCTGTTGTCATCGTTGCCACCACCGCAGCTAAGAGCCACTACTTCTTGGTCCCGACGCATAGCGTAAAAGGGGGTCTTTATTGTGGCATTATAGTTTCGCGTTGTTCCTTAATTGGACACACCCATACGTCCGATAAAGGATAAATGTTGGTGAACCGCTTACTGTGTGATGTCAGCGCCGCAGTGCGTGTTGAAAAACACCAGATGGCCGAAATTCCCGTGGCCCTTGACAACGGCGTGCCTCATAGACGTATTTTGGTTTTGGCATGTCAAAACTTGGATTATTATTAGACGCGTACATTTCCCCATGACAGTGTGGTAAATGGAACATATCCATTTTCCTCTGTCATTTATTTTTTTTTTGTTTCCTTACATACCATCTTACCAAGAATTTGTTGCTCGTAGCTTACGGGGCATTTCTCACAGAAGACATGCGTAATTTTTTTAACACCACGCCGTTTTCTTTTTTTTTATCTTACTTTTTTTCTGCTTTCCATAACTTTCGGCTCTTTCCGTTCGTGTTTAATGTAGCGGTGAGAAGTGGCACTGCTCTGTGTGTTTGCGTATTTTTTTTTTCTTTGATAACGTTCTTTCTCGCTAGCAGTTTTTATCGGATTACACGACTTAATATTCTGTTGGCCTACCCTCTTTTCTTTATTTCTGGTATTTATAACACACTGCCAGCGTTGTAACGCTGCTACCATGAAGCTGTAGAAGACTTTCCGCACGAGTAAGTGTACATAGGTATTCCCTTATTCGACAGGTCAAACACACTAGAGCACTCTATGGAGACTGAGAATAAGGCACAACAATAAGAAACGCAAAAAAGGGAAAGTGACTGGCAACAGTCTGGCGTTTTTTTCCTATACTCTTTTCACGTGAACGAAAAGAGCAACCTTCCGCTCCACTAATGTAGATCTCCAGGGGAAAAGGGCAATAGCGCACACGGATGTGTGTTCGTGTGATACGTGTGTTTTCACTTAAATCAATACTTCCGAGATTCGGCGCGTCGTGGGTCGTTTTTTTCTGGACTGGCTCTGTATTTGCGCTTTCCTCCTTTTCCCGACGGGAGGGGAGTGCGGAGAAGGTCGAAGGGAAAAAGAGGCGTAAGAAAAAAAAAAAGAGAGAAAGCTGTATAGTTCGTTGACCGGTCGACGTGCCGTCGGGCACCGCTGGCTCCGCCGCTTTGACCTGACGAGCTGGGACGCGGTTTCATCGAGCCGCCCCCCCCTCTCTCTCTTTCGGTTCGCGTAAGACAAAGGGTAAAAAAAAGAAAGAATAAGGCATCGAATGAGTGAATGGGGAGATTGCGGGTACTTTGCAGGCCGCACGCACACCACTGCAAACAAGGCAAACAAAAAAAAAAGCTTGTGAGAGCGGATACAGAATCTGATAGAGACCGCAATCGGGAAGTCCGGCAGAGTGACAGAGACAGAGCAGCCGGTCTGGCATACTTCTTACATGGACCCCCCTCTTTGTTTTCTCTCTCTCTCGTCAAAGCTATTGCGTGGCTGCGAGTCTTGCATCGTTGTGTAGCCGTTTCTCTCATCTATGCTTCCGCGTTCTGCACCGGAAGCCAACCGTGCCGCCCTGTCTGTGGCCCCCTGCTGTGTTTTATTGCTTCTCTAACGCACTTCCCGCTTTGCTTCCTGCGCAGTCGGGTGAATCGGGTCTCGTGTCAATTGATTTAACCGCCTCCCGAAAGGGATGCACGTCCACAAACATGAACATTGTTTTCCCATTTCTTTCTTTTTTTAGGTTCCCAGTCTTGCAAGCGTGACCAAAACGTTGTTGATTGTGCTTAGTTTTGGTCACACGTTACCAGAAGAACAAATTTCAATCGAGAAATTAGGGATTAGAAAGTCGAGGTAACAGGCGAATAAGGACTGTTTATATTTCTATTCCTTTATTCACACTTCTGGCAGTTCCTGTTCGACTATGGTACCCGTGTACGATAACACGTGATGTTGTAATTTCCTGCGTACTGTGCTTGCGGTATGTTTCTGCTTTGCTGCCAGGGTGGCACGACCAAGTCAGGCATTTACTTAGCCTTTAGTCATGTCCCCCAAGGCAATCTTGTTCAATTTTGCCTTGAATAAAGCAAAGCAAACCGAACCAAACCAAACTTTCCGGGGAGCATGGTGGGAGCGCTTAGAATATATAGGCTAAAACATCACGGGGATGAGGTTGAGGCCCTTTTCCAACAGCGGAGGCCGCATTTAAATGAGGGCTAATAGAATTAATCCAGAGTTTCCCATTACATACGGTGTGTTTGAGATAGATGTTGCAAACTCGACAGGTAGGAAGTATTATTTTCGTGGCCTGACATATTAATCATGTCGTGCCGAGTACACTTAATTGGCTATAGACAGGAAATAACATCTATTGCACCAATGAAAACATTGTGCAATTGACCTACATGAGAAAGAGAAATCAGTACAGCACTCCTTTACTTTGTTCCAGGCCTGTTGTATCTACCAAGCCCTTTGTATCGGCCCGTTTTATAAAACACTGCCTCTCACTACTCAAATGCCGATCGGGCTGCCTGTAGTTTGAGGTACGTCCGCGTTATGTTTGGCAAGGAGGTGTATTCGTTACATGGTAACGCTATATAATAACGTTACATGGTAACAGTAACAGTAACGTTACATGGTAACGCTATAAGGCGTATCCTGGAGCATTGTGGGAAGTGGATGTCACGTGGTAGAAGTAAGTGAAACGAGTGGTCATATCCGAATACTCACGTGTTCCTACTTGGAATCTACAGGAATTACACTTAAGCGCTCGGTGAGCCTCACACCGTAGTGTCGCAGAAGCGAACTTTATTGAGCGAATTTTTTTAGTCACCCGACTTCCTCATCTGTGTGGAGTCTTACTTTTTGTGATTGTTTCGTCACGTGAGCAGCCAGTAATTCTTTTTTTGCCTGAGTTAGTTGGGTCCATTAAAGACCTGGCTATATAGGCTACCTGGCTAGGCCTTTGCAGGTCCATAAGAGACTCTGAGTTAACTCAGTGTCACCTGGCTAGGCCTTTGTAAAAGTTTGTGGCACACGTTGAACGGGTAAGAATTCTCGCCTTAATTTTATTTAAACGACGTGAAGTACCGTTCTGTTTCAGCTACGTCGAAGTACAGGCGAGTGAAGCTCGTTAGGGAATCGTATATTTTCATAGAACCCGCTTTACTGAGGCAACTTGAGACTCCTCTTTGAATCGAATACCGATGCAGAATATTGGCGCTTGTTTCTCCTTGTTCACTGCAGTGCTCACAGACGGATGAACGCGGTACCATTGCATTGTAGTATATTGCACCAATATATGTAATGCTTTATACGTTTGCTTAAACAATGAATGTAGTGATAATAAGGGAACTGGTCGCAGCAGGAAATTGAAATTCTAGACTATCTTTAAACTTAAGGGTGGCGTCTTTCAACTATTGCACATACAAAAGCCATAAACATCCGACGTAGTCCTATCGCAAATATTGTCTGAGGCCATTGTATAATCAGGGGAGATGTTTTTTTTTGGATACTTTATACAGTTGTTGGTACTAGTTGGGGGTGCGAATAACGAAACGTGTGAATCGACATATAGCACGTGCACGCGTCCCGCGTCGCTATTAAATATTGCAACAGAGTCGTGACGTACGTCGACGAAAAGAGCAGGTTGTAGTTCGAATATCAAACTTATTCGGCCGAACTTGTGGCCGGTCAACGAATAAATTAGATTACAGCGATACAGACTGGCACTGACAGCGGCGAGCTGAGCGTCGCCCGTCGGTCAACTGATAAGCGGCGAAGCACGTCGGCATTTATACATGTCTAATATTCCACCGTTTTCGCTGGCTGCAGCGTAAGTTCCAGAATAATCTGTAATGTTCGCGTTGCGCGCGTAATCTTAACGAAAAGATCGACTACAGTCTTGAAGCTTCTAGAACATTGCAGGCGCGGTTTGCGCTGAACAAAACTTGAGGAAGGAATGTGGTAATACAGTACGACGAATTTCAGACTGTGACCATATTTATTTGATAGGTGGTGCTCGGTCGGGGATAAGCGATTGGTGGAAACCTTTTGCAAGCCTAAATGTGCTTGATGCAGAAAACTTTGCCATTTCTCACTCTTTAGAGAAAAAAGAAAAGATGAGTGAAGGAGAAAAGCAGGAACGTTAACCAAACACTATAGCTTGTTTTTCTACCCTACACGCTGGGTGTGGGAGAGGAGGAATAATATATAATATAGGAAAGGTAAGAACAATAACTTAATTAGCGTGAGCTCATACATAAACTCGCACTTGTAATTCTCACTAAAAAGTAAAATATATTATGCAATGTCCTGGCGACATAGCCTCTAGAATCGTGCCAGAACTAATGTTCCTTTCTCTCAGATTGATTTGATGATTGATTGATTGATTGATTGATTTGTGGGGTTTAACATCCCCAAGAGACGCCGTAGTGGAGGGCTCCGCAAATACCGACCACCTGGGGTTCTTTAACATGCACCCGAATCTGAGCACAGTCAGATGAATTATTATTATTATTATTATTATTATTATTATTATTATATTATTATTATTATTATTATTATTATTTGTGTGGTTTAACGTCCCAAAACCACCACATGATTATGAGACACGCCAATTTCGACCAATTGTCAAATGGAGGCGTTTCGCCGGCCACCCGCCATGATCGAGCGTGCCGTGTGGATGGCGGTGCATGTAGCGCTCTCCTCGTTGTTTTTTTACGAGGCTGCAGAGAAATTCAACGCAGTCGCATTGGCAGTGATAAATGGTTGACCGCCTCCGCGACGCAGTTTCGCCACCGAGACACATGGTAGCGATCACATCCCCAGTTATCTCACCATCGAAGGCTTTGCTAGCGACCACCCGCCGAAAACCGTACGGAGGATCGATCTTTCAGCATTCACAACCAACATTGAACACGCTTGTGAAAAAGGCTTAACCTCTGGCATTGAGCAAGCGATCAAACAAGCAGCGCAGAGTGCGAT
The DNA here is from genome assembly GCF_013339725.1 of Rhipicephalus microplus. Classification (NCBI taxonomy): domain Eukaryota; kingdom Metazoa; phylum Arthropoda; class Arachnida; order Ixodida; family Ixodidae; genus Rhipicephalus; species Rhipicephalus microplus. The sequence continues at coordinate 275,474,304 of NC_051165.1, forward strand.
GCGCACGCTGGCATATTCTTCAAGGCCCTCAGAAACGGACATGGAGTTAGAGCGACTCCGTGCGATTCGTCGGCGTGCGGAGCGTAGATATCGACGCACAAAATCCATTCAAGATCTACGGATGGCCAGGCGCATGCAAAAGAAGATCCAGCGTCGTATAGACAAACTGGAGTTTCAACGGTGGGCGAAATTTTGCGCGAGTCTAGACCCTCGCAAACCGCTTTCTCAAATATGGCGAACCGTGCGAGGCCTACGCATATTTCCTCAACAACGTTTTCCGTTTAAAGCCTTGGCCCTTTTCCAAAATAGAAGGGATATCGAGGTAGCGGAAGACTTTTGTAGGAAGATTGCGGGCCCGCCAAATTGCACAGAAGCCCTTACTGCTGATTACACACCACATTCACTGGACCCGCACCTGGACCTGCCTTTTTCAATGGAAGAACTGAATATGGCTCTTGCTTCATGCAATCGATCGTCATCGCCTGGGCCGGATGGCATATCATACCGCCTATTATGCAATCTCGGTGATCGAGCACGAAGTGCTTTGCTGGAAGTATTCAATGAGTCTTGGAGAGATGGAACGGTCCCCAGAGAGTGGAAAACAAGCCGGTTGGTTGCACTTCTCAAACCTGGAAAATCGCCTCTAGAGCTGACATCATACCGCCCAATAGCGCTGGCTAGTTGCGTAGGGAAGCTGATGGAGCGAATGATCCTTGCCAGACTCGAGTGGTTCCTAGAACGCCATAGAATATATCCAGACGCCATGGCCGGTTTTCGTCGTCTTCGGAGCTCCATTGACAATGTCATTGACCTGGTGACCTACGTACAACACCAGAAAATGAGCAGACGGTTATCTGTCGCACTATTTTTAGATGTCAAAGGAGCATATGACAATGTTTCTCATGAAGCCATACTTGACGCCCTCGAGTCAGTTGGTTTGGGTGGGCGAGTGTACCGCTGGATCCAATGCTACCTACATATGAGATCATTGTTTATGCAAACTGATGATGGGCCGACTTCTGAACATTATACACACCGTGGTGTTCCTCAAGGTGGTGTATTGAGCCCCACACTGTTCAACCTGGTTCTGATCGGTCTCGTTGAACGCATACCAGATTCCGTGCAGATATCTCTCTATACAGATGATATTTGTGCCTGGACATCAGGTGTAACACGTCCTCAGGTACGTGCGAGACTCCAGAAAGCAGCGAATTCAATATCGGCGTACCTTAGAGAACAAGGCCTCGAGATTTCTCCTGAGAAATCGGCGCTGGTCGCGTTCACGCGGAAGGCAATGACGTCATTTCCCATCACCATCGATGGACACAGTGTCTGCTACGCCAGGACCCACAGGTTTTTGGGGGTCACGATCGATCGAAATCTCTGCTGGAGTCCCCATGTGGCCACTCTAAAGAAGCGCCTAACGGCCATCGCACAACTTTTCAAGTTCCTCGGAGGCAAAACGTGGGGCACATCAGTGCACGCGATGTTGC